>CM044547.2:18698490-18988490 GCA_024416835.2 Perccottus glenii | reverse complement strand
AGATGGCAACCGGAGTAATTAGGTGCCTTTGGAAATCCCAGGGCTGATGTGCAGGCTTGCAGAGGTGACTGAGCGTGTTGAGAGAGTGGTGCTATTTGCACAGAGCCAAAATTGCCTGACAACTGTACGCGCTGCCGGTGAGTGATGTCGCTAAGAGGAAGCACACCCAAATAAATTAGCTGCTCAGACTTTAAGCTGTCACTCCCACCCTGTGTGTTTGTTTTCACCTTTAGAAATTTCATAAGTGCTGTTACAGTAGTCTTTATGAGCATCTTCCACCTGAGCAGAGTTGGAAAGTAACTGGAATAAGTTTTACATCTGTATTCAATAATATTTTGAATAATCTTTATATTTTGGTGTCTTTACTCATAATAATGTATAGTGCATTTGCCAACTAAATATTAGTTTAGTTGGCAAACTAAACTAATATTTAATTATTTAGTTGTTTAATGACAACTAACAACTATTCATTGCACTATGCACTTCACTCACAACTCATCTCTGATGTCCCGCCAGCCTGTCCAAATCAATTGTAGACATCCTTTAATGGATAATTCGACTCCAAGCCTTACGTATATTGGGTAAATATTTTCTTTGATGTGCCTTTGCCTTCATTTTAAAGCAACATGAGGCGTTGTAAAGTTTTCCCTACAGAAGCACAGACTTGAATGGTCAAAACTGTTGAGTGTCCCGTATTGATAGTAAATAAACTTCTGCTTAAGACATCCTGTCTGAAATTCTCCAGCCAATCTTTTATTCGTTATCTAGTGGTAAAATTGTAGAATGTACTTCCAAACCTCACATCCTTACGTTAGGCCTGAAAGGACATGGGCTTTTCTCAAATGAACAAATGAGAAAAGCCCAGGAAATTTCAACCAAAACAGGCAAAAAACTAGTACAATTATGAGAAAAGCAAAATGGAGAAAAGGTGTCTTTTTAAGTGTAAAGTGTTCCTAAGTACTTATTGTATTTATTTATAATAGGTTATATGTCTAATTTTATGAAAATAGTTAGTTACATATTTAAAATGTGATGGGGCAGTTTAATAACGGATTCTCAGTTATTATAAAACATCCCGCCACATTTTAAACAATACTGACACACAAAAAATACAATTTGCATTGAAAAAACTTATTAACTACTTTTTTTAACAGGGTCTGACAAAACCTGCGGTTAGAGTCTGGTAGAAGTCTTCTTCGGTTTCTCTGCTTTGTTATTTGGGAAATTATTTTATGCTGTAGATTTATCAAAATTTTAAATAACAATATTGCGTAAAACGCAATCATTTTGCCGTAAAGCTTGTTAAAATTAAACTAAATCCACTTTAGACCTGTCTAAGTCCAACAACAACAACCACTTAAACTGGATTTAAAATCAACTAAAGACTTAAGAACTCTTAAAGACCATATGTGGATCTTGGAGAAACAAATATATTATGAGATGGTATTTGGTGAGAAACATTTGAGAATCACTGACTTAATAACTTTTTCTTCCTCTTCTGGTTCATTTATTCAAAAAAACAGTACTTTATTTGAGCACAATTTTGGCTTCTCTACCCACATCTGACTATTTCACTTTTGTAGAAGACAATGACTTGGCTGTATTTAAGTTGCATTCTGGGCATCCAAAAACTTGGCCTTTAAAACTTTCCACAGGTTTCTGCTCAAGCTTCCTGCCAAGATACAGATCAAGTCTCTGGAGAGATGTGCAGAAGATTGTTCTGCTCTCAAACATCGTCTTTACTGTAACACTTTGGCTCCCCACTAAATATGACAGTAATAGAAAACACGCAGCCACTTGATTTTGGGTCCTTTTTATTTTCCACGTCGGCCGCTCCTCACCGTGATTTGTGCTTATGTAGGTTTGTTAAAGCTCCATAAGTCTGGGAAGTTTTGGAAAAGGTTACAATGTGTGGAAGTGAATTTTCCCATCAGAGCAGCAGACTGTGGATGGTACTGGGTCTTGTGATGTGATTCAGTCTGATGGGTGAAACGTTGAAAACCCATTATGGTAAAAAATGTGTATTCAACATGTATTCATCCATTCAGACAAGAGACATGGAGAACGGTTAAAACATTAGCTAAAGAGTTAACAAGAACATGTTCAATACATTACGGGAAACATCAGTGAATGTACATGACAAAATTATTTCTATTAAAAAAATTTATATCGTTTTATAAAGTTTTCTCTATACGGGAGGCTATTTGGAACACAACTAAAATAATATCTGTTTCTAGGCTGCTAGAATTTAAAATGATTCACCGTGTACAGATTACACCAAGTAAAAGGCACAAAATGAACCCTCAAATGTCACCTGTGTTCATGTGTCTAAAATGTAAATCAGTGGAAGGGACTTTTCACTCACTGTGTTTGATCTAGTGTTAAAATTCAGTCGTATTGGACAGACATTATAGAAAACTTTGGATCTGGATCCTGTGTTTCTGCTCTTGGGCTGCAGAGAAGGTAATGTTGGGTAAGGCTCTGGCAGATTTTATGACATCCTTACATATGCTGCACGAAGAAACATTTTACTGTCTTGGATTAGCAATAGACCCCCCACAAAATCGAACCGGCATAAACCTGCCCTGGAGCAGTTCTATGGGCAGCATACCTTCACTTTGCTGGCGCTGCGGTGGCCTAATAAAGGATTAATCATGAACATTTTTTCATTCTCTTTTTTAATTTATTTTTTTGTTTCTTTTAATAAAATCCATAAAGAATCCATATAATAATGAATAAAAATATATGAATAAAGTTTTCTCTATGTGCTTAGATTATTGGTCAATGTCTGCCAACTTTCTTTGCATAAGTAGCTCCCATGAGAAAGTAAAATCTGCTGATAGTTAGTCTTTATTGTTGTTTTCTTCTGGCTAAACACAAGCAACTTACTTTATATTTATTTTTCTTTGTTGTCAATGGGTTTAAAGATAAAGATATTTGCATTCCCAAGTTTTTTATATTTTATTTGAGTTTAAATAGGATGAACCAGGAACAAGCACTAGCTATATGATTGTGCCAAATCTGTGATGTTGGCCAAAATGCCAATAGACAGTCTTACAAATGGAATAGTTTCTTTGTTAAGTAGACTTCTCCTTGGATGATCTGAGGCTGCTATCTCTGAAGGCTTAAGTCATTACACAGTAAACATTGGCTCAAATCACAGAATCCAGTTTGACAAAATGTTAAATAAGCTGAGTACAAAACCCATCTTATCTTTGACCATGTGGTAGGTAACTTACGTTACATTTTTCCTATTTGGTGAGCAAATATTCAAGGACAGAACATGACATTTTCAGCTCATGTCCACACATTTACGCACAGTTCACTTGAGGTAGCTGGGCCTCGGAGTGATAAATGTGGGAAAAGGGGAAGTGGTTCTCCTGTGTGTTATCTTATCTGTGTACTGTCCAAGCCACTGACTACGGCTGTCCTGGGACTGACAGGCACAGTTGTATGAGCGCTGTAACTGGCAGCAGCCTCACACTTTGTCTCCCCATTCAGCCGAGATGAAGCGGGACGAGTGCAGAGGTTCAACCGATTCTTCTCAGGCAGTTCCACACTTAAAATAATACACCGAAAAAAGTACAATGGGATTGAGCTTATAGTGTAAGTTTTGGCAAAACCCCAAACTGAGGACATTTAATAAATACAAGCTGACTGTCTAAATGACATATGGGTTAATTTGGCTGCAATAACCCCCGAACTTTGGAGAATTTTCTTGGAAAAAAGGAATCCATTATTTGGAAAAGGTGAAACTTTGTCTTGCCAAACAGCACATAATGAAACTGTGAATAAACTCCCACTGACAACACTTTTCACTGTTGGATTCTCTTTGTTTTGGAAGCAGTGATTGAATACTTTCTCTTAAACTCCCCTGCCTCTGAAATAAATGTAGAGCATTTGGGATGAAGCTTCTTTTTTCCTTTGCTTTTGCTCAGGCATGTGCAGCATTTGGCCCAAACCCTTCACTTTGGACTTTAGACAAAACAAGCTGATTGATTGATTTTTGAATTATGGCCAGAGTGTCCGTATTTGAACTGTCTAAAGCAGATAGGACATGAGCGTGATGGGAGATAAACTTTGCTCTCTCCAAGCCGCAGCAGGTGGCCTGTGTTTGGGCCCACAACAGCTCAGTATCATGTTGCCTCTTGATACACGTGTTATCAATTAGTATAGATCCTCACTGCACTGGAAGGGATTATTCAAAGTCTTTTACTCTTGTGCTCAGAGTTGTGCTGTAGTAAAGAAAAGACCCAGCCCAGAATTTAACAGTTCAGTTTGTTTCTCAATGCCTTAGGTGCTGACATTTAATATAACTCAAATGTGTATATTACCTTAAAAGACCTCCAGTTCTAAATAATTGTGCAAGTGTTACATGATACATAACTAGCATCACAGACGAGGTGTAAAGACACAAGTGTAGTGTGCTATGTCTCCACAAAATTCCTGAGATGTGAGACAGGCGTCTAAGAACTCTGGAATCTGAGCGGACTCTTCATGGCAGAGGAAAGAAGCTGTAGCCAAATATTGTCCATTGCTTAGTCTCATTCACAAAAATGTCTGGTACTCCTCGTTTGAGAAACACTTGCATAAACAGAGACTGTCCATTTATACAGTACATTGTTGCTGTCTGTGGGTTATCTCTGTGGATTGCTTTTAGGAGGAGTTGCTTCCAGTCAGTTTCCAGGAACAATAAAGCCTTTATGGGAAAGTCAGGCCTTAGCCTTAAAGGCTTTATTATGTCACATTAGCTCAAGACAAATATCCTACTAGTTTAAGGTACATATGGTTGTCTACATTCTTCTCATTAAATGTTGCTGAGTTAACATTATCTGTGGGTCATTAGCCACTTTTGACCTGGTATTTGGCAAACCTGCTGCTCAAACTGTCATGATCCTTGGTTTGGTCACAGTCTACCCCCATTTCTCCCTCCCCATTGTGTTCTGTGTGTAAATGTTTGTGTGTTTGTGAGTCTACTAAACCCCGGTGGAGCTTTCAAGTACTCAGCTTTTAAGCTTTATTGCTACTTTTTGAAAGTTTCTTTATTTTTGCTAACTTATATTTTTGTCAACATCTCTCAGCCATTACCACCTCCCAGACTGCGGCTCCTCTTTTCCACGTGGCTTCACTTCCTCCAGCAACTTATCTCTCCTCGGCTTACCCCTCACCTTTGCCTACCATCAAAAAAAAACAATCAACTGTTTGTGAAAAGACTAACCAGAGTTCAACTTTTGGGTCCTTTATCTGTAACTCGCAACACAAACTGTGATTAGATTTTCAATAGCAAAACATTTGCCAGTAAGAATATTTTTTTAAAGATACATTTTTGTGCATTTTCCAGCTTTTATTAGACATAGAAACAATAAGTAGACAGAAAACATGGAGCAAACGGGCCCAAACTGGGATTCAAACCAAGGCTGTTTAGCAGATCAAGACCGTATCAAAACCAGAACAAATGTACAATACACTTAGATACAAGAGAACAGTTAAAAAATCCTGAATCACAACTCATGGAGGTTAGTGTTTGGTGAAGGAGGGAGAGTTAGAACAAGATTGATTATAAAAGTTGAATATAAAATGATTGTTGTTTTTAATCCAGTTAAAAGAACAGACAAATTTAAAATGTGTGGTCTTGGTTGGTCTTGCATCTGAGACCGGGTAAAAATAACTGTGGACCAAGACAAGACCAATATTGGTCTTGAGTTCTACATCAATAATCTAGGGTCAGCAACAGTACAAAACCTTTAGAGATTGACGCGGATATTTATGCCGATATTCTGAACAGAGCCTTGAAAAAGAACAGAACGTGCTAACCTATAAAGGTTTTACAACCTGAATATTTTGGCCTTCAGGGAAACATATTGTTATTGTAAATGTAGAGCAAGTAGAAAAGGTCATATAAAAGTCAAATAACAAAATACATCATGAACAAATAAAATGGCTATTTCACCAATGATTTGCTATTTTGCCATTTAATTAATAAATAAATTAATAATAAAAACACTCCTATTGCTATCATGGAAATAATTTCAGATCCATACAAGCTGCATTTACCAAAGGTAATAGATGCATAAATAAAGGTCACACAAATAGTGTTTTACTGCCATCAGATCCAGATGTTGGCTTTTGAGAGCTTTTGGGGTAAATAGGTGGGGACTGCAGTCTGGTCGGGAACACTCTGAGCCCTGAAGCTCTCGGCGCTGTGCCTCATACAGCTCATTAAAGTGTGATTAGACTGCTCACAACCAGATGAAGCCGCTCATTAGAAACACAAAACAGAGCACAAACTCAATCATAATAACCGCCCTAATCAGTAACACTAGTGAGATGAATTTAAATAAATGCTGAGTCACATATAGAGATGTATTCATCTGGAAATTACACCTGAGGCTTTCGCTAAAATGTGCGCCGGTATGCTACGGTCTATTACCATTTGAAATGAGCTGACCCTGTACACACTCACTTCCAGGTAACATGCTATAGATGATCTGCAGGAACACATCAGGGCTTTTGGGCATTTGGGCTTCTCAAGTGAATCTGAGCCAATCAAAAACAGAATTTAAAACCGGTCCCTGGGAGGTCTACTCTTAACCTTTCACAGAAATAATTAAACTCTTGGACTCCTGATTGTGTGGCAACAATACCATAAAAAGTCCATTAGGTAAGTGTTTTAGGTCAGTGCTGTAGCTGTAGGCCCCAGCAGCTTTCTATTTTTGGAGCAGGTTGAGTTGAATTGACTTCAGAAGGTCACTTATGGTTACATGAATGTTTGGTTATGGTTCAGTAATGTTACAAAACTTATGTTTTTAGGTTGAAACTCTAAATTATTACTATTCAAACATGGGGCGGCAGTAGCTCAGTGGGTAGAGCGGTCGTCCTTAAACCGGAAGGTATGCGGTTCGATTCCCGCTCTCCCCACAGTTCGTACTCGCCGTTGTGTCCTTGGGCAAGACACTTAACCCACTTTGCCTCCAGTGGCTGTAACACAGGTAATTACATTAGAACAATGTAAGTCGCTTTGGATAAAAGCGTCAGCTAAATGAATAAATGTAAATGTAAACTACAATGTTACAGCTACAGTAACAATGACAGATAGTACTTCTATTATTTGACACAGAAAACCAAGTATAGTCTCAGCAGACTGTTAAACCCTTCACACCCAGTTCCAAGAAACAGAGATAATATTTCTGTGAATTTTGTAACGTTACAAGCATCATTGAAATCGAACGATGCAAAACTGGAGCAATGTGTGCGATGGTTTTCTACCGTTTGGACAATACAACAAAGAGGAAAATCAGCAAAACTCAGCCAAGAAAAAAAAATATCTTTGTTAGTGAACATACTGCTCCACAGGGATTGTTTTGTTTACAGAACTCAATTTGTAGAAGAAAACCATTGCAAAAGCATAAATTGACATTAATTTTCTACTACTTATTTTGGTGCAAGTTGTAGGGAGCTGGGGCCTAACCCGCCCCGGACAAAGAACTGTAGTAGCTCACATCTCCATCTAGTGTTGATTATTATGTATTATGTATAAAATATATGTGGCGACATTACGTTGCTCTTGTTCCGGTTTAGTGTGGACAAAAGTCGCTTGTCTGAGCCACAGTAAAACCACTTCTGTGCCAGTATTAAGTATGCAACCTTTTTTTTTTTTTTTTGTGAAAAACAAATACATGGTTTAATCACCTAACAGGAGATTGCTATAAAATGATCTGTGAAAACAAGACCTTAAGTAGTGATAATCACATACACGGCTCCAAAAATCTTGTCAAAATTGAATAACTAGTGTTGGAAAAGATTACTAGATAGTAGCTATTCTAGCTCTGGCTACTTCTGCTTTCAAAGAGAAACAGAGCCACAAAGAAAAACACAGAGGAAATACAGAAAAGTAAAAAGCGGATTTAAATGTGAAAAGTGGCCAAATATAAATATAGTATTTTTAGTTATTGTGGGGAATTAGAATAAGGGTTGAGAGCATGAGTTTTTAGATAAAGCAGCTTTAAACTATAAAATCTATTAAAAAGTCAATGGTACAATAATTAGTGGACAACAAATGCTTCATGTGAGTAAAGATTCAATGTTTTTCTCAAGTATCATGCTTCCCTTTATCATTATTACAGCCATTGAGTTTTAAAGTTTATAAAGGAGAGTAAATCCACATTTAAGCCAAAGCAAGCAGTCTTTTAGAGAAGCGAACAAGATGTTACGGTAATACCTCAGGTTGGTGCCAACATTTTTGGATATTGTCACACTGGATAACTGAGTGCAGTGGATCCCACACAAAATACCAAGACAGTGAGCTCGTTTGTAAGTTAAGACAAAGAAGCAATGGGCTAAACTCTAATGTCACCTTTCAAAAAACATTAACATAACAAGTTCGTTATCACAAAAGCATATTATCCAGTTAGTTTGCACTGCAATATACAGTATTACATTTTTGTATTTTACATATTTACATGAACGTTACTACAGAAAAAACAAGACAAAAGGAGAGAATGTCTGTTTGAGTGAATGCCACTGGAGTGAAGTCACATTCCAGACATGCCGTCATGCTTCAGTAACCGGGACACTAGTCTTAAAAAAATTAAATGATCGATGAAGATAGTGCTAAAATATAAAGAAAGTGTCATACAAGCAGCACTACACGATTAAGCGGCTAGAGTTCATGTGTCGTATTCTCTGGGCATTGGCTCAAGTGTTACACTAGATTGGCTGTGCACCATGAAAGGGTAACCATTGTCCTGTTAACAAATCCATGTCTGTGTATAGGAAGTGTTTATTTGAAAATCTGTAGTAATTACTTAACTTTGCCTCAGCAGAAGAAGAATATCATGTGTTTATTTCGAGTAAATGCCTCAATAGTTACAGTCAAAACTTTATATAACACCGTTACTACACCACTGACATTAAAACAAACAGCTTCCTGGCAACAATGTCCTGGAGAGTCATTGAATGAGACCACGCCACTCATTTTCTGTTAATGTTACAGAGCATTTGAAAGTGTGTTCTGCTGAGAGCGGTGGCTTGTGGGCCATTGGGAAGGCGTTCAAACAATGGGCCGAAAGGGTTTCCGTTGCTTTATGATGGAGAACCTGAGCTGAGGCACGCTGCCATCCACAGGCTGCAGTTAAGAGACAGGAACTGGCACCAAACCCAGATGTGAGGACACAGGCCGAGATGCCAGGGCACACGTCAACTTTGATCTAAAAAGCGGTTGAAAAGAAAGAACCAGCTGTGTTTTATCCATTAGAGAAAAACAAATAATTATTTTACCACGATAAGTTAAGTAATGTGAGTTCAATTAAATATAAATTTTCTTACCAAGTCTAGGCTACAGGTCCTGTATGTGTTCACTGCAGTCCTTTAGTGATAACTTGCTGAAGTTGTTTTGGTTACAATATATGGAGATCCAGACATCTGCCGTATGCTTGCAGGTGCAGAAGGCTGACAGTCCTAAACACATGGGCATGTTTCGGATTGCAAAGTTGTTACTCTTTGATTCTCCAACCTAACCTGTATGTCTGCGAAATTTCTAAGAATAAGTCAATTGAACAGAAAAGACATTGTGAAACGAGACAGTACTTGTAGCTGTATGTTGACCTGAATATTTGTCAAGAGTGCCTGCTGTTCTGCTCTATCTCAGCATTAATATTGGGGCTAAGTCTTCATAACCTGCATGAGTGCAAACTGCAATTTGTAAAGACAATTCTATGCCATGACATGACAAAAGAAAGATCAGGACCAGCAACATCTCAGCACAACATTATGTGTGGAGGTTAAGCACTTCCACTGTGCTACTGTATTTGTGTGCAAACAAACTGAGCAGAGACTTTGTGTTTTTTTCTGATCACAGATAATCTTTTATGAAGACTAAACTGATGTTGTGCACTCATTATCAGTCCTGATTTCACTGGATTTGTTCATTAATAGCATCAACAGCATGTCCCGGGTGCAGAGCTGCCAAGTCTGCTTACAGACTGTAGAAAGGAGGGTGTAAGAGACTGAAAATAGAAAGTAATTTGTCAGCCAAAACATAATATATTTTGTGTTTGTAGATTAAGAGTTGTAATGTCTTTATGTGTTTTCCATACAGTAACATTATAATACGATGATGATATGGAATAATTCTGTTGCAGGTGTTGAATTTCTGAAGCAGTGATGATTGGAGAGAGCCTTCCAGCTGGGACATTTTCAAAGAAAAGTTTGAACATAAAAGTAATGACTACATTACCCCTCTTGGTAAGATGCTAATTTTCATGGTTCACTAAAATTGCGCACATATCAACTCCTTCTTAGACTGACATATGAAATGGAAGATCTTTAAATCAAGGTCTCAAAGGATGGAAAAATATATATTCAAACCATATGATGTGCATGAAAAATTAATACATTGTTCCTCCACTGTCTCTGCAGCTGGGCAGGATGATTAGAAACACACAGACTTTGAACATTTCAGACTGATTAAAAACATAAGCGCACCAATCTGAAACCCCATCTATGACTTTTTTAAAGAAAGGGCTGCAGAATGTAATAAACAGTAAGAGTTTGATACAAGTCCACTCCGACAAATATTGTGTTTGGACGGCTGCCAGATTTCTGTGCCGGAGACTCAGTGCCAGAGGCAGAGCTCATCCAAGCCCAGAGTACTCTCAAGCGGGCCTGAGTGTTGTTTTGGAGTTTTCAGGCAAAAAAAAAAAGCGAGCGATAAGCTATAATAATCCACTCAACATTGACGCAAAATGGCTCCAGTCTGTGTTTTCTTTTAAATGTATAACTCATTCTCATAAGACATAAGACAAGACGGGACAGGCTTCTTCATATTTTTATAATAAATGTACAGGTGTATACTTGATTCATGGTAAACATTGACTTTAACGTTTAGGACCAGTGGGATTGTGCCTTAAGGGTGCATTGAGTAAAATGTTTTAGTACAAAGTGGAACACAGTTGAGAATAATTCTTCAGTAGTCTAAAAACATATAATCGCGGATAATAAACTAAAAAATTGACATTTAAACCTATTCATTTAGCATTATTTCCTGTTCCTAGTTGCCCCGACAAACTGAACACAACTGAAGGAGAAGCACATTCTTGTTTCTTTTTTGAAACACAGAATCATGCATGAAGCCAAGAACAAACTAAATGAAATAAATTTGTATGTAAACTCTTCATCAAACCTATTTCTACTCTGTATGTTCATAGAAAACAGCATGTCCTTAATTGCAGGGCTTCCGTAGGGCTAATCAGACTGTATTTTGCTCTGCAGGCTGTAGGTTACAAAACACAACTGATAAGACCAAAACTGATTTATTTATTTTATTATAGTGGTACACAATCAGAAAAGTGTATAGTTTTGGAATTATCTGGTGTCCTTATATATGCAGTCTGTGGGCATCTACAGTAGCCCAGCAGGGACATTTGGTTGTCTATGAACGAGGTTTTGACTACAGCACTAGCTAAAGCAGATTCAGACTGAAGGCCTATTCAGCTCCAGTTGGGGCCATGAAAAATATGACCCGGTGGTGTATGTTTAGGACACAGAATGGTGCAATATCTCATGTTTTTAAATCCAACCAAACAATTCTTAGTTAATTATTAAGTAAATATATCATTTTAAAAACTTGCATTGTGTGTTTGTTATAACTAATCTTAGCCCGGGGCATCTGTCATCTTTCCCATGACCTGTTGTCACAGCTTCAGAGTCACAGAGCTAAGGAAATTCACTCTGTCATTATTATCATTATTAATAATATTCTCTTCCTTGTGACGTGGTGAGGACCTTTGTGCTTGGCTGCATTGGTTATATTTTTACACACAAACTGTTTATACAGCTGTGTATCTTTTGGAGCCCATATTGGACCAAGTGGGTCTCACTAATGTAAAGGTCCATACGCTGTGCCATCTGGCAGCTCTGGGTTCAAGCAGAGTTTCAGCTGCAACATATTTCTCAGAAAAAACAGGGACAAAATGTAGATAGGGTAAAAGATGGAATGGTCAGAGACAAAAATACAAATTAAAAATAAGCAGAAAACAAGTTGAATGTGGTTGAAAGAAACACGTTGGTTTAGGTGTACAAGACGCCAGTGAGTCCACACTGGGACACAGATGGATGGAGGGAAGGAACAGCAGGGTTGGTGTGGATGTGGGAACATAGCGTGTGAAACTGTGGGCATAAGGAAGCAGGAAACAGCAGGTCAATGGGACACAGTGTTACTGCTCTGGTGAAGAAAACCACACATCTGCTGCAATCATTTCATTTTCTCCACAATTTAAAACACAACATATGTTCATGGCTCTGTTTTTACTTGTAGAATTTTAAGAAGAAGAAACATTTGGTGGGGACTCAAACAGGAAGCTAATGTGAAAATGCTTCAAAGTGTAATATCAGCAATTACAGCTGAAAACAGAGTCCTAAAAGCCTGATACCATTCAGCTGCCACCAACTTTGAACCAGACATGAATCTCTAGCTCTACCCTGATGTGCAGACACTGACTCCTCCTTTACACAGGAACCATGTCCACACATTACATTTTTTATTTTCTGACTGATTTTAATATTGTTCGAAAATATTTACAGTGGTTGTTTTAGTGCATTTTATAATTTTGCAACGACAACAATAATAATAATTTTAAAAAAACATAGACATCATAGCTACTGTCCTGAGTAGATTTAAAGGAAGGTGTTTAGAGATGTAACTATGCTAACTTTTCTGTAACATTGCGGGTTTGACAAACCAAAACATTGTGTTTGTTATTCAGTGACGCTTTGTACAAAACTGAAACTCTACAGAGATCTACATCAAACATTTTATATGTGAATAAGTACATTTCAAAATTCCTCTGGGTGTTGAACAACACACAAATCTACAGCATAAAGCAGGGGACATGACAGATCAGAACAGCACATTGAAGAGATTATACATTGTGATTGCAAACATCTTCACAGCAGGTTTTTGTTGAATGAATTAGTCAGTCAATCAGCAAAGCTGTATACAGCTGTATCATGTTGAAAGAAGGTCACAACTACAAACCATCTGGACAATTACCGCTCTGCAGGCCTTTGCACACAAATCATGTGACTTTGGCACTCAGCTCCTGCCCCTTAGTCACATTCATCTGAAGAGTACAGCAAAAAACATTGCCAAAATAAGAAATGGGCACTTTTAATCTTCAGTTTATTCACACATTTGCACTCACAAAGGGATTGTTTGTTCTTTCTTGTATTTTTTGTAAATGTTTGTGCAAAAAATATATTTTTCTTCTCACTTAATTTACTGGAACATTTGTCCATATATTGATTGTACAGCTATTCAATTGTAGCTCATAAACATTTTCACTAAACAATGGTTTTAAATTATTATACATACTTTCTTGCACCCTGCGACTAACCTCCCATTGTCAAAGGTTGCCGGCTCCAGGATGAATTATTAAATAATTTCTTGCAATCTTTTCCCAGCATCAGGCCAAATGCACAGGAACAAAGTACAAATATATCCAGGTTAAATGGCTAAAATAGCCATGGAGCTATTTAACACATTTAGTAGATATCAAAGTACAGTTGTGCTCATAAGCTCGTAAGTAGAATTCGTGATTTCTTTGGCCATTTTTCTGAGTATTATGAATGATAACACAAAAATCTTTCTTTCACACATAGTTAGTGGTTGGGTGAAGCCATTTATTGTCAAACAACTGTGTTTACTCCTTACAGAAACTACCCAAATAACCCTGATCAAAAGGTACATACCCTGGTGATTTTGGCCTGATGCACACAAGTTGACACAAACAGGTTTGAATGCTACTAAAGGTAACCATCCTCACCTGTGATCTGTTTGCTTGTAATCAATGTATGTGTATAAAAGGTCAGTGAGTTCCTGGGCTCCTGACAGACCCTTGCATCTCTCATCCAGTGCTGCACTGATGTGAATGAATTGCGGGAAAAGGTAATTGAACTGTATTAAACAGGTAAAGGATATAAAAAGATATCCAAGCAATTGAATGCCAATCAGTAGTGTTCAAACTTGAATAAAGAAGTGGAAAATGAGAAAAGGTCAGATAGACCAAAAAGAATTTCAGCCACAACTGCCAGAAAAATAGTTTGGGATGCAAAGAAAAACCCACAAATAATTTCAGCTAAAATACAGGTCTCTGTGGAAAAAAAAGTGGTGTGGCTGTTTCAAGATGCACAATAAGGAGGCTCTTGAAGAAAAATGGTCGAGAAAGCCATTACTACAGAAATGCCATCCTGCTTACAATACACCAAACAGCACAGAGACCGGCCTCAAAACTTCTGGAACAAAGTCATTTGAAGTGATGAGAACAAAATGGAACCTTTTTGTCCACAACCATAAACGTTACATTTGGAGAGGAGTCAACAAGACATATGATAAAAGGTAAACCATTCCTACTGTGAAACATGGAGGTGGATTGCTGATGTTTTGGGGATGTGTGAGCTACAAAGGCACAGGAAAAGATGAATGCAGCATGTTATCAGAAAATACTGGAGGAACATTTTCACTCAACAGCCCGGAGATAGGCATGGGACGTACTTGGACATTCCAACATGACAACGATCCAAAGTACAAGGACAAGTCGACCTGTCATTGGCTACAGCAGCATAAAGTGAAAGTTCTGGACTGACCACCTCAGTCTCCTGACCTCAATATCATTGAGCCACTCTTGGCAGATCTCAAACGTGCAGTTCATGCAAGACATCCCAAGAATTTATTGGAACTGAAGGCTTTTTGCCAAGAAGAATGGACAGCTTTACCATCTGAGAAAATAAAGAGCCTCATCCACAACTGCCACAAAAGTCTAGCTGTTATTGATATTAAAGGTGGTAATACACATATTAAGAACTGGGGTATGTAAACTTTTGATCAGGGTCATATGGGTAGTTTCTGTTGTCATTATGATATAAAAAGAGTAAAAATAAATGGCTTCACCCAACCGCTAACTATGAGTGAAAGAAAAGTTTTTGGGTTATCATTCATATTCTCTGAAAAATGGCCAAAAATTCACAAATTCTGCCAGGGTACGTAAACTTATGAGCACAACTGTATAACTTTGCATTTCAATGTTGTTGCAATGGAGACGTTTGAATCTAAGGAATGGTGCATTGTGCATGAGGGAATATGTGGATACTATCTCTGAAATCTTGTCCAAATGAAAACCATGTAGAGCCCACTACACAAAAAAAAAACAAAAAAAAAACAAAAAAAAAACGGCGTGAGCTTGACCCTGTGAAATGAGTTTGATTTCCTTCCATGAAAGGAACTGGCCTCATGCGGAAATGTCTGTGACAGACTGGTTCAGATGCCAATGCAGCCCAGTGCATTAGTATAAAGTAAGTGTCTGCAATTGTGGCCTCGGGCCGTGTTTCTCACTCAACTCTGCTTTTCCTGTCTGTGTCCTGCCACTCTCTTATTCAGCTCAGCTGTAATAACAATAAATCCAGGCTTTACAGGTTGTTTTGGGCACAAAGAGCAGGAGAGCAGGACCGGATTTTATTCCATTAAAACTCTATTTTTCCAGCTCCTATTAAAACTCAAAATTTCCTAACTGTGTTCAATAAAAAGTTTAAATAATAAGTATAAAAATATAAGCATGTAATACATTTAAAACCATTAAAAAAACATTTTTGAAGCAAAAAAACTATTTTTGGTCAGAACTTGGGTGTGTGAGTAGGAAGTGAGGGGCATTACACTCCCAGACAAGGGAGTGGTTTTATTGAAGAAAAATGATCCACATAACAGAATTTTAGTCATTTTAGTCGCAGTAGAGAGACAATGCGTTGTTTGGGATTTCGTTTGAAACCTGTGACTCGGTTCTGTTAATCGCACCACTAACATTAATGGCTTTTAAATGTCACTCTCTTGGTTGAGGTCAGTTTCTAAATGTAAATTTACCTTTACCGTTTGCTTTATACTCCAGCAAGCATACAACCAGACTTGCAGGCTGACTGTCATATGTGTGGCTACACAATACGTCCCATGGATTTGAGGTGTTCGTACTGACTTATACAGACCAACATTTTAGCTTCAGCTTGTGGAAAAAACATCCTCATCACAAAACCACAGTCCAGAGTTACCATCATTTTACTCTTCAGATCAAGTTTTTATTAATAATGCTATCCTTCATCCAACAAACGAATGCCACATGACGACTTTATGTCTTTGCAGAAAAAGTCATGTTGCAACATCTAGGTGTTTGAACAAAAGAGCCACTGTCAGGTGGATACTGACAGTGGCTCCCCAATTTGCCAAGCTCCACAGCCTGTCCATCTCACAGTGAAGAAGTCTAACACTGCTCTTATAATGTATTAAATAGGCCTGTCTTTGTCTTGACCCATCCAAGATTTTAGTATCAGAAATTAGCCATCAATCAATTTATAAAAGAGACATCTCGTGAGTCCTTTTTAGTAGTTTTCAGAAGTTTGCAGTAGACTACTTATATTTGCGTGTGCATGATTATTTACGTAGTATGTATTTAGTCTCTCCATTCATCTTCATTGACTGTGGGCTTCTATAAGCTAGTCAGTCACAGTGGATGCAACAGAAGGGGGAAGACGATATTAGAAAAACAGCTTTTGGATGTGTATGTGTATGGACAGTGAGTACATGTTGGATTTTATAATCAGCCTAAAAACACCTAATGACAAGTGCTACCACAAACCAATGATGTCACATAATACCACCAAAACTGAACTGAACTGCCCCCAGCTACTCCTTCACTAAAGCCACACAAACTGCTAAATATTACGTAAAATGTTAAGACACTAAATACTGAATACCAGAATCTATGGTAAATTGATAGAAAAGCAACTGTAGACCCAGGGATCTGACTATTAGGACAGAGGAAGGACTAAGTACACAGGATTGCTCATCAGAAGAAAAAGCAACCGCATAAGATCAAATGTCCCTCTGCTACATTAAGAATAACCTTGAATCAGACTCTATCCAATCAAACATGCAAAGTACAGTAGAACACATTTAGCAAAAGAGCTTTATTTGGTCAGTCTCCAGCAGGGGGCAGTGCATTCAAGTTTCTTGTCCGGGTACTGAGGTCAAGTGAGAAGAGATGTTGTTATGGTCCAATAAAGATCCTTATGACTGATGTAATACTTGTATATGTCCTTGTTCCCCGGAGTGGGAGCAGGGAGAGACATTCAATTTAAAGGTCTTCAGTGATGTTTTTTCTCAGAAGAGTGTTGTGTACATGTGTGAATTAAAAAAAAAATTCTTTATGTTGCAAGGAAAAAAGAAACACGAATTGAAAACACCTACATAGCAGCTTTAAGATCTCAGCATGTAATCTGGAAAACAGCCCATTCAGTGACTGTACATTTGAAAGTGTCACAACAAAATGCACTGCAAGGTCAAAATATTCTCAGTCTTGCAACAGACAGTTAAAGTTTTACATGTCCTCTTCTCACAGAATCCCCAAACTTTTCTCCCCATAAAAATCCTGACCCAGCTTGCCATATGTGAAAATGTATGGCTCCCATGGGTGCCCTGAAGGAAAGTTACTGGCTCAGAGACAGTGATGGAGGATCCTTGTTTTGTAGCAATCCTCTGGAAAGAATCAGCGTGCGTGCACTCGGTGGGACTTAGTGCAGGTTTGATGTGGCAGGGTGGTGCGAGTCAGGCCTTGTTATCCACATATCTCCTTCACTCAGTAAACCTGTCACAATGGCAAAAAATAAAATAAAATGTAAAGCACCCACGCCAATCCTGACAACATCCCCGCAGGAAAAAGTTAGCCACGTAAAACCCCATCTGAAACCTCAACATAGTTTCTCAATTGTAAAACAGCATTAGTCATAATGTTTATTATTTAGTTTTCTAGTAGTAGTAGTGTGCAACCTAAGATCAACTTTTTTAGCTTTACCCACAATGTGTTGGGTTTTATCAAGACATTGACCCACAAACATTTCACTGGGCGTTTTAGGAGAATTTAGTAAAACATTAAAATCCTGACTTATTCTGATTGTCTGATGGGGATGTGAGATTTTTTATTTTTGAAAAGATTGTAAGAGGGAAAGGGCACTTAGACCAAGAACACTTTATTCCATTAGTGGAAGTGATTAACTCTTATTTACTTCATAATTTTTCAAGTTACTACCTGTGGAGATTAAATAGTTGGGCACAAGTGTTGCATAACATAACAATCAAAAATTCATACATTAATTCATTGTATTTTCTAAAAGAAAGTAGAGTGACCAGAACTAGGCTACCTGTTAACCTTTACGGAACTAACAGTAATATTTTGCCCTTTGCTGTTACAAAATACTCAAAAACACCAAATAAATATGTATCCAAATGATTGACACTACTTTGAAAGCTTGTGGAAGTTGTCAGTCGGCACTATTACACTGTTACTGTCACCTTATAATTATCACTCACAACATCTATTTATGTAAGGACTGAGGAGCCAGTTTTGTTTGTTTGCAGTCGGCACTCTGTCTGCGACAGAGAGACATTCTTGTAAATGACACTGTGTCATATAAGGTCAGCCTCAGGTGACCTCAGTTGAACAGTAAATAGCCTAAATGTGTATTTTCAAAACAGTGGATTGGGACCTAAGAATTTGTAGATAAAGATTTTATTTGGGTTGCCTCAAACATTATTTCAAATACATATCTTAAGAGATAAAAAGAATGACCATGGCCTGCACAAGCACTAACTGTATAGAGTAAAGCATAACTGGTCTTGCTTTTTCATGAACAGTTCAAACCTTAGCCTCATAATTTTCCCTGTTAACTGTACCGCTTTAAATAGAGTACAATCTTCCGATCTGCTTGCACGCTCAATTTGAAAGCACAGGGTGGATACGCAATGTTTTTACCTCATGAGGTCATAGGTCAAATGCAGTGAGAGGCAGAGGGCGTAGATATATATATATATATATATATGTATATGTGCAGTATGTAAGCTGTTTGAGCAGTGACTCATAGGGCACTGGCTTTATTGTTACAAATACATGTGTTATTGTATTTATTACAACTATAACATTATCTCAAGACCGATACTGACATTGGATAAACATTGTTAGTACCTTATTGTTGCATTAAAGTAAACAAGCGAACTTGATTTGTGGGTTTACCTTTTGGCCTTGGCTCACGATGTGCCCCATGTGTACACAATGAAACCAGAGTGACCTCATGTTACTCACTCCTGTTTCGGGGCGAGCCTCCCGATACTACACACATGTTTTTAAAGCAATATTAAAATACATCTGGTATCTGTCAGTGCTGTGAATGTTGGGCCATATTGTAAATTAGGCCATTATGGTTAATTATGCAGTATCTTCAAAGATGAGGTTTTCAGCTGTTACTGCATGTTCAGCTCTTTTGCAGACAATGTCTTTCTACCACAGCTGTGTGTTTGAGCTTTCAGTGTAGTTTTAGTGGAAAATGTTAAAAATGATGGGAAAGTTTTACAAGCCCAACATGTAAACTTTGAAGAACTGCATGTAATTATGCTCGCTGTATTGCTCTGTTACTTTTCGTGTTTATTTAACTGAAAGGAAACCCAAAAAGCTCTACTTTAATTGTGTGGTTAGTTTATTTTATTTGTAGAAGCAAAACCGTATTCCTTCAAGCTTAGATTATGTCCGCTGATATCTCCCCACGCGCCACTTTGAGCAAGAACTACTTACATGTCTTCATAAAAAACCCCTCATCACAGCATTTTTCTTTTAAATAAAAAGCTAAGAAGAGTGCTCCCTCCTTGTACAACAAATCCAATTTGGTCTCAGTAGTAATACATGCTGCCACTTTGTTGTGTTTATAAAATGAGCTCAATGCTTTTGTACTGATGCCAAGCACTTCAAGTTTCTTAACAGGCTTGGTGTTGACCAAGCTAAATCACAAAAAATTAATGGTCCGTGTATCAACAAATAGGCCACAAGCATGCAGGCGTCTCCCATACTCTCATGCACACAGACATACATCACCTCTGTCATGCAAGAGAAGATCTAATAATGACAAGCTAAAGGGATGAGTGCTGAAAGAGCCAGCTGACTTACGCGCCTTTTTATCCAACCCAGCGAGGGCCGATGTGGCAAACGTGGATTTCATAAGCAACCCGTTGTCTGAGTCAGAGCGTTAGTGTGTGGTAAGGCTGCACGTCTCTGGGCACACGAGAAGGAGAAGCCAGGAGTGATTTTGTGGTGTGACCAGTAAAATGAACCCACTGACCTTGGCATTCTCTTCCTACTTTTTCTTTTATGCTCGAGAGGAGATATTTTATGGTAATGAATAACTACTACTCTACTTTTAAGACAAAAGCATGAAAAAACATTGCTCCACTCAAGTATACAGTGCAGTGTGTGTTTGCAGTATTGATCTGGTGCACTCTGCCTGATGCAACTACTCTGCAGCACATTTGTCATTGTGTTAAACTCTTCAGACCCCGTTCTGTCAATCATTAAAAGGACTATGTGTAATCATTTTGCTTTAAACATTGTCAGTGTTGATGACATTTGACATATCAACAGTAGGGGCTGGTGGTGATGTTGGGTTAATTGTTCACACTTGCACACTTCATTTACAAGTTTCATAAATACTACCCACTTGACACCACATCTGCTTTAATCACACAAACTGAAGACTGCAAAAATATCAGACCAACTTTATGTTTTCAAATGAAGCTTTTAACCTTTCTGATGCTAATGCTAAATGCAACAAGTAATTCCAATGTGCATTGAATTATCTGATTATATTCTTATTTTTTCTGTCACTTCACCCTCCCCACGAAGCCCACTGTTCCTCTTTATGTTTCTGTGTTTGCCCAAATTCAAGACTCTGGGCAGGATAAAATTACCCCAAATAGTCGGTAATACAAGAGGGCGGGCTTTCACAACTGTCAATCACATTACCTTGGGCTGAATAATAAGAAACACTATGTTCTATATAATATTTTTGCTCCCCTGGCCCACTGATATCAGCCGACCTTGCATATAAATAATGAGTGACCTAAAAAACTCAAACAAACTGAAAAACATATGAAACTGAGATGATTTGTGGTTTACTGTGGTGATTATTGCTGCCTTCTTAATAACCTTCTACCAAAAAGTTGGTGACAAATCTAACTGACGAAAAATGTTTGTGCTTTGAGTAATGGTACTTTCTTCCACTGATGCCTTTGGGGGCTGTAATTACATTCTGCTCTATAAGTTCCTTCTGTTGGCATTGACTGGAGTTAATTGTTTTATATAAAAAATTCAATTACCCCCTTTAAAGATGGATTGGACAATTTTATCAACCTTGCTTGTTCATCCAAAAGAGGAACATGAAATGTTGACCACTTTACTGACTACTGCTTTCACAGTTTCTGCAGAAATACAAACAAATGCAACATAAACAGAAACTGCTCAAACTTAAACATTTGTGCAGGATTTGTCTTTATCTCAGTCACTATCTCCGCCCACACATTTTGCATCTTTAGACATCATGTTGAAAATTAGTACACTAAACAACATGTCATGCTTTACACTGATTAAGATTCAGCCTTTACTTTTCTTCCCAGTTTGTCAGGGGTCTGTTAGCTGACAGTTGTAGTTCCTCATTACCCAGTCCTCACCGGTGGTTTTCACAGCCCTGTGCGGTTTGACGCACCAGACAGCAGTTATCAACAGTCTGCTTTTTTTTCTATAAAACACACCAACACACTGTTGCACAAACACATCCCACCCACTTAAGTCTCTGACAGTTAGCAAGTCAGACAACCTTCTCAACGCTCCACACTCATCTACATGATCTTTTTACATAATAGTGTTGATTTAGAGATGTTTACTTCGGACACAAAATGGTCCGAGTCATGCAGTTGTATGGTTAGACAGAAGCAGAGAAACAAACTGTTAAGTGGCACTGCAACAACCATTTTTAGATTTTACAAACTAGAGGCACTATGGTGAAATACTGTTTGTGCAGGTCACAGTTGGTTATATGCTTCATGAATTAGTTCCAGCTGTGCTTAGTCACCAGTCACTAGTCCTGTCTGTCACATGTGACTTATTAATGGCAGCCTTTGAGCCAAACTGTAAGTGTGTGTGTCTGTGTGTGTGTACCATATGTCCACATGCATGATTAACAATACATACACTTACATACTTATATACTTAAATACAAGGAATTGTACATGACATGGAAAGACATCCATCAATCAAACTCTAACTACTGCAAGGTTCAGGTTTGGAAATGTATCAGTCCAAACCAAACCAAAATGTTTTTCCAAGATGCGGGCCCATATTATTTTCATTTTTTTTTCACTGTTTTCCTGGAAATGTCTAACCACTGTCCACAGTTTGATTATAACCAGCTGTGAGCAGTGCTTCTATCTCTGTCATGCACTTTGTTAATCAAACAGCGCATCACAACTATTAGCACTTTTGGAGCACTCAACTTCAATGATTTTCTAGTTTGAATGTGTGTTGTAGTGTGTTGTATTGAAGGGAATGTAGTCTAGTGTATAAAACAACTTGAGTAAAAGTATGTAACATGAAAATACTTGAGAAAATGTAATGTATGGTGACTAAGAGATAGGCTAGGTAAAAGCTAGAAATGATAGATCAAAGACGTTTGTGGCTTTGAAGCCAGAATGAAGTAAATACTGTGGAGAAGCAGGCGTGTGTCAGTCTAAGCGACATGTTTTTGTCTTGTCCCAGAGGAGCGCAGTGAGGAGGCCTGACTGTGTTTAAACTCTGTAGCATTGCATCACATCTCATGAGAGATGAGAGGATGCAGAGCTCGGCCAGGGGTCAAAGGTCACAGTGCTCTTTCTTTTCTGAGCCGCTATCAAGTTTCAGACGTCTGAACCCACTGACACATCGGCGTGTGATGAAAGGCACTGCTGACTCATTCAAAGCCACAAGGAGAGGTTATTTATTTGTCAATGTCAGGCTTTTAAAATTAGAACAAAGAGAAGGAGGAGGAAGAAGACCGGACTGAGGCTCATATTTGCCTGGGAGTCACGCGAGGAGTAGTGGAAACAGCGCGTCAGGCGCTCTGACTTTGCTGGGTGTTGATAGCTCAGGCATTGTCTGAGATGTAAGATTTCCATCAAGGGCCACAAACATAAACAGTGTTAATGTGTTTTCATTATAACAGTGGTGCCCTCACAAGCATTTTAACATCCAGATAAAAGATTTAAGCTGCCATGTTCATACCTCAAAATAATGTTCAGATACTGCTGTCACACTCTTTACTCTTGCAGTAAGATGAACTATTCTTGTGGTTCAGAGTTTTTTTATGTAAACTATTAAGATAATGCTTAATAATAAATACATGCCGTGGTAAAATGCAGTCTGCTGGTTTCAAATAATTATTACTAATATTTCAAAGTGTACTTACAGATGCAATGTATAAAATGTTATTCATTTTGTTAAACAAAACACATCATTCAAAATCATATGTTTTCAATAAAAGCACTATAAATGTTTTGAAAATGTCTTGGAAAAATGACATTTAAAGCTCTGTAGAACGCCGGGAACGTTAGATAACTTCCATATTTGGAATTGGTTCCTCTTCCTACAGTTCCTCAGAGCAGACACACAATCTTGCATGAAGGGCTAAGACGTTAATAAGCTAAATTAATTTTTTTTTTTATTTCCACTACATTTGTTCATAGGCAACAGCTTGTCCCAGCAGGGCTACCATAGGTGCAGGAAAAAGAGTAGTAAGGTGTGGAATTCTAATGCAACCACAAACTACACACTCCACCTTTACAAGTTATCCAAAAAGACCATATGATAATAATAATAATAATAATAATAATAATAATAATAATAATAATAATAATAATAATAATAATAATTTTAATAAATAAATATTTTTTTACACATAGTTTTTAAGCTTAAAGTCTTCCCATCCAGCAAGCTTTATTAAATTAATCTCACTGTCTATATCAGAACAATGTATCTAACCACAGTGTTTGGTAGATGGTGGTATAATATAAAAGGTTGGGAAAGATGTCACATTGTAATCCCAGAAACCTATTGTATAACATTTAAACTAAAACCTAGAGAGTCGATACAGTTGTCATTAGTAATATTTGTACATTACTTCATAATGATTTACACAACATGCTGAACAATTAGCCTCATCAAACAGCTCTACACAGAGTGAGTGCAACCTGAGAGCAGATTAGTGAGTTAGGCCTTCAGGCCTTCATCCTTCTACACTTAGAAGATAAAGTTTTCATTCCTACAGTTCCTCCTATTGTGTGAAAGTGCCGTTTGTCATGTACATTGTACCTGACTTCAACAACCTCTGACTAGTACCGGTTGTTTGAAAGAGGCACACTTCTGAGAGATGGATGGATGCTTCTGATGTGTTGTTTGTTCGTTTCTACTGGCAGCCTGATAACCCCATGGGGCCAAAACAAATGGGACTGTCAGCGTTCTTTACATTCCAGCAGCAGCAATGGCCTTTATGATGTTTAGGGTTTTGGAGGTTTGGTCACAGCAAAGGTCAATGTGATGGTCTATCTCATTTAAAATCTCTTAAAGTTGATTTATGTTAACTATAATGTCCTGAGTGGTCGTCACAGACTCTTATCTCCAAGCCTGAAAGAAACATTTAGTTGGACTACAATAAATCATGAACTACGGGTGAGGAACTGTACTGTGTTACATTACTTGTAGCAGACTGCTTGTGACATAGGGCACACTCTGGTTCACTTAAGAACTAAAAAAATCAGCAAGAATGTATTGGATTTATATAGTGCTTTTCAAGGCTCTTTCCAGAGTCCATTATTCATTCACTCCACAGTCACACACTGGAGGTGGAGACATGGCAGCCATTTTGCATCTACAGACTCTCCGACCACCAAACACTCACACGTTCATACAGCAGAGCCACAACCACTAGAGGCAAGGTGGGTTAAGTGTCTTGCTCAAGGACACAGCAACAGTATGAACTGGGAAGAGTGGGAAGTGAACTGCCAACCATCCAGTTATAGAATGACCGCTCTACCACTGGGCCTGTAATCAACTCTAGATCCCTCTTAATTCAGTGGCGTCACACCCAGACATAGTTTTGCAATTCTGCAATACTTAAAGGCTGAGGCTTTGATGTTGCTGCAAGTCATTGCTAATGAAATGACAACAGCAGCCTGGTCCAGCCCATGGCAGGAAGTAATCTCTAACACAACCCACACAGTTAACAAACTTCATTTGCAGGTATATTTTACAAAAGAATTGCCAGGGAGTCATTTTAACCCCACTTGCATTTTAACATTTATGTCACATTGTTCATTTAAACCTAGATATTTTCCACTTTATGGCTTTTTATAAAATGTATGTTCCTTTATTGTCCCTTCCCCAAGAGGGACAATAAAGGAACTTTGAACTTTGAACTTATTGAACTTTGTATTGATTGTCCAGGGTATTTTGAGCTTTCTGGAATAAACAATGGGTAATTGCTAAAAACACAAAGAGGTCATTATTACGGTGCATTCTTGTGGTCCTCGGGAACTCAGAAAAATGTTTTTCCGAGAATGCACATGAACACCTGCTTGAGTCAGAACAACAGCTCGGAAACTCAGGTGAGTCAGGGTTTATCAACATTCTGTAGTTATAAAGTAGGACCAGTTGATAGAAATTACAATATTCAATGCTGACAATGCACTTCTTGCGTTATTCGGGTGTTAGTGGCGCTAGTGTTTAGAAGTAACAATAACAGAGCATAAACTAGGCCTATTAAAAAAAGTCACTTCCTGTTTTTTTTCCTCCCTCTTCTTTTGTGTTTGCCATGTCACTGATGTCACAAAGTAAGTACAAAGTGATCAAAAAAATGTGTATGTGTATTTGTTCATTTACTTCATTTACACAACTTCTGTGTCTGTTTTAGCTGGAAATTGTGCTGTGAATGATTTTAAATGGATACTTGTTTCCATTTTTGCCCAGTTTCCCTTGGCTCACAAGACTCTTCTCTTGACATGTTGTTATTGTGCATGGTAACTAAATTAGATACACATAATTAAAAACAGTAAATCTTTTTGACACTTTAACATTGTCACCAGATAAGAACACACATCTCAGATCTACTTGTTGGTTTGTTGAGCAACATAGCTCAAGATGATTTTAGGTCTAAACAATGATCAAATTGATGGTTGACACACAGACACCTTTGAGCCCTATTATGGCAGGTCCAGGCTGGAGGATAATTACCAGTAAAAGGCAAGAGCAGTGGGAGCTGTTGGGTGTGGTGAGAGAGGTGGAGGTGTCTGCAAATGCACAGGAAGTAAATATCCAGCCCCCTTTTCCTGTTTTGTCCTGTCCCAACTGTCTGGATGTCTGGATGTCTGGCTCATAGATATCCTGCATGTCTTCATCGTTCTCTTTCTACATTGACCGCTAAGCCTCCGACTGGCCTGGCCATTTCCAAACAGGTTTAGTTTTAATGTTCAAATTACATTGTTTGTGCCAGACATAACACCAAAATAAAGATGGTTAGTAGTGAGACAAATAATGGCAATATGTTTTGTGTCTGTTCGTGTAAGAGTTACCATATCAACTCTTTTGGCAGCTGCAAGATGATATAGCAACTCCAGTGAAAAATGGTTTCAGGGCTTGTGTTAGTAATTTACCCCACTCTTTTCTCTTCCTCTTCCTCTTTAAAAAGGTATGTCATTTACCTTTAACCAATGTGGAAATAAAGTATCCTTAAGGAACATATATAAATTATTTGTTGAGTGTTAAGCTGAACAGTTCATATCTTGCCTTAGAGCAAACACAATTCACTTTGACACAAATTGCTGATGTGTCAATGCCGTTATTATCTCAATTATGTAATTTAGTGCAAAGATAGTAGTACTACATTACTTTCGTGATGTATTGGTTGATATCTCAGATACATCTAGATTGACATTAGGTTATTTCTATTACAGCAAATGAGAAGACTTTATTTCTGAACTCTTACCTCTGTGTTTCCCAGTATTAGTGCAAGCTGCATGTCTCGGCCTGATATTGCTCAGAGCACTTCATACTGGAACTCTCAGTAACCACCTGCCTGTCATACTGATTAGTCAAGGACCAAGACAATTAAAGAGCTAATTACAGAAATAAGGAGTGAGTTATGGCTGTTTGGTTGCCAATTAGCAAGTTACTTAGCTACCTCCTTTCATGAAATGCCCCACTTATCCCCATCACTCAACGTATCACCTCATCTGCTTTTATTTTATTTAAAAAAGGAACACAGGACCAGTGTCCCACCACAAAAATTAATACATTAAATGCAACTGAAGTATAGAGCATACCATAAACTTGTAGTTCTGAGTTCAGCGTCAGACTGGTGTGATTCTGTATAAACAAACAGGGGCTGCATCCAAAACTGTCACCCTCGTAGTGGTTGGACAAGCACTTGGTAAAGGTATTAAAAGGTATTATTATTATTATCCTTGATCTTTGATAATAAAGCCAAAGGGGTTGTCTTGTTGTCTTGGTTTTTATCTTATAACGATAGTCTTTTAAGGTATATTAACAGTTTTTCTCAGTTAATTGGAAAAAGTTGCATACTGTAACTGTACGTATAGAACTAATACAAGGTGTAGGCAGCTAGTGGCTGTGTTAGGTGTGGTCACAGCAGTACTACTTATTTGCAGCTGTGTCTACTTTAAGATACTACAAACTACAACTTCATTAGCTTCTATTACAGCCCAGATGTTAGCAATTCCTTCATGTTTTGTTTGCCCATATTTACAGAAGTGAGAAATTCCTAAAAAATCTAATAGTGTTTTTTTATTTTCTCAATTGTTTATAGCTAAATTAGTACATAAAATTGGTCTGGGTTTACTCAAATGTCAAAAAGGTGGGTATGGTCTTGTTTCCTCAGCTCCTTGTCTTGTGTCCCAAAAGATATCTGTAAAAACCACTGACAGTCACAGTTTTGAACAGCCCTTCCTCCTTGTATCCATTTCAAAAGGTGCAGCACACATCAACATATATTCGTCCAGAGTTTTGACACTTGTTTCGCGAGGTCACAGTTGTCATGTGCTGTTGCTTCAGTATCAAGATTTTCTGCCGCTTTTTTGTCTTTTACTAAGTGTCTTGTGAATGTACAACTAATCTTGTTTGACTGATATAAATACATTGTGTTAAAGTAGGTGAACATTCATTTGAGACTCTTAATTTTTCATCAGCTCACTCACTATCAGTGGGATTGATGGAAAAAAGTCTGGTTTGGAGGTTATCAACATGTGGACATCCATACCTTATTTATTGTTTTGTGCCATGTGAACTGTGGTAACCCACTTTCCCTAACCCAAAAAATATGCTGTGCATGTGGTGCTTTTTGATGGATGTTGATCTGTTTTTGATTCTGGAAGCTGTTCCTTGTCTCTTTAGAGTTGCACTTGTCAGGGACATGTTGTGTGAAGGAATCAAAATGGCCATAAAGGGGACATCTACAGTCAAGCTTCCCCTAAAGTACGACAAATGTTGGACAAAAAATGTAGCCTTTCTAAACATATGCATCAAGTTAAAGTTTAAAGCAACAACATATGTCTGATGGATGAAATGTATGTGCTGGTTTTGAACTCTGATTGCCAGACATTCCTCATTACTCAAAACTGTGAAAAGGTCAGTTCAGTCATCAACTGAAAGATGTACATACAGTATAACCGTCTCATCTCTGCAAGACAAAAGGGAAAAGTCCAACGTGTAATATCTGATTTTAAAACTCTATCATCTATTCCCAAACTGAATGACTCTGGTTATTAATGTTACACTGCAGTATTTGAGTTTTGAAAATGGGAGCTTTACATTTAAAAGAGATGCAATCACCAGAAAGAGAGTATTGAACACGTGCTGACAGCGTGCTCTTAAGCACATATACAGTGTGTTGAAGTGGGAACCTTTCCAGTGAGCTGTCCCGTGTCCAGCCAAGCCTTCACTATGTGCTCTCCATCGCCAGTACTCGCCCCTCAGGGACAGCAGCTGGCAGGACGCCCTGTGTTTTTGTCTTAGACACGCCATGCCTGTCTGCCACTTGCTGCAGTCTCAGCCAATCAGCAAAGCTCAGGTCACCACACAGGCCAGCCGGGCCGGAGGAGCAGCTCACATGAGACCTGTTTATTTACTTCAGGGGAGACAGAGTGGACAGAGAAGAGAGGGAAAATAAAAAGGAGGAAGGAACATTGCTCTGCAAGACAGTGTGCTAAAATTAATGCACCTAAGTAACTGTTCTGGAAATGTGGCTAAGTCAAAAACAAAATGCTCAAAGGTAGTTTTAGAGCATTGTGGTGTTTTATGGAAAGAAGGGCGATAAGGAAGGCTGCAAGCTTCCAATGACAAGAACCATAATTCATGTAACATAGGAAGGGTCTGAGGAAGGTCAGGTCAGTGCAGTTAAGTGTCCATTACCAAAAGAGTTCCCAAAAAGCACTTAGGTCTCACTTTCAATAAGGTGTAGCTAAACCCTGGCAGGTGCCACTCTCGCTTTGTGAATTAAAACATTGTATTTATTATCTACATTGCATCTAAACATAAGAAGAAGAATCTGAGGCATACATTATGGGACGTTGGTGTAGCTCTATAACTTTAATGTGCAGAAAGTTCTGAATAAACCAGAAACAGTCTAATGTTTCCTGCAATAACATACACCTCCGCCCTCTTGTGCTGCTACCCACAAGAAGTTACTCTCATCTTTATGTTAATTATTGGCAATGCATCCATGTTTTTTATAGTTTGCTTTGTGTGGTCAAAAGCTAGAGGCTACAGCCTGGTATCACTTTGGTTGAACATGTCTTCCTTCCTTTTATCCTTCATAGTGACTTGGGTACAACTATAAAGTCTAAGGAAATCAGAAAGTGTCTAAATCTCCAGATCTGACAAAACAAAGCAAGTAAACCAGTCTGTGTCACATGTTTTTAGATGTAAACATTTTTTATTGTTTGTTCTTTGTGGGGAATCCTGAAAATCCAACAAGTCTCAAAATAAACTCCCAGAGACAGGTCTGGGCTGTGAGATGAGTTTGGACACTAAGGAAAGACAAGATTAACAGCAGTAACACACACCGCTGGACAATGCTATAGATATTTCCACTCATCAGCTGTTAGTCATTTCTTTGGCTCAAAAGCCACACACATTACTTGGTGTGACCAATTACTGTCCGGCTGTGCTTCTTATTTAATTATGTCGGTCAACCTTTCTCGCTTTTACGGAAAATCTGGTGATTACATTATTCCATTTTCCAAGGTTCAGCAGTCATTGTGCCTTTTAAAGGGGTTAGAGGTATCTGAGCAGGATCTATAAAATAATGAAAGTCTCATTACGACCACAGTGAGAGCCACAAAATTGGTTTTAATGTCTTTCTGACATTTCTAAAGGTATAATAATAAAAGTACGGATCACACAATACATTCATGGTTTTTAATTCAAAAAACACCGGATCAGTAACATAGAATCCTATTCAGATGACAGTGGCCTCTGAATCCACTCTGATTTCTGATTTTGCTTGTGCAGCTTCATCCTGTACCAGCTGCACCTGTTCAGTTCTTCATTTGTGGCCACAAACCACATGAAAGGGAGGGGCACATGTCAGGCTCATGATTTGACAGTTACCCCGGTAATGAGGAAAAATGTACGTATGAGTGAGTTTTAATTTCCTGCAGAATAATACAAGACGTAACAACAATATGACCTTCTTACATAACTCGTGCCAGAATATGTCCAAACAGTATGTGCAATCCAGAAAACAAATCAGAGGCAGAAAACAGATTTCATTGAAAAATCAAGCATGCCAAGTTCCACATTGCTGTTATAAATCAGTGTACATGTCCTGTGTGGATAATATCCCAGCTGTCTGTGCTGCGGCTCCCTGCCCCTGTTTCTGAGCTCGGAGACTTGGGCGAACTCCAACTAAAGCACAGCCCCTTTTCACTGGCTGCCTCCACATTTCCATCACTATCACTCCATCGTTCCCATCTGCACCGGGCCTTATTTCTTTCACTTCAATCCAGGAGGTCAGTGCATGGTCATGTATGAGCTGGAATTAACCCAAAGTGTCTCTTTATTGCGAAAATAAAAGGGGAGGGTTCGCCTTTTGATAACAAGCTGAGCGTTGTAAAGCAAGATGTTATTTTGTTCCAGTCTTTTAGTAAAGCCATCAAACTCTAACAGTTATTACATCAACTTTGTTGTAACAAACCTCACATTACTTCACTCACTTTGATGGTTTCTTCAAGCCAACTTGGACCGGATTCACAAAGGGAAAAAACACTTAATTTTCTTCACCCACAGGTGACCCACGTCTGATGGGTTTTCTGTCTTCAGTCAGCGATGTATAGATCCCGAACAGCTCATTACTGCGTCTGTACACAAGCATCGACAGGTTTCCACTCTGTCAAACATTGGACTGGTGATCTCATGACAGAATTTACTATGGCAACCCCTCCATCTTCATTGGTGTCCCACTGCATCATTTCCATAACATATGTTTTAACATGAGATACTGTCAATGATACTGTCAACAGTGTGAGGCCTGGTTTTAGTTTTAGAAAGCATATTGAGCAAGAAATCCATAGATTTAATGACATTCATGCCAAACCTACTTAAATAGGCAGTATGCAATATTATTATGTATGTGAAAAAATGTAATCACATTGTGATGGGAATCATCTAAAAAACAAGACCGTAAGCTATATCTAGGCTATATTACCAATGATTGTAATAGATAATATTTTTCAGTCCTGAACGGGACCTTTGGCCAATCACATGCAAAGTGCTGCAAAGTGTCGAGTTAAGGACGTTCCCATTAGTCAATACAGCTTGTCAATAAGGAAGTAATAGGTACCGACAGAGAGTGTATATTCAGCACAACAACGTCTTTTAATAAAGTGAAACAGAGCAACAAACATCAACAGAGAAAAAAGAGGTAACAGGGAGGAAAAATTGGTACAGTTTTATTTTTTTAATAAAGCAGGTGGGAAAAAGAAAATTGGGTAGTGCCACTTTAATCATATTTATACAGGTTCATTTCATAACTCTCATGCCACACTTAAGTTAATGAAGTTTAAGTTATTAATTTTAGTTGCTCTATTGTCGATAACTCTGTTTTCATAACTTACACAGTAAATAATATTTGGTAACACTTCATAATAGCAACAATTAGTGCGATTAGTCACTTAGGTCAACATTTAAATAGCATTACTCCCAAATAAGCAATGACTATGAAGTTATTAACATAGTTATTAATGTTTAAGTCTTGAATAATAAGCTCAATTAAAAATAGTGTGGCATCTACTAATGTCCTATTATTTTATTGTTCATTACATTTGTATCAATGCTCAGCTGTTCCTTAGGAGTTTTCTTCAGAATATCAGCTCATACATACATTTAAAATTTCCAGTGATGTTCAAACACTAAGGCTTTGTTAAATATACATTTAATCACCAACATGTGGAGTATTTTTGTCCACTTCAAAAGTGTCAAAAGTAAAATTGTAAATCTACTTTGCTTCTGTCTTTCTCTCTTGTTTTTCCCCCAATGTATTACTTCCTTCCATCCATCTTTCCTTCCTCTCTTCTTCTGTGGCCAAAAGCGTCACTCTCTGTGATTTGTGAGCGTCTCTAAATCGGATTTCGGGTCTCACGAGCAGATGACTGTGTTAATGAGTCTGGATCGTAGCCATCGTCTCTATGAATAATGATGTTATGTTCTGTTTTTAATGTGTACTAGAACAGTCTGTGCTCTGTTTTGGAGCAAAGTATTCCGCCCATCGTACATATATTACTGTATACTTTACACTTTGTCATTTCTACGTAGGTGTGGTTGCTGTGCATAGGGTAGTTACATTTTTATTATGTTTGCATAGCATGAATGGCAGCAGCAATGTCTTTCAAACATCTTTCATTCTTAAACGTCTCCATCAGTTTAAAGGTGTCTGCTGTAGTTGATAGTCAAGTATGTTGATCAATGTTATCTTTAACATTCACATCAAAATAACACTCTTTGCACATGTTGGAGAAATAGACCCACTGTTAGTTTCTGTAGCTTTATCAGCTGTTTATTAGGGTCTGTCCCACTATTTCACTCCACGTCCCAACAAATATCTGTAAAAAAACGCTAAAATGTTCCACTTTTGAGCAGACTATGTCCCTAATGTCCTAATTTTTACAAATATCAATCACAGTTAACATCAATAGAAAACAATCATCCATACGCTTTTGTCATTGATTTGTCATTTTCCGTGCCATGTTTTTTTACCCTTGAACAACAAGTACATTCAAGCGTCTTTGCTTCTCCAGGAATGTGTGCACCCAGAGTGTATTTAGGTTATATTTGCGCTGTGTTTTTTATTTTTGTTTTAATTTAACAGAGAACAGATTTTGCAACATTGTTTTTTTTTTAATCAACCAGTGGAGTTTTGGGAAGCTTACAAACAGCACATAGACAAGCCTCAAAACTTCTTGTTACTTCTTGTTGTTTGACAAATGTTACATTTGAAGAAGAGTCAACAAGGCCTATGATGAAAGATACACCATTCCTGCTGTGAAACATGGAGGTGGATCACTGATGTTTTGCGGATGTGTGCTACTAAGGCACAAGAAAAGATGAATGCAACATTTTATCAGAAAATACTGGAGGAAAATTTGCACTCATCAGCCCAGAAGCTGTGCACAGAACGTACTTAGGTGTTTCAACATGACAACAATCCAAAGCACAAGGCCAAGTCGACCTGTCATTAGCTACAGCAGCATAAAGTGAAGGTTCTGGACTGGCCATCTCAGTCTCCTGACCTCAACATCATTGAGCCACTCTGGGCAGATCTCAAACGTGCAGTTCATGCAAAACATCCCAAGAATTTACAGGAACTGGAGGCTTAATGCCAAGAAGAATGGACAGCTTTACCATCTGAGAAAATAATGAGCCTCATCCACAACTACCACAAAAGTCAAGCTGTTATTGATGTTAAAGGTGGTAATACACAATATCAGGATCATTTGGGTAGTTTCTGTTGTTATTAGGATTTTAAAAAGTAAACACAATTGTTTGACAATAAATGGCTTCACCTAACTATTAACTATGAGTGAAAGAAAAGGTTTTGTGTTATCATTCATCTGAAAAACCACAAATTCTGCCAGGGTATGTGAGTCAACTGTACCTATTCTGGGCTATTTCTCAAAATGAGTGTTTAGAGCCATAGTTCACATTTATCATTGAGCTTTATTTTGTTAGTGGTGCCTCGTTTCATTGAGGTGGTGGAAACAGTAACCTACTTCCTCTGGTGGCGGTTCTGTGGGCACTCATGGTTTTTATTAGCCTGGCCATTCTATTTCTTTTTCAAATCCGTACAAAAAGAAGAAGTAATAGTCTGGCCCCTCCTGATTTGAGTTGGATTTCAAAGGGGTGGGACATATGGATAAAGATTGAAAAATTAGAGAAATTAACAATATTGCCTAAGCAATGCAACAACAAGACTAGTTTAACTTCTTTATTAGTTGTTGCATAAAGCCCATCATGCTTTAATTATTAATTATTATTAATTAGGAGTGAGCCCAAATAGTCGGAGATTCAATGCTTCAAGAAGCCCAATCTCACAGTCGAAACGTTGTGGAGGTGTTATGAAACAAGGTTTATGCCATTTTTGCCATATGGGGGTGCTCAGCTACTGGTTTCACATCAAACTACTGGGTTTCTGTTAACATTTGTGTTTCTGTGTGCTTTTATTAAAGAAAAAGGGTAACCCCCAAATTACATTGCATGCGGCTCCGTTCCGCTGTGGAACAACGTTGCAGACCATTGCCCAGTGGCATTTCAGATCCGCTGCGGCGCAGTTCCCTGAGCAGCTCAGCAGAGCATGCATGGGAAGTATGAGATGGCATGTCAAAAGCTGTTGATAAAGATGTGTGCGGGACCAAAGCAAGTGTTTATTCAAAAGAGAAGTTGCTTTGTTGTTCACTTAAAAAAATCACTTACCACAATGGCCACAAAAAAAGCTTTGGTTTTGCAGATTGTATTGCATTTAATGCTGAATTGTGTAAATAAACTTTTAAAATCTACTGTGTTTGAGTGGCTGTAGGACAGAGGAGGAAGGCTACCTTTGTTCCTACGGTCATCCAGCTCCACAACTCTGACCCCTCCCTTCCCTTTGTTTGTTTGTGTGTGTATGTGGTTGTGTTGAAGATTTATTTATTTATTATTGTTTTATACTGTGTTCTTCTGGCATATTTCCTTTTCTGCTCTTCTTCAATGTGTTTTCAAATCCCTATTGTCAATACAACGCGGAAATTATCAACTGTTTTACGCAGAATGCGAGGAAACTATAATAATCTGCACATTGTATCACTGTCCATCCCTGCCCCTTCTACTTTCCCAATAGGCTTGTGAAAAAAAGCTGATTTCATTACAGCTTTTGTTCAACATTCTGGTCTTTCAGTTGTAGCACTTACAGAAACATGGATCAAACCAGAGGACTCTAACTTCCGTAATGCCCTCTCCCATAATCAAACTTTCTCCCACAGTCCTTGCATCACAGGAAGGGGTGGAGGGACCGGCCTACTTATGACAACAGTTTCATCGAGTTCACCCATCACTTTTGAAAACACTGTGCTCTCTTTAAAACCTTCTCTGCCCTCCTTTGTCCGCCTTCTCCCCCACCTTCATCGGATTTAACAGCTGATAATTTTGCATCTTTCTTCTTAAAGACAACGACCGCCATCAGCAGCCAGTTCTCTGCGCCACCACCTGTTGAACCCGTCCACACCCCTGATATGTATCTGTCTCGCCTGCTCTCACCCACATCATCAACTCATCTCTCTCCACTGGGTCATTCCCCACAGCTTTCAAAGAGGCCCGCATCACACCACTATTAAAGAAACCCACTCTTAACCCTACACTGTTAGAAAACTACAGACCGGTTTCCCTCCTTCCTTTCATTGCCAAAGCTCTGGAGCGAGTTGTGTTTAACCAGCTCTCATCCTTTCTCACACGGAACAACCTCCTGGAAAGCAGCCAGTCTGTGTTCAAGAGAGGACATTCCACCAAAACTGCACTGCTCTCAGTCAACGAAACCCTGAGACTGGCAATGGCAACATCTAAGTCATCTGTACTCCTGTCTCTAACTACCAACGTCTAAAAAGGCCAGTACAGTTCTGTGATTATATTGAGTCTTTGTTTTTGTTTTTTTGCCAAACAGCAGGCTGTAATGTGGGAATGAGGACTCAAGTGCGCACAAGACAGTGAAGGTAAGTGATACTTTATTAAAGTACAGATAGTGATAGGAAGCTGGAGAGACAGGCTGAGAGTTGGAGTTGAACCGTAGAGCTGCGCCGAAGCCTGGAGCCGAACCGGTGACTGAAGACCAAGCTGGAGAGCTGGGCTGAGAGTTGGAGTGAGCCGTGGAGCTGCGCCGAAGCCTGGAGCCGAACCGGTGACTGGAGACCAAGCTGGAGAGCTGGGCTGAGCGTTGGAGTGAGCCGTGGAGCTGCGCCGAAGCCTGGAGCCGAACCGGTGACTGAAGACCAAGCTGGAGAGCTGGGCTGAGAGTTGGAGTGAGCCGTGAGCTGCGCCGGCCTGGAGCCGAGTCGGTGACTGGAGACCAAGCTGGAGAGCTGGGCTGAGAGTTGGAGTGAGCCGTGGAGCTGCGCCGAAGCCTGGAGCCGAGTCGGTGACTGGAACCAAGCTGGGAAGCTGGGCTGAGAATGAAGTCCAAACCTGAGACTTGGAGTGAAGACTGGAGAGAGGACTGAGACAAGAGCTGGAACAAACGCTGGAAACATTCACACAAAGTATGCTGAACGATCTGGCAGGGAAGAGGTGGACAGGAGAGGTTTAAATACCTCACTGATGGTAATAGGCTGCAGGTGCTTGGGACAGGTGGCAGTGATGAGATGAAGGAGAGAGAAGGAAAGTGGAGTGGATCCCTGAGAGACACGGAGTGGATCTGACAGAACCCCTCCCTCAAGGAACGGCACCGGACGTTCCACCTGACTGCCCGGGGTGTGAAGAATGGAAGTCCCTAATTAACTGTGGATCGAGAATGTGGCGTGCAGGAACCCAAGAACGTTCTTCTGGGCCATACCCCTCCCAGTCTACCAGGTACTGAATGCCTCGACCATGACGTCTGGATCTAAGGAGCCGTCGCACCGAATATGCTGGAGCACCTCCGACGAGCTGGGCGGGAGGCGGGGCCTGGTGGCGGGAACCAGAGGACTCTCCGAAGGGGCTTGATCCTGGAAACATGAAAGGTTGGGTGAATCCGCATAGACCGAGGAAGCTTCAACCTTACCGCCACCGGGTTGATGATCCTCACTATAGTGAAGGGACCAATGAATCGTGGAGCCAATTTCTTCGACTCCACTTGGAGAGGAATGTCTCTGGTGGAGAGCTACCCGGTCCCCTACCTTGTACTGGGGACTCTGCTTGCGGTGGCGATTCGCCGCTGTCGAATACTGGGTGGAAGCTCGCAGGAGAGCCGCACGAGCCCTGTTCCATGTCCCTCTGCAACGCCGGATGAGGGCTTGGACAGACGGGACATTAGCCTCCCTCTCCTGGGCAGGGAATAGTGGTGGCTGGAACCCGTAGACGCACTGGAAAGGAGATATTCCAGTAGCCGAGCTCGTCAAGGAGTTGTGGGCGTACTCCACCCACAACAGCTGAGAGGCCCAGGAAGATGGTGTTTGTCCAGCCACACACCTCAAGGCCGACTCCATCTCCTGGTTCAACCGTTCCGCCTGTCCATTGGACTGCGGGTGAAATCCAGAGGACAAACTGACTGTAGCCCCTAAAAGAGAGCAAAACTCCCGCCAAACTGTAGACGTAAACTGGGGTCCCCGGTCAGACACAATGTCCATTGGTAGTCCATGGATCCGAAGACATTCTGGAGTACCAGTTCTGCCGTCTCTTTGCTGAGGGCAATTTAGGCAGAGCTATGAGGTGAGCCATCTTTGAGAAACGGTCAATGATGGAAAGGATCACCGTGTTGCCATTAGATTCCGGAAGACCGGTAACGAAATCCAGGGACATATGAGACCAGGGTCGTCTGGGAACCGGAAGTGGCCGAAGAAGCCCAGATGGAGCATGATGAGAGGGCTTCTGCTGGCTGCAGACAGGACATGCCGTGACAAGCGCTCGAACATCCTCTTCCTCCTTAGGCCACCAGAATCGCCGTTGGAGAAAAGAGAGTGTCCGCCCGTATCCCGGGGTGGCAAGCGAGTCGAGGAATGGACCCACTGAAGAACCTCCGACCGCAGACCCGCAGGAACAAATAGTCTTCCCTCTGGACAGGAACTGGGGACAGTAATGGCGTTCAAGGCTGTTTTAACGCGCTCTTCAATGGGCCAGGTGACGGCTGCTACCAGCTGGGATGGAGGTAAGATGGAGGTCACCTCAGAAGAGGTCTCCTCCTTCTGGAATTGCCGAGAAAGGGCATCAGGTTTCTGATTCCGGGACCCTGGTCGGAATGACAAAACAAAATTAAATCGAGTAAAGAACAATGACCAACGAGCTTGACGAGATGTCAAGCGTTTGGCTGACCGGATATATTCCAAATTCTTGTGGTCAGTCCACACAAGAAAAGGTTGTTCGGCTCCCTCCAGCCAGTGCCGCCATTCCTCCAAGGCTAGCTTAACCGCCAGCAGCTCCCTATTACCTATGTCGTAGTTCTGTTCAGCGGGAGACAGGCGGCGAGACAAATAGGCACACGGGTGTAATTTCTGGTCTGAAGTGGAGCGTTGGGACAGAACTGCGCCTATTCCCACGTCGGAAGCATCCACCTCACGACAAACTGGCTACCAGAGTTTGGGATGATAAGCACTGGAGCTGAAGAAAAACGAAGCTTCAGGTCCCGGAATGCTGAATCGGCTTCGCTGGACCAGATGAACGGAACCTTAGATGAGGTAAGTGCTGTCATAGGAGCCGCCAAGGTACTATAGCCACGGATGAAACGTCTATAGAAGTTGGCAAAACCCCAAGAAAGCGTTGCAGTTGCTTTCGACTGCACGGAGATGGCCAATCCAATACTGCCGACACCTTGGAAGGGTCCATCTGAATCTTACCCTGGGCGACAATGTAACCCAGAAAAGAGACGCTGGAGTGCGTGAAATTCGCATTTCTCAGCCTTGACAAAAGCGAATTCTCCAGCAGGCGTTGAAGGACTGACTGGACATGATGAACATGCTCCTTGTGATTCTTGGAAAAGATAAGGATATCATCCAGATAGACAAATACGAACTTGTCGAGCATGTCCCGCAACACATCATTAACCAGGTTCTGGAAAACAGCGGGAGCATTAGTCAGTCCAAAGGGCATCACCAGATATTCATAATGGCCTGACGAGGTGTTAAATGCTGTCTTCCATTCGTCCCCCTCTCGGATACGAACCAGGTGGTATGCATTGCGAAGATCCAATTTGGAAAACACCGTTGCCCCCTCCAGGAGTTCAAAGGCGGAGGCCAGAAGGGAAGCGGATACCTGTTCTTTATGGTAATCTCATTAAGTCCACGGTAATCAATGCAGGGTCGGAGAGTCTTGTCTTTCTTCCCCACAAAGAAAAACCCGCCCCGCTGGTGATGAAGAAGGTCTTATTATTCCGGCTGCTAACGCATCTTTGATGTAAAGATCCATGGCCTCTCTTTCAGGAGCGGACAATGAATATAGTCGGCCTCTAGGAGGTGAGGTGCCAGGAAGCAAGTCAATAGCACAGTCATATGGCCGATGCGGGGTAAGGCTGTGGCTTTGGCCTTATTAAAGACCTCCTTATAATCCTGGTACTCCTGGGAACGTTGGCGGCAGAGAGGATACAGGTGTACCAGGTAGTGGGTTGGGTAATCCCGCTGACTGAAGACAAACAGAGTGACAAGAATGACTCCACCCCAGTATTGCCCCAGTGTCCCAATCAATGTGAGGATTATGGCGTCGCAACCAGGGGTAGCCCAAAATTAATGGAATCTCCGAAGACTGAATTAGGAAAAATCCGGCGTTTCTTGATGGTTCCCAGAGATCAATAGAGTCACGGGACTGGTCCGTGGGTCACGGTACCCAGGAGGTGTCCATCCAGGGCCCGTGCAGGAACTGGTTTGGGTAGGGAACTCGTGACAACCCCAACTGAAGTGCCAAGGTCTCGTCCATAAAACTGCCGTCTGCCCCAGAGTCAATGAATGTAGTTAAAGTCTGTGGGCCCCAGGAAGCAGCAGCTGGACATGGACAAGCGGGCGATTGATGGAGAGACCCCTCTGTAAGACTCAACAGTACTCCTCCATCTACTGCTGAGCCTGTCCTTTTAACGGACAGACCAATGCAACATGGCCCGGGCCCCACAATACATACAAAGGTTCCTCCTTCGACGCCGTAGCTTCTCCTCAGGAGTGAGATGAGAGTGGCCAATTTGCATGGGTTCACTGGAATCTGTTGTGGAACTGGAATCTGTTGTGGATACAGAGAGCTGTGGTCGCTGGGGTCAAGAGGAAGATAAAGAGAACTCCGGTAGCCCGCTCCCTCGACGCAGCTCGGACCCTCTGATCAACCCGGATTGACATACGGATTAAATCATCCAAGTTTTCTGGAAGCTCCGAGAGGCAAGCTCATCTTTCATGTGCTCGCCAACCCGAGAAGGAAAGCCTGGTGCTGTGCAGGAGCGTTAAATCCACTCTGCCGAGCAAGCGTCCGAAAGTCAATGGAATAATCCGCCACTGAACGAGATCCCTGTTTTAGTTGAAAAGGCCCCTGGCCGCGCTCCTGATCCTCAGCGTCAAACACCTTCCGGAGTTCAGTAGATAAGGATTGGAAACTAGAGCAAGCTGGAGTACCTCTCTCCCACTCTGCGGTTCCCCAGAGACGTGCGCGCCCCGTAAGATGATTAATGACAAATGCCACCTTGGCTTTTTCTGTGGCAAATGTGTGCGGTTGCAGAGCAAACAGAATTGAACAGTTAACCAGAAAGGGATTACAACCACCTGCCTCTCGAGTAACGTTCTGGAATCCCGACCGAGGCTCCTGGACCGAATCGGTTGAACCACCGGGAAACAGGATCTGAAGGTGGAACGGAGACCCGACTCTCTGTGGTCTTCGAATACTCGATAGCTGAGAAGTCAGGAGATGGATCTGATTTGACATGGCCTGGAATGCGTCCTCCTGTTGAGTCACAATCCGCTGGAACCCGGCGGAAATAGTGTTCATTTGGGCTTCATGATGCTGGAGAGTTTCTTCAATGAGGGTAAATCGATTTATTACTTTCTCTGCTTTGGCTGAGTCCATCTTGGCCAGATCGTTCTGTAATGTGGGAATGAGGACTCAAGTGCGCACAAGACAGTGAAGGTAAGTGATACTTTATTAAAGTACAGATAGTGATAGGAAGCTGGAGAGACAGGCTGAGAGTTGGAGTTGAACCGTAGAGCTGCGCCGAAGCCTGGAGCCGAACCGGTGACTGAAGACCAAGCTGGAGAGCTGGGCTGAGAGTTGGAGTGAGCCGTGGAGCTGCGCCGAAGCCTGGAGCCGAACCGGTGACTGGAGACCAAGCTGGAGAGCTGGGCTGAGAGTTGGAGTGAGCCGTGGAGCTGCGCCGAGCCTGGAGCCGAACCGGTGACTGAAGACCAAGCTGGAGAGCTGGGCTGAGAGTTGGAGTGAGCCGTGGAGCTGCGCCGGCCTGGAGCCGAGTCGGTGACTGGAGACCAAGCTGGAGAGCTGGGCTGAGAGTTGGAGTGAGCCGTGGAGCTGCGCCGAAGCCTGGAGCCGAGTCGGTGACTGGAACCAAGCTGGGAAGCTGGGCTGAGAATGAAGTCCAAACCTGAGACTTGGAGTGAAGACTGGAGAGAGGACTGAGACAAGAGCTGGAACAAACGCTGGAAACATTCACACAAAGTATGCTGAACGATCTGGCAGGGAAGAGGTGGACAGGAGAGGTTTAAATACCTCACTGATGGTAATAGGCTGCAGGTGCTTGGGACAGGTGGCAGTGATGAGATGAAGGAGAGAGAAGGAAAGTGGAGTGGATCCCTGAGAGACACGGAGTGGATCTGACACAGGCATTATTTTGAGAGCTCCATACAGACCAATTATTACTTAAATTTGTTGCAATATAAACTCTACCTCTAGATGTCATTAAATCCCACACAACACTATCTTTTATGGTAATTAAAAGCTTTGCCCAATTGATCTGGGTAAATATCTTCTAGGTTGAATGAGATGAGATGTACACCTGAGGAGGTTTGGAATGTGCTGCTGCATCACCATAACGATGTGGTAAACAAATATACAGTAGACACAGGTACACACATGTCACACCTGCATTCCTCTTCGGCAGCACATGACATGTAGTTGTATCACCTGCAACAAAAGCATGACGCTAATAAATAATCCAAAAAAAGGTACGACAAACTGGTTTATATCTCGTGTCTCTGTTAACACTTGCCAAACAACAGATTAAAGAGGTGCATGTTGTCGTGTTGTCAGACAAGAACAAGTTTGACATGGTCATTATCCTTGTCATATGAGCCTAGTGTGACTTTTACTGCACAACATTCACTGCTTGCTGTAAATCCTTAATCCATAATGACATCTTATAGGGAATAAAACATTTGGACATGCCATCTTAATAAGCACTGGAGCATTTTTTCCACTTTAGCTCCCGTTACAGTGCGTGCAGCCAGCTTCAGAGGGATTTAAATTAACCACCTGTTGCTGATCCCGAGGCTTTAATAGAGGAGTGGAAGTCGCGTGTGTGCCTGAGCATAGGAATACGGAGACGTACACCTCTCCTCAGCTCAGACACATAAAACAGAGACAAGTCTAGGCACGACAGCTCGGAGCAGGCAGTGTGTGTGTGTGTGTGGGAGGAGCCAGGCACTGGAGGCAGACACGGGCCCAGGACAGTGAAAGCTGGGGTGACAGAGACTGAGCCGATCACAAGTTGCCTGGCAATGCAAGATGTTTACTACACCAGACATACACTTACTCATCAGTCTGTCAGTCTGCTTCAGAACACTATCTATAGGTGAGAAAACAAGAACTCACTAACTCTCTTGTGGGTCATTATATTTAGTTGAACCTAATTAAACTGATAAGAATAAAGAATTTGTGAAGCTGTCTAAGGTTTATGGAGTCAAAAGTTACCATATGTGACTAAAAAGTCTGAGTTTTGTCCAAAGCATAAATGTTGCTAATTTGGCTGCATTCAAAAATTCAGATGTGAAATGTGCTCGTCCTTAGTATCGGTTTAATATAATATAGGCTAGGTGCAATAGTTTAGCCTTACAAAAAAACAGTAATGGACAAACATACAATGCACTGTGAAGGTTTGAGTCTGTTCTCTTATCACGCAGGCAGACTAATAAAATAAGCACAGACGAGAAGTAAAGTCCTGATTGTTTGTTCCTGGGTTTTGGTGACATCATTTATCAAACAGAGCCGGTGCTTGCTAAGACTTGGATCAGACACACCGAAGTCTGGTGTTTGGTTTGCTTATGCCGCTGGTCTGTATTTGCAAAAGAGGACAGCTGTAGTCTCAAACTTGCAGAGGGTGTGACTAGTCCGTGTCTGTGTCCATATATTCAAAGATTTTTACTTGTTTGACAAATTTTGTAAAATATTACTTCTTTACTAAAGGGAGCCCATTGATTTCATCCTTGTAGTTTAGTCCAGTCCACATAAAAAAGGTTCTAGCTCAGTTTTGGAGATGTCAATGCTCTAAATAGTTTACCAGAGTGGCACTAGAGGATGAATGGAAAGATGTCCCATATCAATAGATCTCTTCAAAACTCTAAAGTGGCAGGAAATGTCTTTTTGTTTGTTGAACTAAACAAGTTTTACAGCTGTGTTAGTCTCGCCACTAACTGTCCATCTGTGAATAGCCAAAGTCAAGATATTTCACAGGAGGAGCCATGCAGATTTTCCTGAGCAAGGTGTTGGGGACAGAAAACTGCAGACAAAAGCTGTGTTGTCTGCCAGGGACTCCTGCTGTGAGTCTGAATCCCAAATACAAATCCATGACAAAGAAACAGCTGATTTCTCCAAAATGGTGCAGTGTAAAAATATTTTTTTTATGTGCAGCTTTTCTTTAAGCCTGCTGTGGCAATTTATAGTAGGAACAACATGATCGAAATCCATACAATGTGCTTTTCACAGCTTTGCAGCTCTGCTTCTTGTATATTTTTCGACACATACCACCACAGAGAGCCAGCGCAGGAAATGATTTGGAGCAGAACTTTATGTGCAGCATTTCCCAAACTAATTTTAGTTGGAGGAACAACAGTGGAATAGCAAAGCCTATGTAAAAGTTTATAGAATTTCCTCTTTTTGTTTACCATCATCAGTGTGTAGCAGGTGTTGGCCTGCGCTATGGGCCACCCTCAGAGCACGACACCGAGGGCAAAGTGTAAACCGTGCCTCTCTGCGTGCAGCCTGTCAGCGCTGGTGAAAGATAGAGTACGTACGCCCAGTCTCACGCCACATCTCGAACCATTCTGCATGCATGTGTGTAAGACGCCATTTATCCTGAGTGGTAGAAATCAAACAATACAGCCCCTGCTCACACCCAATTAAGCTGTCACGGTGAAACTATTGAACTTACCCTATAATCTTCACCGTAATGGCAGTCTTTTTTAAAGTAATTGGTGTGGAGTGAACACTCACTTGTGTACACACAGAAACACACCTATTGTAAGCAAACATTAAAGAGCTGACACACAGGTAAGTACACACAAACAGCAGCAGGGCTGTGGTTCATGTATCAGCTACACTATGCCCATGTGTGCTGTTCTTCCCCGTGACCTGAGCTATGAGTTCACTCTTTGCTCGCACATATGGAGCTCTGGCAGCAGCTCAGCGCTCGGCTGCTGCTGCCCTGCTACTATCAGCACTTTTTTAATTGCCTGGCTTCAGAATATAACAGCCTCTGTGATGACAGCATGCTTGTTTATTTTTATATGCAACCATAAAGACCCTGATGCCCCGCCGTACGAGGTACATAAGATGCTTTCCTTACACACACCGTTTTTATTTTTAGCCATCTGCAAACAAAATGTTCTCAGAACCAACTATGAGTATTTCACGACCAGCTGTGTGCAGTTATTATATAAAAGTATGGAAAAGGTTTAGAGTGAAACCTCATCTTAACTGGGCACTACGTCACACACGTCAAATGCAGCCCTTTGCAATGTTTTATTTGGCCCTCCACTATATTTGGTAGGTGATTTTATTGGGACTTTGCACATTAATCAGAAACAAAAGGCACTAAACAGGCCAAAATAGGGCTTAAAATGGAAAAAATGTATGTGAATTAACATTCTTGTTTTTAACATGTTATGTTAAAAACAAACAGATGTGATAAAGACTGAAATGAAAATAAAAACCTTACAATGAAATTCTGTAAAAAAATAAATAAAAAAATACCCAAGTGTCTCAATCTTCGCACCCTGAAAGGATTGTTTTTACTTTTTGTTTTATATTTCACTGTAAATACAAAATAAAAGACTCCAGTGATCTATCTATAAATCTGAACATAGACACAATTTAGCATAATGCAAATAAATGTCACATATAAAAGTCATTGTTTTATACTGTACTATAAAATACATGAATAAAGTAAGAAAAGACTGAATCCGTATGTAGGGTTTGAGTCATATTGTCGTCTAGAACATTATTGATATTCATTTTGACATTATTATTTTATTAACGAGATTCACCACAAATGAATAGTCGAGTGTGTTTTCAGTGACACCTTTCACACACTAGAGAAGCTTAACCCTTTACATATCATGACAAAAGAAAAATGTAGACCACACCTCACTCTGGTTTGTGACTGGGCACACAGGCTTTTCATATTTGAGTTGAGGCTTATTGGAAATGTGACGTGTGTAAAAGACAGCGCCCATTCTCCTTTGTCTTACTGTAAATTGTGCAATTAAACGTATAAGCCATTATTATTATTATTGTCTCCTGACCAGTCTTAATCATGAGAGAAGAATCCTACCTGTCAGTCTTGTAAGACCAGAATACCAAGATGAACTCTGCTCTATACTCTGCTGGGAGTAAATATGTAACAAAATACTGGAATAGAATGTACAAACACTGTGATAAACAGTCAACACTTTATTGACTCTGTAACTTTTAACAATCCAAACACATCCACCTTCCCATCATAAATTTAGTGTAACATTCAGGTGCATGTCTATTCAAGCCTTTAGTGGACAATGGATTTTCGTTATTGTGAGAGAAAAACAGGAAACGAACCATTTCCCGATCACCAGTCACAATCAAGGAAGTAGAAAATTATTTTAAAAAGAAATCTAATCTAAACATCAAAATCTGTAAGCACAATCAAACATAATTTAAATGTTTGTAAAAGCCGTGCTGTTAATCATGTAACACTGTGGGTGTTTTTAATTGAATTATGAAAAACCTTTTGTTCTTCAGTTGCCACTCTGCAGATTTAAAATTATTTAAACTGTCACCATGAGATCTCTGTGTTCCAAAAAAGCCAGTAGATTTGTGTAAAGCTATTTCAACAAAACTCTAAATTTGTGTCATTGTATGACCAATAAAAAGTAAAGGAACATCCACATTTGTGTATTACTTGAACTGAAATGGAGAAAAAAATACTGTCCAATCATCTAACAGCATGTTGTAATAGAAATCTTCTGTGGAAAAATGAGACCTGAAGACATCATCAAGAGTTTAAAATGAAAGGGTTTTAATGTGTGTGCGTTTTCAGTCCTGAACGGGAGCTTTGTCGACAGTGATTTCAACAACAAAGTAACGGTTTAACGAGGAGGAAATTATTGTCGTTCTGACGTTTAAGTCAGCGCTAAAAGTTTACGGAAAGCTCTACATTTTAGTATTATATTTTATACTTGAGTATTTTTCAGAATTAGGATTTTATGGAGGGAAAATTGGTCCAGTTTTGTTCTTTTATAGAAGGAAAGCAAGAAAGGTCTTCATTTCAAGGGCTACTGTTGGGGGTGAGTAGAGACGGGAATGGCAAAAAGGAATTAGGGTAGTGCCACTTTAAATAAACTTAATCTTTAAAGGAACTTACTTGTAGAAGCTTACTTGCACACAAAACCCTTCTAACAGTAAGAAACAGTAATAGAAATAAAATAAGTATAACTATAATACAATAAAAAACAATATTAGATTAGATTCAACTTTATTTTCATTACACAAGTACAGGTACAAGGCAACGAAATGCAGTTTAGGTCTAACCAGAAGTGCAATAGCAGTAAAGTGCAGGATATATACAATGGTTGCGTACGTGCAGGATATGGAGATGTACAGGATTTACAGGTAATATGTACAATGAATATAAATATACAGATGGTTATTACATAACAGGTGAGTGTGTGCCATAAATATAATTACAGGTGTCTCTTCTCTATAAACAGCATTTACAGGTGAATATGTACTCTAAATGTAATGTAATACACACGCGTCGCGCCGCACACACACATACACACACTCACTCACAATATAACCTAACTCTGTGAAATAAGAGAAGCTGCTGCAAAAAGCTGCCTCTTTCATGATGCCATTCAAAACACTTAATATGTTTAACTAAAACAGGCCATTAATATTTTAAAATCAAAAACCTGCATTCAACATGGCTGGTGCATTTTTGTTATGACAGCGGTACACTTTGAAATGACTGATGTCCTTAGAAGGTGCTCTCAGGTTACAGTAGTGACAGGCACGCACCTGGATTTCTTTTATCTTGTAACACCTTGGTATCCCTTTACTGTAAATCGTTGATACAAGTGAAACCTGTTTACAGCAGCGAGGATTGCAAAGGTGTGGAATTCCCAAACTGTTGCCAGATCAGCTGGTGGCCATAAAAGAGCAAAGGCAAAAGGTGAAATCTGTCAAGGTGTTGTTACATTACTCTTTATTTGGTGTTTAGCTTTGTCAGTCATGATTAGTACAATGTTTTTTGATTGATGACCAGAATTTAGATAGAGTTGTCAAAATCTGTGCTAGTACTGTTTCTTTAAAATATAATTTAAAAGTAAAAGTAAAATGATTTCTTAAGAGTAACAGTTTTATATTATTAAGTGTAAGTATTGAGTTCCTTATCATTTATTTAACAAATAGATGGAGCTACTACTATTACAATTACTACTGCTACTAAGGGTCCAATGGCAGAATTATCAACACTGCTGCCTCACAGCAAGAAGGTCCTGGGTTTGACTCTGTGCAGTCTTTGCCTGCCATTTTTCCCACTTTGGAATGCCCTACAGAGCACAGGCTGCAGATACTTGTGTCATGTCAAAGTCTGCCTGGTTCTTTTACTCTTTTCTGCGGTGGCGTTCAGAGAGAGTGCAAGAGAAAAGGACTGATTGACTGAACGCATTTGATAAAGTGTAATTGTTGTTGCTGCTGTTTTAATCTCTACTGTCACAACATAGTGGCCTTAGACAAAGCCACAAGGCTGCACAGAACTAGCAAGAACTTGTTTCATTTCCCAACAGCCCTGTCAGGTTACCATCACCGTAGACCGACCCACCAGGGACTGTCCCGGTTGTTCCAATTAGTCATGCCAGCCCTATATATACACTACATACAGTATATTCTTTTTTTTTATGCCGGCATTATATCATCGTCAAAAACAGCTATAATGTTTGATTTGGGCGTGTTAAAAGGGTAAGTAAACCATGTGTATGTTTGTGGTTGCTTTGAGTGTTTAAACTTTTATTTCAATTAAAAAAAAGCATCAATGAAGAAAGGCACAAAATATCCTGCCGTTCATTGTGTGAATTGTTCAGTCTGAATTGCATTTAGTAAATGAATGTGAATGGTCAGTCAGAGTATGTAAGTGTTAGCCCTGCTGATCATTTGTAACTCTACTTACACAGACCTGTGTTTTTGCTTTCTTTAATTCTAACTTAGCAATGCACCCTCACTTATGGCCTAAATGCAAAGCTTTCAGGTCACCTCCTCTCCTCTGACACCAAAGTCTTACAGTGTCTACACCAGTGTCTTTGTGGATAACTTATCTCCAAGCCTTACCTCAATTGGGTAAACATTTTTCCTTGTTATGACTCAGTACTGACATATATACAAGGTTTTATAAGCTTTTCTCTACGAAAGCTTTGCCAGACATGAATGGTCAATGCTGTTAGACTGTGTTGAGTGTTTACTGTTTCTGGGTCCAGTATTTATGGTAAATAACTTTCCTCTGCCTGAGACATTCAGAGTGTGACTCCCAGCCTCAAGTACAGCACTAAATTCCCCAACAGAATTGGGATTGGCTCAAGCCCCTGCGGCCTGTAACAGGATAAATGGTAGAAGATGTATGAATAAACTACTGCTACTACTACTTTCTTGTCAACGTAAGTGGGTACATAGAGTAGGGATCAAACTTTCTTGCTTTGCTGCGAAAGGTGACCTTGCAACCAATATTTAACATATTTACTTAATCATGGTTATAAAATAACATTGAGGTACATTAAACTAGTTACTTCCATATCGGCAGCTAATGCTCTTAAATAATCAGTAGCATTGAAGAATCTGTCATTCTCTCTGACAAATAAATGTTCCGGAAAAAGATCAGTTTTCTGGTGAGTCGTGTTGTCATAAATCCAAAAGTGTTTCTCTTTCATTTTCTTTCTGATTCCCATTTCTTTCCCGCTTTCTCAATATCACATGAAAGAACAAGCAATTTGATTATATATGTTATTATGCAACTATTGCTGTGCTGATCAAATATTAATTCAGTCATAACAAAACAATAATGACATTGCAGTTTACTGTAGAAACCACGTCAAAATACAAACATTTAGACACATTTCATCAAAGTTTAGTAACACACTCTAAAAAGGAAAGTACCTTGGCATCAACAGCCCGACTATCAGAGATACTCTGCAACAGCATGCCCTGGTTGTTCACTGCAGGCCGAGAACTGTAGCCAAACAGTAATATGAGTTAAGTTCAGCTTGCTCCAGTTTCTATCTGGTTGTGGCGGGAACAAAATGCCTCAAGCTCTGAGCTAATGTTTGGCCGTTACCTTGGAATGCCTGTGTTTACAAGTGCAGGATACTCACAACAGCGAGCGACCCACTCAGCCTTGTCTGGTGCTGCTGTCAGAGTGCATTGTGTGTGAAGTGTTGTGTGGAAGTGGGACTTACAGCTATTTCCAGAGACTTGTCTTGTCCTGGGGCCTATAGATTAGTGGTTGTTTAAGCTGGCTAACAGTGGCTAATAAAACCCACTGTTGCTGCTGTAATGGCTCAGAGAAGAGTCTTAATAGGAATCTGTACACAGGTTTTTTTTCCCCCACATAAATATTGGATGTTTTTATTTTAAAATACATAACTTTTGCTGTGCTCACATTGACTCTGCGCCAGCCTTTTAGTATACATAGACAGAAATGATTTAGATTAAAACCTCAATTTGGGCTGTTAATTGGAGAAAAAGGACGGACCTGTTGCACACAATGTTGCATACATTTGTGCAACATGTCATCAGTAATTAAGATACGCTAGCTAAGACTGGCTAATGCAACACAATCTTGCTGCTATTGGTCAGAGTCCTTGTAAAACTTATTTCAAAATTAACCATCATGTCATATACTGTAAGTCATATTAAGATGAAAAATAACAATTTCCAGTGTTGGCAGAAATTTTTCACATTCTGAAATAAGAATTAATAAGGTTTTCTATTCAGACAAAATTCAAAATGTACCACAGAAGAAAATGATCTGCTGTAGCTACATTCAGGGGATTTTTAAATTAAGGTGCAGGCTTGTTTGACTGAATGAAATAAAAAAAAAAAGCAAAACCACTCTGGCAAAACTGCAGAGTCATCTTTCCAGAAACAAAACTTGTTCAAACTGCACAAGGTGTGGAGAAGGCTGTCATTCTTTCTCTGGTCACTGCCCATTTATAACTGCAACCTTTGTCTCACTATTTATGACAAATAAAAATAAGATTTGGTTTCGTCTTTACTCCATTAATCCAGTTCAATGGTACAAATTGTTAGTCATTTGGCTCTGTTTACCTGGTTTGATGCGATTAATGCAGCTACACCACCCACTACAACACCCCAGTGTCACTGAAGCTGTAAAGAAGTATTTTTTTAAGGTTGTTAGTCTAAAATACAAAGAGATATCAGCAGGAGGAAAAGTATTCTGTAACCTGGTATGAAGCAGAGTTACGTCTGGATTCCATCACTGTTTGCTTTGGTTTGTCTCCATCCAAGGCTTGAGCAGCGTATATATATACGCTGTACAACTCTCTACGATGTGTACAATGCCACAGTAGGCAAAATCATTAGCCTTTTAAGCACTCTATTAAACACAAATATGTAATACATAATGCATGCTGTGTTGATTTATGCTAATTAGCCATGTGCTTTTTTTGGTTTCATTTCACAAACCACTGTTTCGGTGGGGTTTTTTTCTCCACCTCTTTAAAAAGATATTGTGTGGTTGGGTGTATTATACACTGAATGTAGAAAAGAATCTCTATTAATATGTCTATAACACAGTACGTTAATCACCTGTTGGCTCTCTCGCTGGTGACATTGATCTTTCCCTTCTTTAAATGGGACACAGACAGAGGGCTAATAGTAGAACAACACAAATCTATAAGAAACTGCGTGGAAATGCTTTTGCACAGATTATTTTCACTGGTACAGATTGATTTTACAGATTTGGTGCCAACACAGAGGAAAGAGAAGTAAATAGTGTAAATTAATGCTCTGTGAATATGTGATTGTCATATAGCACAGACTGTTCAGTGGAAGTCAAATAATAAATATAGATCACCAAAGATAGTCTTTTATCTGAATGACATTAAATTGACATCATCTCACTAAACTTAACTGTAGGCAACCTGTCAAATGGGGGAAAAAAAGCTAGACTTCATGGCCATCCCCCACATATATATTGCAAGCACACGGAGCCTGCATACAGCGAGACAGAGAGAGAAACGGCGTGCGACGTGAGGAGTGCTCCCTATACTTAGTAAACCTCTGGGTTTTAATGGGCCTGACGTAGTTTCATGCTGCGGTCTGAGGTCTCTCCACCAGCATCTATTTTCCCTCTGAATATAAGAGTTGGAAAAAAGCAGAGAGCGTTTAACCAGGCTAAAAATGTATCTGATGGCAACCACCGTTGGCTGAAAATAGCCCTGGAAGGGTATTATTATCATTAATGAGGGATAAATTTGTCGGCTGACTTCCCCCGGAGTCACAAGCACTAAAATTATTGTCAAGTTTGCCCCTTTTTTAGTCATATTGGTAAAGCTGAGTTATCAAGTCTGAGGAATAGATGGTCTTCTGCTGATTTGTAAACTCATAAGTCAGCGTACCTTGAAGAGCAAAGAGATCTTGCTGAGTAAAGTTTAACTAAAGCTCCATTTTGCTCTAGCTGACACAGAAACAGGTCCAATACTTATTGACCATACTGATCGTTTTGCATGTTTCAGTATTCTTCTAAATCTAATGTTACTGTGTTATTACTGATGTGTGGCTTAAGGTATAGACAGCGTTTTGTTTTTTGTCCAAACTGGCAGCGTGTTTTCAGAGGGTTATACCGGCCTGGGTGGTGACCATACAGGGAATCCAATTCACTGGTTAGCATTTAGCCATTTAAGGAAGAAATGCACATCTGCAGTAAAAGCTGCCAAGACAGGATACAACGTGAACTTACTCACAAGTTCCTACATAGAACTGGCTATGTCCTGGAAACTATCCATATTCAGTAATAAAATCAAATGTACCATCTCTATACCTCCGAGTAATGAGACTGCAGTTTGGGGTTAAGTCGGAGGAAAATCGGCTTTCATTGGATATTTATCTTGAACCACTGTATGCCTTTGCAAACAGTAATTTAGTTCTTGTGGTTCTGGTTAAATGCAGACGTAAAGACAAGCCCTGCAGGCAAGAGATGAATTTTTGATAATTATTCATTACACTATTATTCAACATAGTGAAAAGCTACAGTACATCACATTTAATTCAATTTATCTTTTTTATACATCCATTTTGGAGAGTTGAACATGGAAAACCTGACAACAGATCAAAGATTGATTTTTTCATTTCAGGCGTTGTTAGCTTGAAGGGCAAGTACAGTTTGTGTGTTGTGCCACAAGGAACCATCCTTAGATCTATGCTCTTAATAAATATATTTTCATAATTAAGGTAATTAAGGTACCGAAGGTGTGCCACAGGGAACCATCCTCTATATATGCTTTTTAAAATATGTTTATAAAACAGGCATGAGTTTGAGCAGGTATGAAGGACTAATGTATATTCACAGTTACATATAATCAATAGTTTCAGCCAAGTACTGAAGGTGTGCCACAGGGAACCATCCTCGGCCCCATGCTGTTTTAAAATATTACTCTTTTTCTCCTATAGAATATATAGAGGAGTTATGTGAGGAGGAATGTGTTTTTGCTATTGTGTTTATGTAAGAGACTGGAATTGTTGTTTGCAGACTAAAACCATACTCTCTCTCTAGTCCTTATTTTCTATCTCTTTCCTCACTGTTGCTATTTATTAAAGGCTGAAAGGACAAAAAAAAATTAAATTTTAGAAAAAAATTTAAATAAATTTAAATTTAAAGAAATTTAAAGAAAAATTACTGTGCTTCCAACTGGAAGCACAGTAATTTTTCTAATTGAGGTTACACGTTTAAAGCGGCCCTCTGTCACATTCAGCCAGTAGGGGGCAGACGCAGACGCCAGAAGCTATTACAAACTCTGTGTTGTTACGAGGCTGTTTGTCTGTTTGACAGGAAACTGTCCAAACTGGCAAGTTTTGATGAAAAAAACACTCTTCTGAAACGGTAGTGTAAATTTAGCTCTGTTGGAGCTGTAAAACATGTCAGAATTATATTTAATTAAATGGGACTTTTCTGTCCAGCTGAGGGTACTGTACCAGTGAAATATATGCATCATTCTACACATCACGTGTCTAAGAACCATTAAATCATTATAAGAATTAATATTTTTAAAGTTTAAAGTTATGTGGTGCTGCTAGCTAAACATTTTGCAGTGCTGCTTTGAAGAATATGATAAATAATTGAGTTACTTTACCATGATATTTACAGTGGTGAAGAGACATAGTTTACGATGCTTAGTTGTTATTGTCTCTCATGACAATAACTCTAACCCTAACCCAAGGAAAGAAAAAAATCTCTATGTATGTTGGATTCATGGATGAGAGCCATGAGGTACATGTCAACGGTAGTGTTTATAGTTTTATTACTGACAGAAGTTATGTTGGATAACATGAGCCCTGCCAGTCTTCAGGATCATCTGTGTTCACCAAGCAGACCCCTCTGGACATCTGTGTCTGCAAAAACCAACACCCGTTGTTTCCATGGCACTCGGACAGATGGTCAACAAACAGACCCAACTCTCTTCTCCTTTTGGTCTTAATTTAGAAGTTTTCCTACCATTTTACAAGAAGTATATCCCCTGACTGCCTCTTGTAAATCCAGGGATGTGTTAGAAAAGACACGATTTAAAAAGCAAGAGCTCATCAGATTAAATGATGTTGGACATGATTTATTTGTCCATAACAGTTGACATTTTATCCTTTTTATTTTTTTTTAAACCTTAGTTTAAAAAAGACTATATGCTAACATTTATCATATAGTCCATAGAATAGGGCCAGGGGTATATGATGATACATTATTCCTATATTAACTGAAGTGAGGCACATGTAGGAGGTGTGACGAGAGAGCAAAAGCAGAAGGTACAAGATATGGGGAAGTGGGATGAAGTAGGCTGTTCCCGATGAAATGGAGAATGGTCATGTTCACAGTTCATGTTCAAGGATAGTGTCATCTATAGAGTACAGCTGAGGAGGGGTATGGTGCCGAGGATTGAGGGAGGACAGACAGACGGCCTGAAGGAGTAGTCTTATCTTAGGCCCGTGTATCACAGTGGCCTGCTCTCATGCAACTGGGGGAGGAAGACTTCTTTATCTTGTGCCAGGAATAGGAATAGTTGAGCTGACTCTTATACTGTGTACCTTGTGTCATGAGGTGAAATGAGGAGGGGAAGAACAGAATAACAACATGCAAGGAGGCATTCGATCTTCTGAGTTAACCAAAGCAGCCATGGAAAGCAGTAGCTCATTTAGCAACAAAATATATACATATGCAATCAAAATCAATGACCTTTTAGATGTTTGTACCCACTAAAGGTCTCCCACTACACTACCATGTGAATGATACAAGAATTATCTCAAATATCTCTGAGGCTAATCAATGTAATGACCTCAAAGCCCTACTCCTAATAGCATGTTATATGTTATCATAGATAATAGATAGTTTTTATAAAAGACATCTGTAAAAAAAAAACATACAAAGTCATCTAAGCTTTGTTATTAAGGATTTTAATAGTTGACAATGTTCAGTCCACAATGACAATCTTTGGCCTACCACATACAAGGGGTTCTCAAATAAGGGCCGCCCCCATTGGCTGGATGGTCTACCGACTTGTCAACATTGAATCAATGACGGAGGAGAATCTGTCAAGTGTAATCCAGTGCTGGCAAACTTTAAAGAAAAAAACATAACATGAACACAGATCTGTAGTGTCACAGTCAAAACCGCACTAACCAAGACTTTTAGCTTTAGACCATGTCAAGTTGAGACCAGGAACAGTTAAAAATGTAAACAGTCCAAGTCCAGACTCATGGAGGTTTTTGTTTGGTGAAGGAGGCATAGTTGGAAGTTGAAACAAGAATTATAATTGAATATAAAATGATTGAGGTTTTCATTGAATCCCAAGAATACACTTATACCAGTTGTGGTCTTTGTTGGTTTTGACACCTGAGACAAGAAATGAGTTTGAGACCATGACAAGACCAAGACCTTTACAAAATAGTCTTAAGATCAGTCTCAAGACCAGTCTCGAGTACAGCAACAGTAGAGTTAAGGGAAAAGCAAAACACAGATCAATTTCGCCAACGTATTTAAGTTGCTATGTTGTTGTGAAGGTTGGGCGTAAGGATCATGAATGAAGGAGTTTTGGAGTAATGCAGCTTTAAGTGTTGGGCATTTGTTTTTAAATAAAGTATTATAAAGCCAACAATCACAAGAAGTTTAGCCTACATTATCCACTAACCTACCACTATATTTGTTTCCACCTTTGAAGCCTTAATGTTATCAACATATCATTTATTTGCTTATACATTTGAAATCTGTGTCAGTGACTAGTATTTTATATAGTTGCAGAGTTACTTCTTCCAACTAAAAAAGCATTGGCATAAAAAATGCAACTTGTCTGAGAACATATTTCAAGTCAGGCTTATTGACAACACCCAGTTTAAAAGTGAACCAGTTATTGGCTGGACTTTTGTCATTACCCCAAACCACATACGGATCATATTATCACTGCAGATCTGTCTTTGATCAATAAAATAATAAAATATGCATTTGAACAATAAAACACAATAAAATAGAGCCAGCGTTTCCCTGCTGACAGAGGAACATTCCTACAGAAGGCCGTACACACTTCCCATAAGTTCACTAGCTGCGGTTCATCAGCTGCACTGTCAGATTTATGATTATTACTGTAAACTTTATACCCCAGGCTGCGCGCAGTACCGTCTCATTTATAATTTACATTTTGATTGTCCATTGAACTATTCTTGCAGCTTTGTTTGGATTGGATTGGATGGCCACTCACTTGTGGCTCACAGGTTCTTATTTTTGTATCATATGTCTGTAATAAAATCCAAGGTGCTGTTTTTTTTATATTATTATCATTAGCTGCAGCTCAATGTCACCTATAACATACATCTTTGGGGGGAATTTAGGAGAAAAATACAGGCACAGATTCCAGTGAGTCCCCTGCTGATTGCCTTCACTGGCGCCCCGCCCTGAAGCACAGAGCATAATTATTTGACTCCTGCTGATATTCTGGCTGGTCCAGTTTGGCTGTAGTAGTAAATGTGAATGGTAGTAAATTCTTTGTTTGTGTGTTTTTCTTGACAGATAGCTTATAATGCTCTATTTTTTAAGGTTGTTAGAAAAATGAGGCCAATGAGAACTGAGGTTATAAAATACTTGATAGCTGACTTTAACAGCCGTTCTTTCAACCACAAATGTACAAAAACCTGTGTGCATGTAATACTGTGTAATACAACTGAATCAAGTATTAGTCATTGATATGAAGGATTTTGTAAAAATAAATGGTATAAAATAATAAGTTCCACATTTGCATGACTAGTGGATGTGGTGTGGTTAAAAAAGCCTGAGCCACTCCCTTGTTGTATAATCACACAAATCATTGTACCGCAGCCCAAACAGAGCCCCACTGCAAAACTTTGGTGGCAAAATGACATTGTGTGCACATTATCAGCTGTTCCAACAACATCAGCTGTCATAACTCTTCATGGAGTATTATGGGAGGAAACTGACCTATACAAAGCACTGGAAATGAATGACTTAAAGGGAAAGACAAATAATGAGCACAGAAAGTCCGGATGTAACATACTGTACGTGTATGGAGTGAGTGTCAGGGCCAGCACTATCTCCATTAATAAAGGGCCACATGTGGCTGCTCAGTGTGGAAAATATTCAGGGGTTTGTATATTTTTTTGGCAAGAAATCAAATACCTTGCATGTCTCCCATGTGTATAAAAAGCTTATGCAAAGACTCACATGATACTTGAAGTGCACAATCTTGGAATATTTCTTTACAGTTAAAAAATGTTCTTTGTCAGATACACTTTGCTCTCAACTCTTAATTAGTGTCACTGTCACATACCTGCAGCGTTTGTCATCTTAATGACTGTGCACCTATGGGAGACCTGGAAAGACATGCTTCATATATAGCTGTCAGAGATAAAACTTGCTGCTATAGAAGTAAACCTTGAAGCTTCATCTTAAATGAGCAGCTGACAAACAGCAGAGAGGTGAGAAGTGAAGCAATGACAGAAAATAAAAAAGATTCCTGAAGGCTGAAGATTTTCCAAACCACAGCCCCCACCTTAAAAACCTCTATTTTCTCTCAGTGTGAGGCTCCACTCAGTCGCTTTAAGCAGAGTCTAATTAGATTAGTGGACTTTATTAGCTGCCCAGTGCTCAGATGAAGCAAGTGGATAGAGAAATAGCGTGTGTAAGTATTATTATTTTTTCCTTATTAAACAACCACATTATCACTCTTTGATCTAAGCCTGTGAAATATGCTCTGGGTCCCCTCCAAGTGCGCTCCATCACCCAACATTCACTTAGTCACAAACACACTTGCCCTCGGGGTTCAGTGTGGCGAGACCCTGAGCACGCAAGCACAGCGCCTGTCTTTCATTTTACGTTTACAAAAGCAACGAGAGAGGTGGAGAAGCCAAGAAAGACAGAGAGCTCCCAACATTCCTTCTAATTTAATGACCGCTCTAGTATGTCCTGTTTTGGCAAGGCATGAGTTCAGGCCCCAATACTCGGGTCTGTTTCCTACCAGCAGATCGTTATAATACAGCACCGTGGTTCGACAGGATGAGGGGTTCACTTTCAGAAATGTCAGGGTGTCACTTCTGCGGCTGGAACGATAACTCCACAGTCATGTCTAAAACACACAGCATGCACAGTGTAACACAATCATTTTGACAAGCACGCATCATTATGTGGTAGACCTGGTTTGATGTTGACTCACGGTAACAACAATATGTACTTTTTAAAATAATAAATAATGCTTGAGGAGGTCAATGTAAACATTCCTATAGAGATTGAAAAAAAAAGGGGAATCTATGTTTATTCACAGTTTGTTGCTGGTTCCATCTTTTGTTTTTGCAGTTTTCCTGGTTTAACCCAGGCTGAATATTAACTACACTCCATTTTACAACAAGACCTTCAGATCCTGGTGACACAGTTGTTGGCATAAGTAAAAAAAAAAATATAAAAAAAAATGAAGTAAGAATACACATCTAACTACACACTTATCTGACCAAATAATGAAACCTTGTGTAAGCTCATGTTGTTTGTTCAAAACAGGCAACGGTGTGGTAAAATATTTTTTAATTGTCCCTTTACTGCAGTCTCTAAAAAAGATTTATAGGACAAAGGCACCTAAGAAACTTTCCTTCTCATAAGAGACTGTCCTCATAAAAAAAAAAAAAAAACGAATACAATGATGAAACATTGCATCACAGGAAATGTTAGGATTTACGAAATGCCAAACCTTAATTCTTACACTGATTGGGTGTGGTCAAAACCTGTTATTTGCATATACAAAGTCTGACACTGGCATCAGCCCAGATTATTATTATGACTGTAGTAATGCCAGATACTATTAAACCAGTATTACCAGATACCATAATAAGTTAGATTGAAATGATTATAAAGCACAGGTTCTCACTTAGAATAGAATAAAAGACTTTCTTTGTCCCTGTAGAGAAATTGCTTTGCAACAATTTTCAGTTTTCACATGGCTGACTCCAGACACACACAACATAAGACAACAAAAAAAAAGACATAAAAATATAAATAAAATCTGAATATATTCAGCAAAATGTATTATGCTTATGCTCACTTTTTCTTGTTGATGTCTAAAGTGATCGTTTAAGAGCTGTGCACAAAGTAGTAAAAGCAAAAAAATAGTGCAGTTTGGTTTTTTGGTTCAAATTTCTGCCTCTTTTATTGTTATTTAATTATTTTGCTTCTTTGCAAAAAAAAAAAAAAAAAAGACAATGTGTCGCAATACAGAAAGCCAGCACTCAACATAAACGGTGACATTGGCTTCTCTTTTTGGTGTGTTGTGGAGCATAAACGGGACACAAGACTCAATACAATGGAAGATTACATAAAAAGTGCAAATTCAGTCAACCATTGATCCACCACAGAATACATCATAGTCTTGAATTACGTAAGTACTTAAGTTCCCATATTAACTAAAGTCCTGATGCAATCTGTTAAAAAAGACTGCCTTCCTGGTGGGTGTAACAGTTTGACTCCTGACCTTGCGCTACACTTAACTAACTTTCAAGTGGATGTGGAATTTGCCCATTGGTGGCTATGGTTGCTTAATAACACTGGACATAAGTGTGAGGAGTGATTAGGGCTGACCTGGATGAGAAAATGTGCTGCCTCTAGGCCAGTTACATGATGAAAAGGTAGTTTTATGGGCGATGTTCCATCCGGCCTTTAGTCCAAGAGCACAGGGGAGAAAATCCTCCCGTTAATAATACACAAGTGCCACAAGGCTGAGTGCTCTGCGCAGAGAAGTGGGTTAAATGTGGTTTAAAGTTCAGCGTGTGCTCTGCTGTGGTGATAGTTCAGTGAAGGTTTGGAGAAAAAGGGGCGTGGTTGTTGGTAAATCTGTGTGGGCACCGCTGCTGGAAATGATAATGGAGACCTTCACGTTTTATCAAGTCTGTTAAAGTCAGACTGCAGCAGAAACTCAAGCAGCTGAGCGATAGTAGAGAGCTGACGCAGAGATAATAAAGCTGACACTGATAACGTCAAAATCAAATTCATGGTTTCCCTGCAGTGGTTTCTCCCAGCTCTGCCTGTTATATATGATTTTAGTCCTGTCAAGGCTTTTACTTTTAAAAAATTTGCTTCTAAATTCAACACTTTAATAATCATATTTCAGATTGATTCCTAAAGGAATTAATTTTGTGTAAATGCTTTAAAATGAGATGACGTATTGTACAGTTTATGGTATTTTGGACTCCAACATTTACAAACCGCTCTGTGACACCATACAGAGGATGGACCATGTTAAGTATAGAATACCCCGTGCAGCTACAAATGTCTATTTATGTCTACGTTCATTATACTTTTTCAGACTACCCCCATCAGACAGAACAGAAATTTAATTGTCATTAACTGCATTAAAATGTGTTGGTGTGTGCTGAATACACATAAAAACAAAACAAAGAAGCCTTAAATCAAACTGTGGTATGTACAAATAAAAATAGTCCTTGTTCAGTCCTGGCTCTGTCTTTAATTTATTTAGCTCCATTAACAAAAAGAAGATTGTTCAAAGTCTTGTATTTTGTATCTAAATCTATGTCAAAGGGGATTCAAATATCACAGGCCATTGTTATTGCATGCTTTTTTTCTAATAACCTGTAGACCTGCTCCTCTCTTCAAAAGTGTCCTCAGGCAAGACTCTTAACCCACTTCTTGCCTCTTGTGTCTGTGCTGGGCCCTTGTAGGTATCAAAGTGCTATTAAAATACTGCCATTTATGCATTTATGTTGTCCAGATGCATCGGGCTTTCAAAGGTGGACACCAGCTTAACTCATGATCACTTTGTCAAAGAAGAATAACCAAGAGAAGACACAACAGTTGCCTCAAAAAGACTTTCAGACTGTACAAGACACCAAACACCCACCCCCATCCTCAAAAACATGGGAAAACTAAAGACTATTCATTTGGTTTAATTTGACTCCACTTATCCAAAGTTGTTATTACTCTTCTCTATTTTCCTAATATCCATGTTGTTGTTTTTACATGTTTTCTCTCATTTGATTGCTGTGAAGTCTTTTCTTAGCCATGTATCAATCAAAACTTGTTTATGTGTGGAGCCCTTAAGAAATGCCTGTGTCAGTACGCCCTTATCATAATGACTGATGATTATCCATCATCCACTCATATAAAGATATCATTTCCACTGGAGGACATAACCTCATCCCTCATCAACATAATTATGGCTAGATTACGGCCCATAGTCTAGCTGTACGCTGCGCTCACAAAGCAGTGCAACAGGTTAAGAAATGAACACACAGCGGTCATATTGTATTCTCTGTGGTTAGCTGCCAGTGAAATAGTGGAAGTAAAACTAACCATTCACCTAAACAAAACAGCTCAACTAATAGCTTTGTATTCGAAAGAGAAATACGTTCCTTAGGATGTCTAAAAAGTAGTACAGAGTAACTTATTGCAGAAACCCTGGATTTTATTGTTTTTTTATTGTGTCAAAACTGAGCCACATGACGTGGAAGCTCCTCCAGGAGGACACTAACCTTTGGTAATAATTCAGATAAGAGAATGAATTGCAGGATAATTACATTGATAATGACTGCACATAAAAAATTGAGCAAACATTTTGGGTATTTGAGAATCATTAACTTATGATTACTTTAGGTTTCGTTCTGGGCTCATGTAAAAACCATCTGTCAGTGCTATAAGCCTGTCGCCTTTGTGCCAGTGCACTTGACACAAACCCTTCTGTTTGCATTTGCTTCTTCAGCTTAATGACAGGTAATAATCAACCAATAGGAGCACATTATACTGAAGGTAACGCAGGGTTAAATGCATGTCATTATCATCAATCATAAAGCGAGGCCAGGCGTTTGGATGGGGTCCAGTGCACACAGGTGTGGGTCGGTTTCTGTTTGTGCATTGATCTACTGCAGATGGTCTAGAGCAGAGATATAGGCCACTACTAACACTCAACGTCCTTCAGTGCCTCTCCTCACATTTATATTGTTCAGCTCCACCTGGTTCTAATGCAGCTGTGTCTCTCAAATAAATACATCTATGCATCTATGTCCAAAAGTATATGAAACGTCATTTTTTCAGAGAATAAGTCTAACAAATAAAACACACTTTATCTAAACAAAAGTGCTTCCTTCTTTTTATGGTAACAATAAAGACACTGAGCTGTTTCAAGTGGCTTGCTCAGCTGATTGGTTTCGATCTTCTTGGTAAAAAGAAACTTACCCACTAAAGATAAGCACAGTCTCACAGAACAATAAAGTAATTTTAAAAAGGCTATTGTAGCGTACAGCTAAACTGGGACTTGACTTTTTTTTGCTCACTGGACACTCTGACACAGCTTTTGGCATAAATGATCTGGTCATTTAACTTTACCAATTGTGGCTGTGTCAGTGCAGCAGCCCAAAACACAGAGGGGCTCTTAAAAGTAACACCATCCACAAAACAGGTAAAAATATGGAATTCATCCTACTTCCACTTAACTGTGCCCGGAGTACTGCTCCCGCTCCAGCTACAGTCTGCTGTCTATCTGTGTAAGTGAGTGTGTCAGGAGTAAGGACAATGTAGTTCCTGAAATTGTGAGTGGCAAAGTAAAATAAATAGGAAGAAATTCAGGCTGAATGCAGCAGAAAAGTATATATATGTATCAAATCCACCCCGCCAAAGTAGTTAGTGGACAGATATTTATTGTTTTTTGCTCAAAATGTGCTTTTACCCTTAATCCACAGTTGTAGACTCCTTCTCTGAGCCTGACCAGTTCAACTACACTAACCTACTGTATATATATATATCACAATATTTAACTAACCAAGTGGATGGGCCTTTTAGTTTTAGGTTAAAACTAGGGCTGTCAAACAAGTAAATATTGTTATAAATTACTTATTACATTATTATTGTACATATTTTGCAATTTTTACTTTGCTTATAGACAAGAGGTCAGAAAGGTACTGTTTTAGACAAATAGTTTATTTGTGTAACACTCTCCAGAAAAGCTTTCATTCTGAATAAAAATATGTTGAAAGTATAAAATGTCAAACTCAAGCCCAAAAAGCAAAACAGATTGGCATAATTTAAAGCGACAGCTTTTAGCTGATGAAAGTTTGTTTGTGGTAGAGGCGTTTTTGCTGCAGACTCTCCAGCATTGTCTGCTTTTGGCGAGGGGGCTGAGCGGGGGGCTCTGTATTAGCAATGTGTTCAGACAACAGGTGATATTTCAGACTGGACGTGCTCCGCTCCCATTAACAATAAGTGCAAATAACTTTGGTTTTGTCAAGCCATCTGACATGGCTTTGAAAATAAACTTGCCATAAGACCTTTTTCGCTGTCCATGTCTGATTCATGAATGTATGCTAACTTACTGCTGCGCTCTGTTTTCTTAAGCTATGGAGGGCAAAATTTAATTTTTTTAACATACGATTAATTTGCTTTGAAAAAAAATTGTGGCATTAAAAGTAATTTTGGTGAACATGTAATTAACTTGTTAAATTTGACAGCCCCCAATTCACTGTAACTTCATTCTTAACTTTAAGCACACAGGATTACAACAGTTCTCCTTTAAGTTTTACACAACTTCAAAAAAGGTACAAATGCTATGTGTGAGCGGTGGACTTCTGCGTGTACCTGGTGGCTGAAGACACAGGGACTGTGTTTGGAGGCGCCCTGAATTTATTGCACTTGACAATTAGCACGTAGCAGGTACCACGGGATCTTCAGCCCAATCTCTTCCCAGTGGGACATATCACAAGGGGAAAAAAACAGGACAGTATTTAAAGGACATTTTTGAGATAAACAAAAAATAAATAAGGCAGAGCTGGAAGATTTAACCTAATACAAAAATGACACTTTGTGATCTGGATGTCAGGTATCAATGAAACCAAATAAATTTTGGATAACCAAAAAGATTTTGGGTAATTATACCCTATGACCATAATCAATTTAATTTGAAATAAATTCTGTTAAAACGTTGCCTTTGTTTGCCCAAATCCTGGATTATCACTTGAAAGTGCAGCCCATTCACCAACCAAACCTACCTGAGGCCTCTTGACCAAAAAACTACCAGTTCTGACAAAACAATGGGTAATGTGGGAGCTGCAGCATGTATTTTTAACAATTTGTGCAGTAAACATTTACATAGTAATACTTCTGTGTTGCACAGTCAACCCGAGAGTGTAGTTTGTTCAACCAAAATAAAAACAAAACAAAGCCTACCAAGCTTTTCTTGCAACAACTTTACAAACATGATATGTTCAGTCTATTTGTGTGTCTGTTTGAGTCTGTGTCGGTGGTTTTCTTTCAACAGTGATGTACTGGAAGTGACATTTGCTTTGCGGTTTAGCAGGAGACAGACGTGTTGATTTCTGTTAGAGCGAGCCATTTCCTCTTTCTCTGTCACCAACGCACACACACATATGCACGCATGTGGTTCATCGGTGCAGGCAATGGTGCCCTTGTTTGGTGAGATCAGACCCTGAAAGCTGACGGATGTCCCCTTTGCATGTGTTGCTTCAGTTCAGATTGCCTGTAGCTGGGAACTAAGATAAAAGAGCAGCTTCAGCAGTGAAAGTGTGTGGGAAGCGGCAGCTAAAGGTGCTGTTTTGTGTGTCTGTGTGTGTTTGTGTGAAAGTGCACAAGCTTGGCAGATGTGTGGGAGGTCGGTGACCCTGATACCACAGATGTAGAGAATAAAACAAGGCATGTCAATATCTGTCTTAGTTTCTTCAGTGAAATAGGGTTGTCCATGAGACCCTCCCTCTAACTCCATAAAACACAATACACAATACACAATACAAAATAAACAGTACATTCTGGCTTACTGGCTTCACTTACTTAAATTTAATAAAGTAACTTGCTGGTGAACTTCTCTTTCAGTGCCCATCAGTGCGTAAAAGTCAATTCCAAGTTTACTCTGGCTTTGAAACAACTCTAGCTTCATGTCATATTGTTTAGTGGTGGTTAAGGAGAAGAACTCATGTCACACACCTGTCAACGATTTGCCTGGTTAGGTGTATTAACTATTTATGTTCATGCCACATTCTGATTCATGCTCTCAGAGAGATGAAACATTGAATAGATGTTGGTGTGCAAACAAAATCAGCACCAGGTGATGCAATGTCACCTCATTTCAGAATAAGTACTTGATATACCATAGTACAAGCAAATATAAACTATTGAGTTCATGATTTAGATTATTTTTTTAAATGTGGGATTTATGATACACTTACCACTTTTACTCTAGAAACACAAAACCACCACACACTCCATGAATTGTATTTTGGTTGGACAGTTTGTGTATTTCAGACCAGAATTAATGTAGTTATTGAGTAACTTTTTTCTCTTAAAGTCTTTAAAATAGATAGCCTCAAAGTCCTTTTGACTGTTCCCAAAAATAAACTCTTACTTTTTCATAGACACAGTGCTCTCAACTCACCAGCAACTCCACTAACTCTGATCGACACTTGACTTCTTTGCCAAATAAACTCTTCAAACATCAACAAGATGTATATGAAGACCTGACAGTTCAAAGTGTGTTAGCAGCATAGATAGTATAAATATGGATGATATCCGCCCATTGGTCCCCTATTCACCAATATTGTCATTACGAATGGGCAATAAAATGGCCGTTACATCCGGGCTTTTCGGCTTTTACTGCATAGTAAAACAATAGTTTTTAGATAGCATAAACCAACGTAATAATCAAAAATTCCCCCCCCAGAGTTGTCACGTAGTAAAAACTTAGCTATAGAGACTGGAGCCATCTTTTGTACCAGGCTGAAAACATGATTTTTACACCTGTAAAGTCGCCATTGGGTTTCTCCTTATATTTCCGCTTTTGGAGCCTGCCCTCTGGTGGACGGAGGTATATCGCTGTATTTCGCTGTAAAATCGCCGTATGGCGGCGCCCTTTCACGACGACCATTTAAGAGGTACCATGGGAGAGGCTTGGTTAGCAGCAGCGTAGATACAATCCTTTAGTGCAATTTCTGAAAAATTACAGTCTTGCTTTAAAGCCACCCTACATAACTTTTAGCCAGTAGAGGGTGCAGATCCCTTTCTGTGCCACTGCAACAGCAGCGGTGCTATCTTTATTTGCAAGTAGAGACGTTTAAGACGATAAGTTTGGAAGAAAGAACATGTCTTTTGAAACGTGTACACATTTGCCTATTCTCTTTATTATATGCGTCATGTGGTAAACCTCGTAAATGCCAGAACAGGAACGTATTTGGAGGTTTCTTATTTTATACAGTACTTTTACTTGTGTACACTTGTTGGCTTTTCTTTGTTAATGACTAACATTCAGTAAGAAACCAACGCAAGAAAGTGCTGATCAAATCTACAGCAGTGCAGAGCTCACATCTGTAAACCATCTTTCTGCATAAATGGAGACAGCCAGGACGAGTGTGGCCAGCGAAAGTGAATAGGATGCTCTCGCCTTACACTGACTCCGAGCAGTGGTTGTGGTTGCACGGGACGACTCCCAGGCAAGAGTGTGGCTCATGTACGTGTGTGTCAACTCCAGCTCGTGTTGTAAAGTGGGGGAGTAGGCTCAGTGAGGCTTATTGTTCAAGGGTGTAACCAAAAACAACCACTGGATACTGTGGTTATACTCACCCATGTATCATCAATATGCAGTTTTGTGTGAACAAAAACATGCTTTATCCATCAACAGAAGCATCAACAAGCCAACAACAAAGCCTCAAGTTTTAATCTCTCTTTTTCTTTTGTTTATTCAACTTACATTGTGTGCACACCAATTCACAAGAGCCTGTCTTAAATGTATTTTAGTACTGGACAGATTGATCTCTCATATTGTTTGACCATTCAGGAAGTATTGTGACTCTTCCCAAATTCCACTGCAGTTTTCAAGCATTTCCAATACAAAATAACAGTGTTGTTTTAACGCTGGCTGTTTTAAGAGTTCATGGCCTTCTCGACAGGCTATCATTAAGACTCGTCTCTCAGTTGGGATTATGCATTTTCACCCACTGTCAAAACACACACACAAGGACACTGGTGTCATCTGGAGGGCAGGTCTGTGTTCACTGTGAGCGGTCAAATCTCGAGAGTAAACCACAGAACAAGGTCCGACATGACACTGCTGCCCTGTAGTCTGCCTGATAAGGACTACATAGAGGGGTTTTGTTTTATTTTATCTACAATGAATATGTTCATATTGGTTTAGTGAATGAGTTACTATAACACATTTTTAGCATGACAGTAAAAATATCCCCACTAGAATATTTGACACGAGTTAATGCAGTGGTTCTAAAACTGTGGTGCGTGTACGTCTGGCTCTGGAGAAATGTTGGCTCTTTCTAGTAGTGTAGTAGTAGTATGGTGTAATAACCTCATCCCAAAAAGCTACTGGTAAAACAGCTATAGACCCTTCCACATGTGACAGCACCAAAAAACTGCACACACCCTACAACTTTTCTTTTCAGTTTAACAGAGTGGAAACCAGGGACAGAAGTTGAAATTTAGCATTCTCTAAAAAAACCTCTATGCAACACATCAGTTGCAGGCTTTGTTTTGGAACTATGTTTGACTGCATTGTCCCTGTCAAATAAATCAAAGTGGTAAATGAAATTTTTCTAGATGTGAAAGTAACTGCTTGCTTTCTATATGGTTAATGAAGGAGGTGTCACAGTCCACAGAGTTCACTCCAGATCTTCCCGTCATCAGTCACACCTGTCGGCACACCTGAAACCCATTCCCTGATCAGTCTTCTCTGCACTTAAGCAGCTAGAGCACTACTCATCTCTGCCAGTTGTTTTACTGGCGCCATGAGAGAACGGCCAGCATTGCTTGTTTCGCTTTCTCTTACTGCTAACCTGTTACTGCTAACCTGATCCTGCTACCTGTTCCTGCTAACCCGGTCTAGTTACCTGTTCTGGCTCCGCAGGTCCCGATACCTGTTCCTGCTACCTGTTTCTGCTACTGGCTTTGGGCCAGCAGAGTTCTGCCTGTTCATTTGGCCCACTTCCTCTAGTGGACTCCAGCCAGATCTCCAGCTTGGTACCTACGCTGCAGCTCCCGTGCCAGTCCCAACTCGGTCCAACGCTCCGGTTCCAGTCCTGATTCCCTGCTGTCTGCTATTCACTAGTATTTAATAAATACATTTTTGAACCCTCTCTGCGTTAAGCATTTGAGTCCTGTGCTATGAGGGGTATAATGCATAAGATAGCTTTTACCAATGTGCTTAGTAAACAAAAAGCCGTTCAGACATGGTATAAGTTTTGATGTTCTTCCCAAATAAAGCCATTGAATACAGTATCATTCCCCTTCTCTCTCCTTGTCTCTTGTCTGTCTTTAATCTGACTCCGCCAGATAGAACTGATCACAGATCGGTTTGTTTCACAGAACAATCTGGGAGGGGTCCCGTTGAAAGCATTTGCAATAGGGAGGTGCCTTCTGTCAGAAACCTGAACTTCATCCTTGATTGGATGATGCAACAACTATCACTGCATACTACAAGATTTGTTTTAGCCAATCATAGCAACAATTCATATTGTAACCAGAGTGTGGCTGATAGGAAGAAACAACAAACCGCTGTATCAGTTTTTGCAAAGTGAATCTGTGAATAAAAGGAAAATGAAACAAGGACGTTGGCCAAAAAGAGCGTGTATGCATTTAAGATGTGCCAAAGCCAGTAGAAATAGAGCACAAATATATTTTCCTTACAAAAAATCCTTTAGTGCCACATTGTTTAGCGTTAGCAAAAGATGTTAGCAACAATGCTAACGTCTTTCAGCGGAGCCAACAAGACAACGAGCTAACAAAGAGGAGAAGACGACGCTTGTTGCATTTGTCAGATTAAAAACCCGCCTCTTCCTGTTTGTGCTGCCACATCATTGGTCACAAGTGGCTTGGCGCAATGCAAGATGGATTTACCCGGGTTTGGAAACTCCCAAATCTTGAAGAATCCAAGCTAGAATCCAGCTGCAGCACAAGGTTAGTCTGTCTTCTCTGTTTCGATCAAATAAAGACAGAAAGTAAAAAAGTTAGACTCATGATACACTGGCAAAAGTTGTGGTATATTTCAGAAGATTGAGTGATTTGAGAGACTTTTAGCATGTAGTCTTTAGCAGCTAACTGTTTAGCCAGTTGCTAGCCAGTTTTCTCCAGAGGCACTGACATTAAACACAGGTCTGTCAGTTGTCATTTGCCAAAACAGTCTTTGTTTATGCACAATTTGCATTTTTCTGGTGACTAATGCTAATTTGCTTATTTAAACTGTTGTCGGTTTTTTTTTATTTATTATTCTTTTACGTAATATTACTTGTAATGTAAATTTTGTGTGGACTCAACAATAATCTTTGCTGTAGTAAAGATGGGAATCCACAAATAAAGAATTAAAACATCCTTAATGCTTTAGCCATTTTAAAACAAGTCATGCTTGTAGCATTAAAAAGTCCACAATAGAGTCAGTCACATAAAATGTGTATTCAAACAAAAAAAACATAAATATTTTGAGATATGCTGACTTGTCTTTTTTTCTGCAGTAATGTAAACCGTGTTTACCTTGTCAATGTAAACCCACCTAATTTATTTTTTGCAGCATTCCATTAGTTCTCTTCAAATTCCCTATAGCATATGGAAACACAACTCTAAGTTTGAGAGTGAAAAAGGTTTGTGATATTAAGAATACCACCTCACTGAAAAACTTATATTTCTGTATATGGGACCCCAAGGCAGGTTACAATAACTACCAATGTTCTATTTCATTACCACCAGTGTTTTCAGAAATTGGTTTTGGGGTCATGTTGAAGACTATGGTTGTGGTAAAGTTGAGAGGAAGAGGGAAAATGAAAACAAATTCAAAAGGAAATCAGAATGAATGAACTGCTGTACCCCAGCTCTTGGTTTGTGGCCCAAACCAATGCACCACCCAGAGCACATTCTCCCTGGGAGACCAAACCCAGGGCAAAATGTCCTCTGCAAACTGCAAACAACTCCAAAAATGCTAAAGGTTTACACAGTCCACTTCTTTTTATTTTTTTTAGAAACATCCATTTTGGGTCTAAACACCCACTTATTGGTGTGTTTACTCTGGCTTTGAACCAGAACATTATGTCAGCAGTTGTCAAATCTAAAGGTTAGAGTGTCCTTGCACAAAGAAGGAGCTTCAAATTAGGCCTGAACAGCAAGAAGGAAGCTAAGCAGCAGAGCTTTCTGTCTGATTTTTTTATTTATTTATTTTTTGTCTCAAGTGAGTTTCAAGTTTCTTTAATTCGATTTTCATATTTAAGATAAAGTGAATGAAAACAGATCACTGGCAAAAAGATAAAGAAATCAATTGAGATACAATAAAACTGTTGGCAATAACTGAGGTTAAACTGATGGTTTGGGATTTCCAAGATAAAACAAAGAATTGTATTAACTTACTTGACAAAATGTCTTCTATGTGACTTTAAAATGTCCCTCTTTGTGTGCCCCTTGTATGACCCGAAAACAATCCCCTACTCACCTTTTACAGTTTAGCTTCTCACTTTTGACTCCTTTTTAGAAGGTTGAGGCCTCACCTCGGCCAAACAAAGCACCAATCACACACATCAGAGAACTTGACCTGACCCTGACTGTGCCCTGTGAGTCTGACACTTCCTGTAGCCACACGTCTGTCCTTGGGTCAAACATTACTCACCGCCAAATAAACCAGCATAGAGATAATCCACAGACCGGTTTCATTTCCACTTATCATTTTACTGTTCAAGTAATAACGCACCATAACAATAACCCCTTGACACAGGCAAATGCCAAGGTATGCATACTCCAACACAAAAACATGCACAAAATGAAAGTACGATATAGGCATGTATTTTCCAGAGCCCTTGTATAGATTTTCAATTAAGACCTTGTTTTACTTTGTCTGGCACTTGTACAACATCTACACTGAGTCTTATATCTACCATTGCTCATTAAGCTTCAGTGGTTTGTAAAACTACCCAATCCTGTCTACACAAACTATTAGCTCCCAATACAACACACTGACTAACAAAAGCTTGATGTGGGAATAACTGCAGTTCATCTAATAGCCACTGGTGTTATTAATTTTCCTAAAGGAGTATAAATAATATCTATTTTTACTATTCTCAAAAAGAAACCCTCTACAGGATTGCATTGGGTTTTATAATGAAATATTAGGCCTCCATCTGCACAGTTTATGAAACGCTCGTTGGAAGTCACATTGTCGGTTCTGATGAACATCACGTGCCGACTCTGCTGCCTTGTGTCTGAATACGCAGGAGAGGAGATATTAGAGTTACCTCTGCAGTTGATTGTTGTTTTTCTTTTTCTGTTCCTTCAAGCACATGTCATGGAGGCCTTTGGGAGAGAAATCAAAGACATGTGACCTACAGAGGGCAGTTAAGACAGTTTGCTCATGTGCAAGTCTCAGAACTGCACAGAACATTCAGTTAGCCTTTGGGCCATTCAAGTTTAATAAAGTGCATTCATTTATCCTGAGTGTGGGACATTTAAGAGTATAAAATAAAGACCTGTTCAAGTGGCCTGTAGCATAGGAGGGTATTGCTGGTTCTGAGTGAGTCACAAAGCCAACAGATACATAATGTGACAACGCCAAAAGGTAAAAGTTAGTGTTAATAAATTCATATTTCACTACAGCGCGATTAAAGAAAACATAATGTACAATCGTGTTCAGAATAGTGTGTCCCAAAGGCAAAACCTTTTTTAGTATGAATTAGTAGAGTCAGTAATCTACCGTTATAAGTGTAACACTTAATAAGCAAATACAGAGTTGTGCATAAAATATAAATCCACATTACACTGTAAAAATGTACAGCTGTGTTTATAAGAATATAAGGACAATACAGAAAATACACAATAGTAGAGGTTTTAGAGTAAATAACCTATTTTGTGACGCCACAATCCTAAAGAAAAGAATACAACATACCAGATTATGTTACAATAATACCTTTATTCAATAGGACAGTAGATTGTCAGGAAACAGGGTGAGAGGGTAATAACATTGGGCAAATTTTGTGAGCAGGACTCTAACCCGGGTCTCCCAGGCATATTATTATATACGGTCTACCAGGCAAGCCATCTAGGCAGCACCTGTTATTGTTCTTTACAGATAAAGTTGCATTATTAATTTGACCAAAATGCACTTTAAAAAGTTCAAACTGAACATTATTACAGTTATATGCTTTTTTGGCTTCATTGGTATTTACTGTTGACATTGACTGCATTTTACCGGAAATATTTCAAATGTTTTTAACAGTATAGCCTACCTTTACTACAGCAACATCTACAAAATGTAGATGTGCTGAGACCTTGTGCAGGTCTTAAATATGAGCAGAACATTGAGTTAGTCTTTAGGCCATGAAATGTCTAATGAAAGTTTCTTTTTGGATGCATTGGTTTTACTTGAGGACATTGAAGTACAGAGTATAACCTGTTTAAGTGGACTGTAGCACAGGAGTGAGCTAATGCTGAGTGAGTCACGAGGCCCAAAGCTAATCCCAATGTGTAAAAACCTCACTTTGGCACATTAGTTTGTTTACATCCTGCAGTGGATGTGACTTGGACAGTCTCAAACAGGGCACAGCCAAAAGGTTTGTCCTTTCATTTAACTCTATCCATTCTGCTTCTTTCTTCTCCTTTTCCTTCCTCTCCTCCGTCATTTCTTTCCTTCCTCTTTAACTATCTCCACCTCATCTGCACCAGCTTCACAGCTGCCAGCACCACATGACCACGAGGCAGAGTCAAACGGAAAAACAAAGCAGCCCTGCCCTTGTAAAAAGCATCTAGTGAAATAAAAAAAATCAGACAAATTATGTGCAATAAAAAACAGATGGGGACGACTGAGGAAGAAGTTTTTTCAGAATAAAATAAAATTACTATACTTGCAGTGAGCTCATGCTTTAAAGGTCTTCTGCTAAACTTCTTTTATGTCAGTTTTTTTTATGACCTGTTTCTTGTCTTATTGACAGCAACAATTAGGTGGCTTCTAATTGACCTCTGGGAGGAAAATGTCTGACAGTGACCCATAAGTCTGTTTAGAGACAGATGAACTTCACTAATGCAAGAAATCAAGAGTGTAAGTGTCAGTGTGTAACAATCAACAGAGTCAGGTAAGGCTAACACACGCAATGGCTGGCTGCTTCTTTAAAGTTGTGATGTCTTTATCTGCATTATGATGCGCTGTTGGCTGGCTGTCAACACAAGTGAAAGGGGTAAACTTTTAACCGGCAGTGGTGGTGGTGGTGTACAGCTTTGAGTGGTGAACTTTTAACCTCAAAGTGATACATGCCTATACAAGCAAAGATGCGTGCCTCTTTTCCTAATGTTGAAAAGACCTTACACATATAGTTATGCTTAGCAAATGTGAGCAAATAACTAACAGGAGCATTATGAAAATGTTACATGTAACAATTTAATTTCTATGCAAATGTGTGGTCTGTGCAGGATATTTCCACAAGAGAGAGATGGTTCAGATTTGGTTTGTCATTTGGTCTGAAATTCTTGTATGGTTTTATAGAAGCCTATTGGGTTGTGTAAATGAGGAAGAAAATAAAAAGCAGTCATATGTCAAAATAAATGCTATTTTTTGAAGCCTTGTTGTAGAAGTGTGTTTTTACTGGCCCCATTAGCAAGCATACATAACACAAACCCTGTGTCATTGCTCCTGTCTGCTTCTCCGAACTGAGCCGGTGCTGACAGTTACCTAGTAAAGGGAATAAGTAACCTACTGTACAACTAAGAATCTTAAGCACTATTCATTACTGTACACTTGAACGAGATTGAGGATAATGTAATTTATTTATTTTTTCCTCATGTTCCTGACGTCTTTTCACAAGTTCTTTCTTGTACGCAACACATGAGGCTGAATTTATTGTAAGTAGGACTGATGAATGTGAGCAGATTTAACCGGTGTTAAAGAGGAGATAGAGAAGAAGAAACATTGGCTAAAATGACTGCACAGTAAATCCAATCTCCTCTCATAACACATGTTAAATTTACTTAGAGACTTACTCGATGCTGTTCTTAGCCAGGCTGTATTACTCTCCTGCTATACCATACTTATCTTAATTTATTTATCCTTTGTTTTGTGTGCACTCTCAATCTTCATAATTGTCAGCAGGATCAGCTCTGTTTGACTGTACCTTTATGTGGACAGGACAGAAGTGAAATGTAATATAGCACTCAACTAAAGGTTTAAGGCCCCAAAACCATTCTAATGTTGAGATTACCTTCAGAGATTAGTCACTCCTGTGTCAAAACCAGTTTCATCAATAACTTTGGGGATGCACAGTGTGAAGGATAATGTTGTTCTAAACACCTCCAACAAAGAACCAGTCACAACTAGATTTTGTTCTAACAAAAAGTAAGTCTCAGTTTACAGCCAGGTGAAATATGTATGTAAATTGTGAAATGTTTTTAGAAGCATACTATAAATTATCTGATCATAGTGGGCCTCAGACTGATCTGAGGTTAAAATAACATGACGACATTTTACTTTTGTACCTTATTTATAAGGTTAGGTGTGCTTTATGTTTTCTTGATAATAAAGGCAGCATAGTGTTATTACTGATACTTGTTTAGAGACTGTAACTACAGAGATAGGCCATTACAAAGTGTCAAAGTGAGGTGGAGGTGTTTTTAAAAAGTCCTCTTGTAATGAGCAGTGGCACTCAGTGTAATCTACTGTAGGAGCAGCTCACTCTCTGTATGTGACTCCTACACACTGCTGGTATCAACAGGAAAGAGGCAGCCAATGAAACTAATTGGGTGGTGTGTGTTTTGTGAAAAGAACAGGCTGTACTGTCCCAGGCTCCCTCCCACAGCTCCCTGACTGGTTGGGTTGTAAGTGGTGTGCTTTTCTTCCCTCTGTGCTGATTGGAGCCAAGGGAAGTCAGTAACTGAAAACTTTTTTTCCCTCTTTTCCTCAGGACTTGTTGTTTTCAACTTCAGGGTTAGAGCTGGGGTGAGACGACCGAGCACGGTCACACACCACTCTGCAGTCTGTGTCTGCTCTGATGTCACCTGCTAATGCGAACATAATTGTTTTAAAGGCCCTTTAAAACCACAATGAAAGGAAAATGCACACAATGGAAAAGAGTGAATAAAAAAATAAACTGCACACAAAGGTGCTGAGTATCTGTGGTATCTGCAGATTCTGTGTCACTTCTGCGTCACTCAAGTCTGCAGCTCATATTAACCCACTTTAATGACTGGGTTGCATTGGCTTTTCGATGTAATATTTTGTCATCACTGAGATCACTCTTGTAGCTGACAGGGGCGTCTCTGTCAGGGCTTATGATTAAACATGAGTGTTTGTCAAGGGTGGAGCAGTAGGTGTAAGCATTACTATCAAAATAGTGAGCACATGCACATTTCAACAGCTTCTTTGTCATGTAGCTAAAACAAAAAACAACACTGCAGAAAATCCATTATGGGCTCAGTTTTGCAAGAGTTTATTGATCTTACAAACAATAATGAAAATATAGATTTACAAATGTGGAAAAAATGTTGCTTTGGAAAGCTATACATACACCCACAAAAGCTTAACATAAATAAGTTAGTTTTTTTTTCAGTGTTTTTTTTTTTATAAAAAAAAAAAGGCACACAGGTACACAGTTTTACACCAAACTCAGGCAGTGTAACTTTGTTTTTCTGCCTCTCACAATAATGAGAAATCAATAATAGTGCAATTACATGCTCCACATGAATTCCACAACATAAACACTATAATCTTTGATTCACATATTTGCATAATGTAGCCCAGTTGCTTTAACATAATCTGTGTTAACCTGGCTTTTCCATCAATTACACACTCGGGTAAGTCAACTACTCTAATTTAACAGAAGGTTATTCTTAGGATTATTAGCAAATACTGTTCAATCTGATTGAATATTGCTCAGCAGTTAAGCCACCCACCCTCCCCCCATAAAGGCACTTACTGGACAAAAATTTTTACAATTTAAAATAAAAACTGAAAATAAAAATGGGGAAATGTGTCTTGTTATTTTCATGTAAACTTTGTCTGTCATGGCTGTTCCCAGTCAGATGGACCCTCCACTTACAGTGAGGCCATCTGGGCCTTCAATAACAACACAGCAGGGAGATGTAAAGCCATTTGATTCCCAATAACCCTGACATTTAAAATCTGCATTTTAACTTACATCAATTTACCTGAATAAGGACACAAAATGATCACTTTGACAAAATAATATTTCTCTTTTGGAAATTGCACTGCAACTTCTCGAGTCAAATTCACACACTCAAATACCATTAACAAAAAAAATATGAAAAGCATATTATGCTTTTTATGTGCTACATCTGAAAACGTAGGTAGTAGAAAAAAATGAGCAAAAATCCTTTTGCACACTGCTACATTGTCTGCTGTTTCTGAGGAAATTAATTCAAAAAAAGAGTGCCAAAACTTGATAGTGTACATATTCAGTGCTTGTGCAGCTTCTCCTCTTCTCTTCTCTTCTCTGAAAGGCTGCTTTTACATTTCTCTCTCTGCTCTCCGTTTGTCAGATGATGAGGCTACAGTATTTCACAGGTCTCCCAGGTCTGCGGGACAAAGAGGAAATAAACACGCTGTTGAAAACACACCATGACGAGCTGCAGTTTTCACATGCTGATGACGTATCAGTGGTGCATGCAAACGACAGTAACTACATCTGCAGTGCGCGCCTCACAAAAGCGTGTAAACAAAGCCCCACTGCTTTTATTGTGTGGAGATGCACTGACACTGACAGCACCTCACCTGTTTGTCACTGGTCTTCGGGCCTGCTGGGCGCCTCCTCTGAGACCGGCACCGCCTGGCTGGCGGCATTGTCACCCTCATCATCCCCGTTAGTGCGAGAACTCTTGCTGCAGGGCTCGCTGCAACAGGAACCTGGCAGAAAAAATAACAGTGATCAGACGCGGTCGAGAGAAGCTGCACGTCCACCTTCCAGCGGCACCTGAGCCTTACCCACGTCTTAAAATATGCTCTGAACGATATTGCTTATAACAACGTAATACAACTACATTTAAGGATACAACAAAACTAACTTATAGGTTTATGTGCAGTATCTTTTTCATAACCGCCCGTAAAGCTGAACTCGATTAGTGCCTTTTGCGCGCCACACAAATAATAATTGTGTCACCAGAAGAGTCTTGGGGTCGTTTTTGTAAGCGCTTCGTCGCTGTCGTCTGCCCCTCTTTCGTCTCCCGCCGCGCTCTGTGGTAAAACTCCGGCGCGTCGTTGTCCACTTCCCACTCGTAATTTCCCGGAGAAAGTGGTCTATCCTCCACGGGGTCGAAGTTGTACACGTCCCTGAAGCGGCGCACTCCTTCCTCTATGGATATCTGCAGATCCCTGTGCACCTCTTCTGGGTCAGGTGAGCCGAAAAGATTCCTGCGCACCGGAGGTCGTACATTGTCCGGCTGCCGCGCATCCACCCTCTCCAATGTTGGGCTCGCATTAGAAAGACGAACATCTGACATTTTCATACACATATGACAAAAAAGCCCCTTTGAAAATTTGTTATTCCAAAGTAGTATTCCTTTCAAATGCAAAAGCACAGAAGCGACGCATATATCCTCCGCGCGTCTCATCCAAAAGGCGCATGAAAAGAAAACGGAAAGATCTCCAGATGTGGTCTTTAAAGAGAGCCACTCCTGTCAGGTCCGTAGTAAGAAGAAATCAAGACAAGTCAAGTCACAACAGCCAACATGGCGTTAGAGGGAGCTATGAGTAAAGGAGGAAAGTTGACATAGAGGACTATTTAAACAGAGAAGGAAATTCATTGGTCTGCGCACAAGGACCGCCCACACAGAGGGCTCTTAAAGTCAAATGGGCAACAACAAATATGCGTAATATGGAGTAATTACAAGAAAGTGTGTGTAAATATAATCAATAGGCAAATAGATAACCGTATGTGACCTTTATCTCACAAATAACAGCGAATAACAGGCTGTTGTCGCACTGGAAAGTCACATATGAGAAGGCAGTCCATCAAGCTTTTCATTTACTGTGGGTATCATCTCATTTTTCGAGTGCATTTGCTGATAAGAAACCAATAAATGAAAAGGTCCGTGTTCTTGCAGAAGCACAGAGAGGGGTCTGCCGCAGGATGGTCACCCTATCACATGAATCAATCACAGAGCGACTGAGCGAGTGCGGACTTTTATCACGTCCAAGCTTGATCTGATTTGGTGCCATACAAACGGCCCAGACACATCTGATTAAATTAGCAAAACCTATTGACTAAAGCTTCAAGGTTATTCAAGGACAATTACAATGTAAGAAGTAAAAGCTTACAAATGTGTCTGCTGGTAGGCTATTCAATGACATCAGCTCATGAGCAGAAAGCCTTCTGTCATCGCTGGCACGCTGCCTATCGCTGTCAGACTTTGTCACCGGTGCCAGGGGCTGGGTTTGCGTGCTCCACTGATTCCAATTGCTTGTAAACAAGATGTTTACAGAAACCTTGATTGGCACAAACACGTTTTTCTGAGAGCTGAGGAGTCCTTACGTCAGCATAGATGTACATTTAATCCTTAAAAACCTTGTGGTAATTGGGCAGGCATCTGCTTTATGGAGTGCTACTTGAGCACAAGAGTTCATGATGTTCCAACCTTCTCGCTCTAAAGCCAGTGTCACTCTGCATTCCTCTGCAGCAATTGGCAATAAAAAGCACTAGGTCTGCCTTTAAGGACCATGCTGTTTCAATTAACCCTTGAAACAGAGTCAAACATCTCGTGATAAATACAGCATGGCCATCTGTTATTTCACTGTTATCACCAGGATCTCCCTTAATCCATAATGTGTTTAAGCTGCAACAAACTGTGCACACTGCGGTACAAGGCAATCCCTGGGCTGGCTACTCTTATGTGGAAATGATAAAATAGGACTAAGCAGAGCCTGTAGCAGGAGAAATGCAACACAAACTCAAGTTAGAGAGTAGGATATTTTTTTATTCAACTTTCAACAAAAAACAATCCACACAAACAGATAAGTCATGTTCTCACAAAAAACTACATTTCAGATATTTATGACTTCACAGGAGCCATTAACATACTTTATTTTTAAAATAATTGTGAATGCCAGAGACAAAATAGATACATATATATCTTTTTAAATCACACTAATCACTAACGCTCTAATATAGATTGTATTAAGGAAAGGCGAGAAGCAGTAACTATTGACTGCATCTGTAGCAGTGGTGTATATGTGGTTTAAATGAAATAATCTGGAAGCAGCTACGCTCTTTCTATAACAAAAGCTTTTCAGAGCTCCTCTTTGATTGGTGAGCAGGATATGGACTGGTCTTGCCCAGCATCATGACACAGAAGCACTGGAGCCTTGGCTCTTCTTAGACAGCTCTGCCCGAATCTGTTGAGGGAACTGCTCCAGGTGCTTGTTCACACACTGCATGCAGAACCTTTTGGTGTAGAAAAGACTGCAGTCCTGGGAGAGAAGAAAAGCAAGCCAAGCTCAGTATCAGCTTTTCACATTTACTCTGCTACAGGGACATCTTTTGCTCATGATAGACTTTACTGTATTAATTGATTTATACTGCTACGGCCATTAAATTCACCAGTACATACATAAACCACATGATTATAGAGAGAAAAACTGCAGAGCTCCATTTTTTTAGTATTCAACATAACACGGTCAAATTAAGTGGCGCAACTTCAAGACAGCCATTAATTTGTTCAGTATTTGGGTTAATGTGGTTCAGTAAGATATTTTTGGATAGCTAATTTATTCAAGACAGTGTTGTCAGTATACCCCACACAGAGACTACACCATGTAGGCTACTGCTGTGTTTTTTTAAATTTTCCTGACCCCCTTTAGCAAAATACTGGGCTGTACCTTTAAACACCAAGTCGCTGCTCAGTTTACATTAAATTTCGCCTTACCGTTCCAACGCACACACACTTGTTGCAAAGGCTGCAGGTTGAACCTAAAATGAGAAACTTCTCTTTATCCGGACTGAAGGGATCTTTGGTCACAAAACACTCTTCAAGAAGCCTATAAAGTACAAGAAAAGGAGAAGATTAAATTCATATTTTCGTGCGTGTAATGTCTTGCTGTAATTTCCTACATCCACACGAACCAAGAGACGCTACACAACATTAGCTTTAGCACACCTTGCTTTAGAAAGAGCCTCACTTACACAATGGCTCTGGTGTTTGGTGGTTTCTGGCCGTAGTAGGTAAAAGGGGTATTTAAACCACACAACTCGCAGGTAAATATATTTTGAGGTGGTTCGCTTGTAGTTTCAGACATTTCATTGGCAGGAAAGGAAAATAAGGTAAGTTCCTGGTTTTGTTTCGGCGACACACTCTCTTCAATTCGTAAGGCTTTAGCGCCACCTAAAGGAGCGGCGGAGCATCAACCGGAGTAGGCCAGCTCGTCTTAACTGTAGACTGTCTTAACCCTAGATAGAATTTACTTACGTACATTTATGTTAACAAATTCATCAAACCTTCATAGCACCCGTGTTTTAAAGTCATTTTTATATTCTCCTTAAAACCGAATATCATCTTTGTAACCATACTTAACATAACTGTGAAATGTCACCTGATAGGTAACTGCACCTATCACAAATCGTTTACTGAGTTTGAAAATAAATTTGTATTAATATATATTGTATTGTATGTATTGTAAAAAATATTATAATAAGAATGGCTCATTTGGATTCACACAGTTATAAAGTAAGTTTATAAATGATCATCATAAAAGCTACTATAAGGTCCATAAATTCATAAATTTTATAATAATAAAAATAAATAAAATAATTAAAAATAATAAAATCAGAAACAGACAACATTGTAGTGCAATGTTTATTTATTTTTCGAAATATTTTATCCCATGTTTTATCACTTGCAATACATTATCTAATATAGGTTCATCTGTTTTTATACTTGTGAGCAAGTACAGTCCACTGAGCTTGTTTTTTAAATGTGCTTTCATAATAAACTTCTACAAAAAAAAAACCTAATATAATTATACTCACTTATTGTTTGTGTAGAATCTATTTTTTAATTAGTACTGAGTTTTTGCAAAACATTTTTAGTTAGATCAAGTAACAAAATTAGAACACCACATTTATTGGTGCAACCGGTTTAGCTTATAATACAAAGTCTATCCACATACCACACATTCTTTTGACTCTGGACGCTGACACTGTTACAAAATAAAACATCATTCTGATTAATGTGTTTAAGGTGAAAACGTGTGACACTGGCCAACCATTGTTTATGACAGAAGTGGTACAAAATGTCCTGCATACTCCAGCATAGTTCAAGGGAAAACAGTGACCAACCATTTTGTGCATCTTTAGAGCATTTCTAATAGTTGAAATTATCATATGAAATATAGAGGTAGAGTTGAAGGATGTTTTTTTTTGTTTGAGATTAGACAAATATTTTTACTTTATTTTTTGCTAATTATTTGTTAAAGATAGTACATGAATATATTATCAATATTTCTCCCTCCATTCCCAATAACCTACAGTTGTAGGTAGTTAGGGAGTTATTGTACTTACAATATATGCAACTTTACACATTTACATTAACAATGTCAACACTGTGCAACTGTAATTTCTTGCATTTCAGTTAAAAGAAACAAAATTTATTCACAAAATTTTGTCACATTTGTCAGTTTTAGTAAGGCACAATAACCTGTCACTGAGCTTGACACATTCAGCAGCTTCCTAAATTATACACTAAATATTCCAAATACTGTGAAAGGGAATATTATATCTAATGGTAGTCTTTTTTCAACAACCATTCGTCTTTGTCATCTGAAAGACTTCCCATCTCTATTTGTTTTGTCATGTTAATCCCCACAGTAATGTCTCAGTACATGTCTCTGTATATTTCCTGAAGTAGTGGGTGCAGAGATGTGTCTTCTGTCCGTTTGATTTCCTGCACCAACTGAGCGTGCTCTGTGACCAGCTCACGGAGGTCGGCCAGTTTTTGCAGCAGCCTGGGGAAGAGGAAGGCATCGTCAGGGTGGTTGGCCAGCAGGTGGAGCCGGAGTGCGAGAATAATGCTTTCTTGTAGCTGCTCCACTAAAGTTGTATCCACCAGGCCAGGTCTGTCTGAAAGAAGAATTTCAGCCAGTTTGAGATTCTACACCTGTTTATATATACCCAAAGAGACAGATCAGTATTCTGTAAATGATGTTCTATTTGATACTTTTGGAGCTAATTTATTCTGTACAATAGAAAGTTGTGAGCACATTCCCATATAACAGGCACCACAGAGACTATATCATATAAGCTAGTGATGTAAATGGTGCCAGTAAATAATTTTAACACCTCCAGGTTCAAAAATGTGTGGTGGTGATAGTTCCACATTAGATGTTGCTGGGAAAACGCCCCTTTTCTGGTTCAAATCAGTGCTGAGTTTTGGGTTTGTATAAATGAAAAACAGAATAAAAAGCAATCATATGATTCTTCTATGTAACAAAACCTACAGCAAATGTATAGTTTCAAAGTTATAGAAGCCTTGTTGTTATAAAAGTGTGTGTTTCACTGGCCTCATTAGCAGCTATAACACAAAGTCTGCGTCATTGCTCATGTCTGCTTCTCCAAACTGGGAGTGTGCTGGTAATTACCTATTGTAGGAGATACGTTACCTATTCCTTAGGATCTCATGTCCTTTTAACAACATACTTGACTATCCCTTTAATGTTACTACAGTCCTACCAAAAAGTTACCTCCACAGCAGATGATGGTGGCAACAAAGAGCGCTAGGTCACTGTCGTCTAATTCCAGAGAGTTAAAACGTGTCGCAAATTGAAACTTAGGCTCCATCATTTCACCAAAAGGCCGTCGTAGACTCTTGAGGAACTCACGGGTGATGAATCCCCCTCCGCGGGCCACTAACAGACCGTCTTTGTTCATACAAGAGGCCAGGAGGGTGAATAGAGCTTCATATACACCATACTTCAAGAGAGTAACCTAAAATCAGACTACAATTAGGCTATATGTTTTAATGGTTTTAAAGCTATGTATTAAATGAAAAACACCAGTCACCTGATCATTCAGATCTAGATCCTGGAAACCCGGTACTGCCTTTGCAAACTCAGTCAGTTCAGTGACCGTCTCCACTGAAGTGCTTTGGCAGCAGTGGAAGAGCCGGGCTTCAGCCTCTCTCTGCTGTAGCTCTCCGCAGCCTGCGACCGGTGCAACCTCACCAGAAGGAGGAGAACCGCTCTTTAGTTCTGGATAGTCGTTCACCATATGAGCCGCCAGCGTCCTCTCTGCCAGCTGGAAAGTCTCCATGTCATGAATGATGAACGGCTGCTGGAAGAATATGTCGACAGGTGACACAGACTATCAAGCATCAACACGTCATATACAGTCAAAGCACATGGTAAAGTAGTAGAAAAATGATTTGTCCTCACTGGCTTGCTGGTCTTTCCTGTGAGTATGAGGCGTGCTTTTGCTTTGTTCATGTTAAAGTTCTTCATGTAGGCTTTGTGGATCTGTGTTATCAGGACCTTGTGGTCGGCCTGCATGGGGTTTGGTTCCTCCTTCTCCATCACTTTGCTCTCTGCCTTAAGCTTCATCTTCTCCGCCTGGGGCATCCGACCAAACCGGATGGCTGACATAGGAGAAATACATCTTTTAAATGGCAAGGGTCTCTTTGTGCCTTGGCAGAATTTTATATAGAACAAGCATCTTAGACTTCAGACATAGCCTCCCGCGGCTCGTGCACACAAACACAACCCCACATTCTGTTTTACTGCATTCCTTTGAGGACAACGTGTCGTCTTCCTGTCTGGTTTACGACACTGCTTTATGCAGAGAGTGGCCATCATAACAAACCCAATGACCTCGCTCTATTCAATGCAGATGACGAGCCAGATGTGGAGCTACAGTCTATGCGCCTGCTCTTACTCAGTGTCAAGACACTCCTTTTACAAAAGCACAATGTAAAGCATGTGGACTGGTCCTAAATCAGAGAAATATGGCCAAATGTGAAGTCACAACACTATGTAAGCTATGTTTAAAGGTTTACAAGAGTTATTTTGTGCAGACTTTGATTAGCAAGAGTCTGTGTGTGCTACTGTGAGTTCACTAGCTTCCTCACAACATCCAAACATGTGTACATATACTAGGTTAGTTAGTGCATTTAAATTGCTCATAATGATTGTCAGTGTATGTCTCGTGGCAATAACCCTGAGATTAACTGACAATTGTTATATATCCCGCCTTGTGCCCAAAGCAACTTGCATAGTGAGTAAGTGATAAGCGGTAGACAATAAATGGAAGAACAAATATTTGTCAGTGCTGTGGTTCTGAGTGTTACCGTTGTGGGACATGCCCACTGCGAGGCACTTGTTGAATCGGCAGAACTGGCACTTGTTTCGGTTCTTCTTTTGAATTTTGCAGTTGCGTTCACACTTGTCATACTCCAGTTTTAGCCTGACCGTCCTCCTGAAGAAACCCTGTTGACACAAGAAAATACAGATTTGTGCTTAATGACTTTATTCTAAGTAAACAGATGTAGTAACCACATGTTTACCATCCCATTTTAGTGTTTCACATTCAGTCTTATTATAAGCTCTCATAAAACTAGTGTTACATTACATTGTAGACATTCAGTGGAAACTTTTTTAAAGACAGATAATATTCATACAAGTCCTAAAACATATGATCCTTCCATATGCACCTACATTAATATTAATATTTAAGACTAAGATTTAAACCAGGGCACTCCTTTATCCCTCACTTGAAAGACATTTCATTACTGGCATTATACTGTATATCCAGTCCGTCACAGGATCACAGTTCAAAACAACCCACTATGTTAGATCGTATCATCTCATGTCATCGAGTGGTTCTAAAACTTCTCAATGAGTATCCCACCATTCTTTAGTGATTGTAGACTTTCTGTGGACAGTGCTATGTGTTGTATAAACATTGGTTATGGGTAATTCCTTCAGAAAATAAAAAACATTACTGTACTTCACTTTTTTTTGTAACATTTAACCCGCTACCTGCCATTTGGAGTTGTGTTTCTGACATTTGTGGAATTATTATTGTTTCTTCCACTGGACAAATTTGTTTTAATTATATATTTTAAATGCATGTTTGATCTCAAAATAATCTCACAGATTCTTTAAATACCACAAAAGAAAGCTGGCGTAGCACCAACAATATGTGTATCACAGTTTGAGACCCTCTTGTCATAGAGAGAATAATGTCCCCTTTTATAAAAAAGTGGCCAAATTAAGGCCTTTCTCAGTGGAACCCCAAACAGACAGATAATGAGACATATTTATCATCTTTTAAAGAAAGGTTTTTAACAGACAATAAATTACATACAGTATATCTGTTGCTTATAAACATTTAGATTTATTTGAGAAAAACGATTTATTTAAAGTATGTATTTACTGTTTAATTAATCCACTCAGTGTTGAAGGCCTTTGCTTGATTTGACTGACCCTGTAGAAACACTCACTAAACGTACATAGGAAATAACCATTCAAACAGTAAAACTAAATTCTCTAATAAAAGTGGAGTGGAGTAGATATTGCGTTGAGGCCAATGGGACACAATAATTAGTTGACTAGATTACGTTTATGTTTTTTGATTATGTTGCTGCACGTGTTAGTTATTACGGAACGGTTAGTTTGTGGTTATAGGCTGAGGAAGGTGGAAAGGACTGGTTGTAATTCTCATTAAAATAAGGAAGGTCTGGGCATGCAGTCGACAAAAACAAAAAACAAAAAACACAGCTGCATACACAAGCACATGTGTGTGCTCTGGTTTTCATGTTAGCACATGTTCAGACTTTGGACTGTAACACAGTAACAAGGCAAAGAAGTTACAGCAAATTCAGTGGGATTGGGCATTTAAGGGTGAATATTTTCTGTTGTTTTTCATATAGCAATAGTAGATTATGTCTAATTTCTGAGAGATTATGGTGTCTTTTGAGACTTGTAATGTTCTAAATAACATTGACCCTGAACACAGTTTCTGCACTTTTCTTTTATATTAGCCTCTGTATTTGTCTCTGTAGTTTCCTGAGCTGGTTTCCTGAGCTTGGACATAACTAAGAAGAAAAACCTTGTCATTTTCTCTGTCAAATTATGTCACTTTCCTCTTTAGATTGAGCAATAGGCTACTTCACTATCACTCAAAGCCAAAGGTGTCTACACAGAGAAACTGAGATAAATGACTCGTTTCTATGTCCTTCCACCAAATCTGTTATAGGTACATTAGTGGTATTATAAAAATGATTTCTTTTCTGACTAGATGTTGCATGAATAAATCACTACAACCCTGAAAGTTACTGCACTCTGCCTTTGTAGGACAATATAATACAGGAGCTCTGTTTCATCCCTACTACCAAAGGGCAAAGCAGAAAGCCCTGAAAGTTCCCTTCGCATGTGCAGTTTGAGTATTAGTACCTACAGAGGAAATATATTCACGCATCATCCATGGTTCTGTTCCCTTATTCTTCTCGCGTGCAGTCTGTACTACATGGCATAAGCCACAGCATAAAGAACCTTTGGGTTTACATTCACTGTCACTGGACGCCCTTGTAACTGAATCGGTTGGAGCACCGGAGTTTCCCGTCCGAAGGCTACGACAGCTTACTCTTAATAGAAGGTATTCAGTTCTAATACTACTGCTTCTGCTGGTGAAGGCAGCGCTCCCAGCTTTGGCTGTTTTATTTTATTTTATTTTTTTATTTCCACTCAATTTGGTGCTGTCAAAGCATGAATGGCTCCCACTGTTGTGTGGCTTGTGGGGCCGCACTTCAGGCTGATGATGTCCTTACTGCCTCGGACCTGATCATGTGCAGGAGACGCTGGCAGACAACCCGTGCATGAACTGTAGTTACTGTATATGCCACTGACAGTGATGGTGACCAGATTGACGTTGTCCTCAGCGAGTCTGAGTGGCCTTCTACCTTCCGGACTGGTGGCTACGGCACCATCTACACTTTCAAAGCACCTGGATGTATCCATGGTTGGGATGGGGACTTGACCCTGGTTCTGAAAGCTCTGTGTCGCCCTCCATTTTAGCCATTGCAACAGGCTGACCTTAAGTGGCTATCTTGTAAGACTGCTTTTCTACTGGCCATTATCTCTGCAAAGCGGGTTGGTGTGCCCTTTCTGTCAGTCCCTCATGCCTTAGATGGAGTCCAGATGGCTCTGGAGTTACTCTGTGGCTGAACACAGCGTTCATTTCGAAGGTCTTGAGCTCCCACTGGAACCAGCCACTGATTCGCTGTCATTCAGAATCCTTGCGTTTCCCCGAGTAGGTTCTGCAGGAACAAAGCCATGGATGACGCTAGAATATATTACCTCCAGTAGGTCATCCAGGGTGTCACAAGTTTGACTCTATTGTTACTACTACTCGAACTGCGCATGGACAAACAGAACATTCAGTGCTTTCTGCACCGCTCTCTGACTCAAAATAATAGCAGTACAATGTGACTAACCAGAATAATCCAGGTTTTTAGTATATTTTTTATTGCTAAGTGGCAAACAAGTTACCAGTGCAGTAGATTCTCAGAAAACAAACAAGACCCAGCATTCATGATATGCATGCTCTTAAGGCTGTGCAATTGGGCAATTAGTTAAAAGGGGTGTGTTCAAAAAAATAGCAGTGTCCGCCGTTGACTGTACAAACTCAAAACTATTTTGTAAAATTTTTTTGTTTCCAGGATTTAGCAATCCTGTTAATCACTAAACTAATATTTAGTTGTATGACCACAGTTTTTTAAAACTGCTTCACATCTGTGTGGCACCAACTTGTGGCACCTCTCAGCTGTTATTCCACTCTATGATTCTTTGACAACATTCCACAATTCATTTACATTTCTTGGGTTTGCTTCAGAAACAGCTTCTCGATTGGATTAAGGTCCGGGGATTGGGCTGGCCACTCCATAACATTAATTTTGTTGGTTTGGAACCAAGACTTTGCTTGTTTACTCGTGTAAACAAACATGAAACAAACATTTCAAATTTTTTTATTTTAATTTTTTTTTAACTGCTGTTCTTCTGAACAATGTCTTAAGCAATCAATTTTCCTGAGGTTTTCAAATGCATGTTCAACAAGTGCTGCTGGCTTCATCCTTAAATAGGGGCCACCTGATTCACACCTGTTTTTTTTTTTTTTTCAAAAAACTAATGACCTCAGTGATTGAAGGCCACACTGTTATTTTTTTGAACACACCCCTTTAAACTAATTGCCCAATTGCACAGCCTTAAGAGCGTGCATATCATGAATGCTGGCTCTTGTTTGTTTTCTGAGAATCTACTGCACCTACTGGTAACTTGTTTGCCACTGAGCAATAAATATACTAAAAACCTGGATTATTGTGGTTAGTCACATTGTACTGCTATTATTTCGAACAATACTGTATAGGAACAGCACTGCAGTGAATACAGTACAGGAGACTATTGAAAAGTCTCTTCTCAGTAACAGACAGATCTATAAATGTTGTCTTGTGTAATAAAAGTCCTATACACCTCTACCAATGTAACCCTCCTCACCAGAGCATCGGAGCACATTCCTGCTGCATGCTCCTCTTTTAAACCGAGGTGTTGAGAATGATATGCAGATTGTTGGGACAGCCACACCACATTCCAGACCTTTCCATGATGCAGCAACATAACTACTCGGGATTTTGTGTTTTAGTACATGTACCGTCACCAACTGTCATCATGAGTGCATTTTGATTAGCAGCGGCTGACATTAGATTAGAGTGATATTAAAGCTTTACACAGGACCAAATATTTTATACTGATGTATACGAAATTGTTATATATACACAACAATATCTACATCCTGTCTACATCCTGTTTATTGTGTATTTGTCAATCCAGCATAGAAAAGAATAAAATACATGTACAAAGAAGAAGACAATAAGCTACAGTAACAAACGCTACAGAAAGAACAGCAGCTGCAGATGTACAGTGCCTTGTGAAAGTATTCGCCCCCTTGAACTTTGCAACCTTTTGCCACATTTCAGGCTTCAAACATAAAGATATGAAACTGTAATTTTTTGTGAAGAATCAACAACAAGTGGGACACAATCATGAAGTGGAATGAAATTTATTGGATATTTCTAACTTTTTTAACAAATAAAAAATTTAAAAATTGGGCGTGCAAAATTATTCAGCCCCTTTAACTTAATACTTTGTAGCGCCACCTTTTGCTGTGATTACAGCTGTAAGTCGCTTGGGGTATGTCTCTATCAGTTTAACACATCGAGAGACTGAAATTTTTGCCCATTCCTCCTTGCAAAACAGCTCGAGCTCAGTGAGGTTGGATGGAGAGCATTTGTGAACAGCAGTTTTCAGTTCTTTCCACAGATTCTCGATTGGATTCAGGTCTGGACTTTGACTTGGCCATTCTAACACCTGGATATGTTTATTTGTGAACCATTCCATTGTAGATTTTGCTTTATGTTTTGGATCATTGTCTTGTTGGAAGACAAATCTCTGTCCCAGTCTCAGGTCTTTTGCAGACTCCATCAGGTTTTCTTGTTGTCCTATGGACAGAGTCTCCCACCTCAGCTGTAGATCTCTGCAGTTCATCCAGAGTGATCATGGGCCTCTTGGCTGCATCTCTGATCAGTCTTCTCCTTGTAAGAGCTGAAAGTTTAGAGGGACAGCCAGGTCTTGGTAGATTTGCTCGGAAACTCCTTCCATTTCAATATTATCGCTTACACGGTGCTCCTTGGGATGTTTAAAGCTTGGGAAATCTTTTTGTATCCAAATCCGGCTTTAAACTTCTCCACAACAGTATCTCGGACCTGCCTGGTGTGTTCCTTGTTCTTCATGATGCTCTCTGGGCTTTAAACGGACCTCTGAGACTATCACAGTGCAGGTGCATTTATACAGAGACTTGATTACACACATTTATTATCATTAGTCATTTAGGTCAACATTGGATCATTCAGAGATCCTCACTGAACTTCTGGAGAGAGTTTGCTGCACTGAAAGTGAAGGGGCTGAATAATTTTGCACGCCTAATTTTTCGTTTTTTTATTTGTTAAAAAGGTTTGAAATATCCAATAAATTTTGTTCCACTTTATGATTGTGTCCCACTTGTTGTTGACTCTGTACAAAAAATTACAGTTTCATATCTTTATGTTTGAAGCCTGAAATGTGGCAAAAGGTCGCAAAGTTCAAGGGGGTCGAATACTTTCGCAAGGCACTGTACAAAAACGGTATGCTCTTTTATCTAACGTCACACTTATCACACGTGTTACCAACATTCCTGTGCGCTGAGCAGTTTATGTTTCATAAACTATGATTGCTGGTGAAGCAGCTGCTAATGGGTTACAGGTCAGCCATTACAAAGTCAAACAGAAATAGCAAACAAAAGGCTCAGATTAGCTACCAGCCTCTGCAGTAGGCCGAAAGAGAAGTGTGAACTGCAGTTACTATAGTCCTACAGAGTCTAAATGAACACACAAACTGACGCAGGAAAAATCAGAAGTACCTATTTTACAAGCTGTTCTAGTGTGTGTTCAAGTTACTGAGCTGGGCGCTGTGCCAACGAGGGGAGAGATGACGAGTCGACCAAGGCCAGCATGTCCCCCACCTCACATGACCCGGCTGCATGTTTCAGAAACTTTCCACTGGCCTCCGGGTCAGGTCTCTGTGGTCAGACCTCTCTGTGTGCGTTTAGGGCATGAACGTGCATGTTTGGTTGAGCATATTTGAACATGGGAGTTTGGTTAGTCTTTTTTTCTTCCTTTAGGACAGCTATTGTGCCATAGAACTACTGTAGAAAACCTGACAAGAACATTATAGAGCAACATAAAATTACTTAGACATGCCATCAATAAGTCATCAATAAAGCGGTCGTCATTCAACCGTAAGGTAGGCGGTTCGATTCCCGCTCTCTCCCACAGTTCATACTGTGGTTGTGTCCTTGGGCAAGACACTTACCCACCTTGCCTCCAGTGGTGTTCCATCTGTAACACTGGTGAATGGAAGCTTAATGCAAGTCGCTTTGAATAAAAAGCGTCAGCTAAATCACTAAATGTAAATGTATTAAATATACAGTTGTGCTCATAAGTTTACATGCATAATTTGTGACATTTTGCCCATTTTTCATAGAATATGAATGATAACACAAAAACCTTTTCTTTCACTCATAGTTAGTGGTTGGGTGAAGCCATTTATTGTCAAACAGTTGTGTTTACTCTTTTTAAGTCATAATGAAAACAGAAACTACCCAAATGACCCTGATCAAAAGTTTACATACCCCATGTGTATTGCCACCTTTAACATCAATGACAGCTTGAAGTCTTTTGTGGTAGTTGTGAATGAGGCTCTTTATTTTCTCAGATGGTAAAGGTGCCCATTCTTCTTGACAAAAATCCTCCAGTTCCTGTAAATTCTTGGGCTGTCTTGCATGAACTGCCCGTTTGAGATCTCCCCAGAGTGGCTCAATGATATTGAGGTCAGGAGACTGAGGTGGTCATTCCAAAACCTTCACTTTTTGCTGCTGTAGCCAATGACAGGTTGACTTGGCCTTGTGCTTTGGATCGTTATCATGTTGGAATGTCCAAGTACGTCCCATGCGCAGCTTCTGGGCTGATGAGTGCAAATTTGCCTCCAGTATTTTCTGATAACATGTTGCATTCATTTGGACATCAATTTTGACCAAGTTTCCTGTGCCTTTGTAGCTCACACATCCCCAAAACTTCAGTGATCCATCTCCATGTTTCACAGTAGGAATGGTGTATTTTTCATCATAGGTCTTGTTGACTCCTCTCCAAATGTAACGTTTATGGTTGTGGCCAAAAAGTTCAATTTTGGGTGCAGTGGCTCAGTGGTAGAGCGATTGTCCCTCAACCAGAAGGTTGGTGGTTCAATTCCCGTTCTCCCCACAGTTCAAACTTTTGTTGTGTCCTTGGGCAAGACACTTAACCCACCTTGCCTCCAGTGGTGTTCCAGCTGTAACACTGATGAATTAAAGCTTAATATAAGTCGCTTTGGATAAAAGCGTCAGTTAAATGAATAAAAGTAAAATGTAAATGAATTTGTTCCAGACATTTTGAGGCTGGTCTCTGTGCTGTTTGGTGTATTGTAAGTGGAATGCTTTGTGGCATTTGCGTAGTAAGGGTATTCTCAACCATGCAGCCCATTTTTCTTCAAGTTCCTCCTTATTGTGCATCTTGAAACAGCCACACCACTTTTTTTTCAGAGAGACCTGTATTTCAGCTGAAGTTATTTTTGGGTTTTTCTTTGCATCCCAAACTATTTTTCTGGCAGTTGTGGCTGGAATTTATCTACCTGACCTTGGTTTGGTCAGAATTCCTAATTTTGAACACTGCTGATGGCATTCTCAATACCTTAGATATCTTTTTCAATCCCTTTCCTGTTTTATACATTTTAATTACCTTTTCCCGCAGATCCTTTGACATTTTTTTTGCTTTTCCCACAGAATACAGAAATGTCAGTGCAGCACTGGATGACAGATGCAAGGGTCTGTCAGGAGCCCAGGAACTCACTGACCTTTTATAAACACTCACTGATTACAAGCAAACAGATCACAGGTGAGGATGGTAACCTTTAGGAGCCATTCAAACCTGTTTGTGTTAATTTGTCTGTATGTTATCAGGCCAAAATCACCAGGGTATGTACACTTTTGATCAGCCTTATTTGGGTAGTTTCTGGCGTCATTATGATTTAAAAAGAGTAAACATGGTTGTTTGACAATTAATGTCTTCCCCCAACCATTAACTACGAGTGAAAAATTTTTTTTTGTGTTATCATTCTCGGAAAAATGTCAAAAAAAAAAATGGGAATGTAAACTTATGAGCACAACTTTATCTATTGGCTAACATTGGGCTTTGTAGTTACTGTTTCTAATATGTAACGTTGAGGACAGAATTCATAAATCCAACAGTGTTCATCCAAAAAGCTTAGATTTATTGTATTAAGTTTGCTCTGGCTCTCCGCTCTCCCCAGTTCATATTGTCGCTGTGTCCTTGGGCAAGACACTTAACCCACCTTACCCCCAGTGTTTATAGCACTGGTGTATGAATGTGTGTGAGTGGAGGTGAGTTTGGTGGTGGTCGGAGAACAGCTGTGATCTGTATATGGCACCCCCCTCACTGTCTGCCCCAGGTGTGAATGGAGTAAATGGAAGCATCATGTGAATCGCTTTGGGTGCCTGAGAAGGGTACAGAAAAGCGCTATATAAATGCACACCATTTACCATTTACCACTGACACCAAATATGACCATACTTAATAAAATATGTTGTGGGGGAAGCCCAAGCCACAGCAAGGATTACCATACCAAATTATGTTATAGTGCTGCTTGGTGAAATAATCACTGCATTACAATAAGGACCCCACTGTAACTAGAGACAGGTGGTGATAGTTTGTTGTGTGTTTTTTGTCTTCAGTATGGTCCAGTGAGGGCATACAAAGTACTGTACATACAGAATGTGCCTGCAGTCTCACGCATGCTGGTCTCACCTTGCAGCCCTCACAGGCATGTACCCCATAGTGGAAGCCCGAAGCCTTGTCTGAACACACTCGGCACTCCAGAGCGAGGGGGGCACTGGTCTCTTTTGGACTTGGCACTGTGCCACTCACCCCCGAAGACGGGCTTGCGGCTGGGGTCAACGTTTCTACAGCAGAGACAAGGAGACCACTGTTGAAGAATGTGATGGGAAATCTTTTATGTAATTGTGTTCAGCTTTACAGAAATGCTAAAAACCACTGGCCATACAGTTTAATTATGAAAGTAAAATATAAGCTGGTAGTCTTAAAATAAATAGTTCAAAAAGTTGAAATATCTCAGAAAAATTGCAGAAGACAGGGGTCACCTGATTGAGCACACTTTATTTTACGCATTTAGGAGAGCCAAAAACAAAAATAAAATAAAATATTGTTTTTATGCAAAAATAGTGTTTTAAAGGGGCTTTAGTGCCTATGCAAATGAGGCAATGTAATCAAATGACAGCAGAATGACCCACAAAACCAAATGAGACCTTAATATCCAATAGATTTTTGTCAAAAAAAAAAAAAAATAGACAAACAATCAAGTAATACAATATCTCTCTTATTTTTCCACAAAGATCTTTTGTGGCTTTAATTCATGTTGTTTGCCAACATTAATCTCCTTGTTAAGTATACATATTTTCACACATATCAACACATTCAGGACTACTTACCCAGTGCAATGGGGCTCTCTGGGCTTTGGTACTCTGGAAAATCAAAGCCCAGTGTGTTGTCCTCTATGGACTGTGAGATTTCAGCCAGATCCTCCATTAGGTCTCCACAGAGCGGGCTGCCCAGGAGGGAATCCCCCAGAGGGGACGGGGGGCTGTACAGATCCCCTGCCATGGTGGGGGACAGACGCCTGAATGTTTGGGCGATGACCCCTCAATCACCAGACTGGGTTCAGAGAGGATTAAGAGTGAATAAATGGGTAAGATATCTTTGGTTCACAGTTGCAAAGACCTGGTTTCTTGTGACAAAATGGTATAATTAAGTAATAAGATGATGATAAGAACAACCAGATGAGGGATTTGTCCAGCCTTTACCATTGATTAGAAATTACCAATCAATGTGGAATAGTAAAAGACAATCAACTAGCTGCTTTAATTCAGAAAAATCTATAGATCTTCTTTCATTGTTAGTTGTAAGTGATGAACCTAAGATGTCCCCTGGCTGGTCTTTTATTGCTCTATTACAACATGTAGAGGATGATCCATGTTGTTTAATATCCATTCAAAACTAGCTGCCTGTATTAATAATAATAAAAATAATAATATATTATATAATTATATCAAGTTTTATATAGCGCTTTTAAAAGAACTCAAAGATGCGTAACAAAAATATAAAAAGACTATACAAAGACACACAGACGACAGAACAGAACAAGAACACGTTAGTGGTGGTGGTATGCACAAAGGAAAAGGTGAGTTTTAAGTTGATTTTTCAATGTTTGTAGTGAGTCCGAGTATCAGATATGGAGGGGGAGAGTGTTTCAGGGGGTGGGGGCGGCGATGGTGAAGGCTCGGTCCCCCAAGGTCTGGTGCTTGTATTTGACTGAGTATGTACTGTATGTTTTAAGAGATACAAGCCTCAAATAAAAATTTAATAAAAAGTTAATTTATTAACTGGATTTAGTGGAGCTCCCAGCTGCTCCCAGCAGTAAGCCAACATCTGTTTGAGCTATTGTTCTATAAGATAAGCTCAGTGTTCATTTTTATATAAGGCTTTATCAATTAAACATCACAGCACAGTTATGTATGTAATATGTTACTGTTGGAGTTTGACAAATGAATGGCTTTTTTATGTTTTTTCTGATTTCAGTTCCTACATGACCTTTATGATGTAGCAATGCAGCAAAAGCAAAGTGATGGTTGGAAACTTGGGTTGTTTGTCTACCTAAACAGACCACATGAACTTTTCAGTGAGAGAGGCCAGACAGTGAGGACGTGATTGATCAGAGCATGCCTCATCTTGTTTATCTAGTCTTTGTTTTGTAGGGAAAGGGTCTTGACCACATGCCAAGTATTTGTAACAGAGAAGTAGTGTGACTATGCTCCAGACTGAAGCGTACTGGAGATGTTTTTTTGTTTTGATCACTTAAAGGCATGTATGGAACAAGCTGAACATCTGTTGACTGTTAACGGTTGTCTAACAAGTGTGTCAAGTTTCAGGCCCCAGGCAGTGAGGATGGCGTTCTCCACAGAAGGTAAACTGAGCAAAACAAAACAGGATTCAGTGTTAGCAAGTTCCCAGTGACCATCTTCAATCTCATTTGGGAGCCTTGTTTAACCATAACCCCTTTTTTTGCTTTTAGGGATACATAAGAGGTCTATTTTATTCATTTATAAGTAACCATGGAGACAAATGGATTACACCTCAATTTTGTATTGTATTGATGTGTACTGATTGTATTGTTTAGACACAGATTGTAGATAATTGTCGTGTAACTAGTATAGTGATCTTATTGGGCAATATATTGGTTAACTACTACTGAGGTCCTAGTGATAAGTGGATTAGTCTGAGTCTAAAGTGACTCCTAAATAGAAGGCCCCAGCCCATATTTCCTCAACACCTCAAAGGACATTGTACATGAATTCCCTGTAGAGATATTATCCCAGACAGAGCGACTACCTTGGGTTGACAGGGAAAGGGAAGCTGGCGTTGCACAAAGAGATGTCCGGTGAATAAGTCAAATTATTTGAACAGATATAGTAGATCTAGTCAGGGAATAAAAACATCAGCAGACTAAATATGGCTCTGGTTTCAAGTGTTCAGGTTGTGTGCCATCTGCTGAAACGATGTCAGCTGTTTGGGCTGTTTAAAGAACATAGGTCATTCTTATGCTGCGCTGATCAAATCCTTCCCAAATAGTACAAACTGTGCTGCTTTGACTACCTCCAACTTCTACACCATTTAAAATGGGATGAAAACTTGCTCTGTCTTTACTTTCAGACATCTGAGAGACTCTTCAAATGGAAAAGTTTTGAGGCCTGGAGGGGGGGATTTCAGGCCAACACAAACTTTCCTTGCACCACAGTGACGCCATATACGCCTCTGCATTTAGATGTGCATGTGTCAATAGCACGATTTATTACCAAAAAAAACAAAAAAAAAAACAAGTTAAGCTCAATATTCAGGAAGTTCAAGACGCGCACTTGCCCGACAAAGCACTGAAACTTTGACACTCACAATGCTTGGTCTTATGGCATAACACTCAAAATAATTTGTAACTTAACAGTGAAAGTTTGTGAAACTACACAAATGGGAAGAGAATGGCAAGCCTCTAATAACCTCTGATCACAATTACATAAGCGCATTGTAGAAATAAAGCGTTGATGTGATTACCTCTGAGAGCGCTATCCGAAGCATTTCTAGAGACAATGGTGCCGGTATGAACGCCTCTTACATGCAGAAAGAAGAGGGAGGTGGTGTTGTGGTGTCCCGGGACGCTCTGATACAAAGATCCACGGCTCTACTTGACGCGTCGCCTCCTTCCGCGCTGTCAAGAACGGCCGTCCATCCTCAGCAGGAAATAACGTCAGGACGCACAGGACGCACGGCGACATGGCGTCCTCCTCCACACCTCCCTGACACACCTATGGCTTTAGCCAATGGGCATGGAGGCGCTAGCCAGGGGTGGATCCCATTTTTAGGCATCACACTTGACTGACACGGAGTCAGGGCTCTTTTCGGTGGCTGTCCCGTGAGCGCGTCTATTCTGCTCGATCGTGCGAATATCGGACGTCAAATCTGATTGGTTTTTGAAAAGCAGGTGGAACTGTCAGTTTGTATAACTGTGAGCCTATTGAAAATTTAATTCAGACTATTTATGCTTCTTCGAGTTGATGCTGAGAAGATCTGATGGGTCTGGTGTCAATGGTTTCCATTCTGAGCCTATATATTTCTTTCCTCTTTGACAGATTTAATATTTTACATCTGATGTTACTGTTAGGCGATTATTCCTTCTTTTTACCCCCTTGTTTTTATATATTTGTACGTCGTGTTGTGACCGGTCTGTAGACGTGCCCCTTACTTTGTCTCCCTCTATCGTTTGTGTGTGCACTAATAGTACAAAGTGTTCCACCGTCCTTCAATAGAGATTTCAGAGATTTAAATGTTATTGCAACATTATGTAACTTTCTGCCATTAATAAAATGGAAATTACAATTGAGACCCAGTCATTTCTAACCGGTCCTTCATAGAAAGAAAAATCTTCTCTTTTAAAAGACTCAGAGCACCACTTTCACCTGATATTCCCGGTATAACTCTGAAGTGACAGGGCATGCTACCATATAAAGAAAAACACATCCTGTCAAACCAATGCAGCTTTCCACAGATTTTAAACATGCAAGATCTAACATATAGTGTATAACAGTCCTATTTGCGTTACCTGCAGTGGAGTTGTTGAAAGTAATATCAATGGGTGCAAATCCTTAAAGAAATACCAAGGGTTGCTCTAAAAAAGGTCTTGTGGGAATAACCAGTAGGCATTTTGCACAAAAATCTTAGGTTAATAACAGTGCTCCATTTTTAATCATGCTCTGTTCTTGTCTTTAAAACTAATTTAAATCATGATAAAGATAAACTAAATATCAACTTTAATAGGTTTGTGATGCTGAGTGTGTGCACTAGGCAGTGTTTTGTACAAAAGTAATTTATTAGCACTTCAAGATAATTCAATAAGCTTATTGATTACAGGATAAGACCAACACCAATTTATTTTTTTGTTCAGACTTTATTTAAATTTTCACTTGTAAATCAAACAGCATTACAGTTAATAAATCTCCCAAATTACAGGTTCCCTTTACAAACTATAAATAACCAATTACAATCCAGTGATTACTGCTGCTGCTGTTGCTATGCGATTCAGCAGCACAACCCTCAGAAGAAGAAAGGAAGATGAAATCAAATCGCACCTCTTTGTTCCAGTACCAGAGCTTTTGTCTCTGACAGGGACGTGTGTGATCCTGTGATGTATTGCTGCCCTCCAGGGAAGGCAGTAGGTTGTATAGTTAGCTCCTGATGGGGTAAAATCACAACCCTGAAACCACACAACCTACTACCTCACCCTGTGCGAACACCATATGTCACCCAGACCGGTAAAACAATCTGGGACCTCGGGTCTGTGCCGAAAGCTTCATCCGATCGCTGTACACAGGACAAAACAGGGCAACTTGTTAATACAACAGACATTGGTTATAAAACTTGACCCAAGCAGCACAAAGCTTTTTTAAAATAATAGTTGTGACAAAGATGGAGGCGACTGTTGCTGACGATGCTTTACAGTCGCTTCAGGAAAGACAGTAAGTTGTATAGTCATCTGACAACTTGGGAATGACCCTAAAACTATACAACCTACTACCTCACCCCAAAGGACAGTTTATCTCCTGCAGATGGCCCTCTCGTCTCACAGACTGCAGTGGGTCCTGGAAGAACAAACTTGGACAAATAAGACCTCTGGAAATCAAGAAAAATACTGAGTCTACATAAAACAGCTTGCATTATTTCAAATTAAATGGTTGAATTAAAAGTACAAAAATAATTAAAGGTGGGATAGTTTTAACAGAACTGCCGTTCTCAATAGAATAATCATTAGAACATTATAATAACTACATGCATACATAAGTATTTGTAAATACTTAATTAATTATTTACAAAGTATACAGTGCATTAATTATCACCATTAAGTTTTAAACATTTACATTTACAACATTTATTAATGTTTTAATTTAGATAAATAAGCTTGTGCAAAATTATATAAGTTATATTTGCATGTATATCAATAATCTACTCCTGTTTAATACTGTGTAGTTATTATAAAGTGTTACTGACAAAAATATAAATTCTATAGAACCAAAGAACATTTACACAGAAAATATTTAAAATACAATGCACGTAAAATTCATTATAATACCTCTTACACTAACATTTTAATTGACATTTCTTCATATCTCATGTCAATCATTGCATCACCACAGACTAAATAAACTGGTTTTAAATTATAACCATTACATTTTTTACCTGTCCATACAAGTTTATTTTCAAGAAGGCAGGGCTTTTTCGTGGGAGGATCAATTAAAAATACATTACAACAAGTCATGTATTATCTTGTCTGTATCTGTGGAGGTGAAAGAGTTCGAGGTGAATGTGCATCTAAGGCTGCTAAACGATCATGTTTTATTCACAGAGGATAGTATCAGTGAACTTCCTGTTTGTCTCTGAAGGATTCACTCAACAGAGAGTGAGAGCGAGCTGCTGTTTCTGCGGCAGTCAAAAGGTCAGATGTAACCTCATGTCTCACACATGGTCATCACGTAACCACACTTGTAGAAGCAGTTGTAATTTTGAGTAAAATAAAAGACCCCATCCTTCATCTTAATTGTGTATAAGAGAAAATATTGGTCATAAATGTAAACGTTTGCAGTCGGGGGTCTAAAAGGGGGTCTAAAAGGGGGTCTAAAAGGTCACACAGGTTGTGGCTGTTTCAGGGAGTTTCCGGAGTGAGACAGGAGAGGCTGCGGCTGTGCTGCTGCGGTTTCCCCTCGAGCTGCAAAGCTATGAGGGAGACGTGGGGAAGCCAGGTGGGGTCCATCTATAAAAGTGACTCAGCGCCTTAACTTCTTACACACATACAATATAGGCTCTCACACACGCATCTACCAGTTTGTGGTTGTTTTATTGCAGCCTGGTTATCCCATAAATGCCACACAAATCTACTCGAGCTACTTAATGTCCAAGCCTGTAAGGTATACGGCAGGCCCGGCTCCGTCACACTCCTTCACTTAGACAGCTAATGTCCTCTAAAGCTAGGTTTGCACACAACAAGCTGGTTCAGATTTTACAAATGATATACAAGCAATAAAAGGTTTTGCTGTGCTTTTTAAACATATATTCTTCTAGGTGGAATTACTTTTATTACTTACTTTACTTTTCATTACTGTACAGAGACATGGTCTGACAAAAATGTGTTGTGTCTAATGATCTGTATATTAGAACAAGAAATAAGAAGAAATTCAGTCCATTAAATAAAATAGAATAAAACACTGTGCGTCCATCTGAACCAACACCATAAACCCCTTTATGCAACGCACAAAAATGAAGACATTATTAACTAATGAGAGACATTCGAGGGGACGCCCTTCAGCCATGTGCTTTTGAACGCACCCTTGAAAGGAACATTTACCTAAACATTTGGACACATGTAGCAACCATAACTGTAAAACTGTCAGGAGTGATACTTGAAATCATTTAAAATTACCCGAAGGCACTCTTTAAAGTAAAACCTGTCTCTGCAGCATTATGGGAAAAACAATAAAATCTGCAAATATAAATCTACTACCGAAAGAGTTTTTTTATCTTTTTTTCCCTACCTTGGTTAACATTAGATTTTTATGTTTTTGTAGACTTTCTCTGGAATGATGTCAGATAAGGAGAGCTCAAACTTGTGACACAGACTCAAACTCGTGAACACCGTCGGCTGATCCTCTCTATCCAAATCATCCCAGACTCAGACATATGCTTTTTTGTTTTTTAACTAATAAAAAGTCCCACATTTAGAACTTGAGCACTTCTCTCTCTGTATGAGTCTTGGCTGCAGTTGACAAAACCCACCAACAGGTGTCATGTCTCCCCAGGACACGGTGAGAGCGGGCTGCGGGCTCCGGGACAATGAGGCCTTTGTGCAGTTCCGGGTGCCAGCCGGTGTGTCCTCGTGTACGGTTTCCCTCTAATCTTCATTTGACCTTTAGGCTGATGGCTTTTCTTTCCCCTTTTTCCCGCTAATTTCCTTTGAGGAGATTATCTTTGGGACACAGCAGAGACTTACAGATTCAGATGACAACACAGCGGAGTGGGTTTTGATGGGACATGTCGCCTGCTGCCACTGTGTGTGCTCCAACAATGTAAGCCCAACTCATGACAAACTGCTAACGTTTTTGTGTTGCTGCAGGACACTCGCAGAATAAACTAAATGAGTCCTAGTTTGTCCTTAAACTCCCAAAAAATGTTTCTGTGCATGCAGGGAAATAATCAGTAAAGAAGATCTATGCAAAATGTAAAGTAAAAAAAACAAAGAAACTTACCTTTACAATGATGAAAAAGGTGTTGCCAAGAGATGAGCCTGCAAATGAGAAAAAAAGAGCAGAAAATCCACTCACATATACAGAGCTGATATATCCAAACACACACACACAAACACACGTCGTCGTGTCCATGCAGCCCACAGGTCATAAACGTGCCCAACAGCTACAGGAGTGTATCATTAAGCTCCATGTAGCATATGTTAAAGTGATCACAGCAGCCAGATTTAGATTTAACTATATTACCAGACACTGACCGCAGTTCATCTCAGAAAAGACTGCTTTACTAAACGACCACTGGGAAGTAGATCAGGTTGTGGTATTTGAATCACAAACGTGGCCAGTGGTGCAGTGGTGGTCAGTTTTTTTTATTTTTTATTTTACTGAAATGAACAAGTGTTAATAAAGTGGTATATGGTCACGGGGATGTGAAAATAGACAACATTAAGATTCACACCGGGTTTTATTTCTTTTTTATTTTTTATATTCTTGGTCTTTAAATATTATAGGAAATTATTATATAAAATTAAATATACATTGCATAAAAAGTTTTAAAAGTAATCTTTTCTATTATTATTCACCGAGGTGTTTAAATTATTTTTTTTACTACTACAAATGAAATTTTAAAATCTAAAAACAATCAAAAAGTGCATATTAAAAATTCTAATTTTACCAAATTTTAAAATAATTGTATTTCTATTATAAAATGCTTTAAATAATTTAAGACCATATTGTGAGCATGTGTGCAACACACACACACACTCACACACACACACACACACACACACACACAGTCCATCTTATATATATTATTTAAATCCTGCGGATAAAATAGTCATTGCGGCAAGCATTATTTAAATTTTCACTTAATATCAAAGCCTTGAAGCTTACAACACACAAAGTAGAAACTCTCACACAGACACACACAGAAACTGAAACTCACTACAGATACTTCCTAATTCTCCTTCAGCTATAACTAGGTTTGGAGGCAGTCTGCTGCAACATAAAGCTGTTTCTATCAATAAAATGAACAAATGACAAGATGGCGCCGCTGTGTCCGGCCGCCGTCCAGGTCGCTCCGCTATTTTTTAGATTTTATTCTTATATTTTTTATTGTTTACTTTTATCTCATTCTTACATAGCTACATTTATGTATATTTTCATCTGTGTGTTTTCCTTAATAATTGCACTGTCCATGGAGCGGACCTGACTCACATTTCACTGCTGGTTATATATGCTGTATATAATTTTGTATGTGACGAATAAAAATCTTGAATCTTGAATCTTGAAATGTCATACTGTGTGTAGTAAATAATGTGTGGTTTTTTTTCACATTGAAGTTGTGCCTCTTCTGTTCAGGTTTAATGCACCTGTGACTGTGAGTAGGACTCTGTGTGCCTAATGTTTGTGTGAGAGTGCTTGGAGGAGGAGGCTGTGCCCTGTGCTCCTTGTTGGAGGCGTGGGAACCCCATTCATCTTCAAGAGCAGGGTTCATTGTGGGGTTCATAGCATCAAATGTGTCGGGTGTTTGTCTGGTCCTGTGTGTGTCTCAGTGCGCATGTAACCTGGGTCTGATATGCGACGCAGCGCTCGCTTTCTTACTTATTTTTCACAATAAATAAATATGCCACTGTCAGAAAAAAGTACAATTTTAAAAGACAATATCAACTTATTTTATATTGCATCACTAAAGAATTTCTCACTGTATTTTACAGCAAGGTTTGTGTGCTATTCATTTGAAGACATAACTCACACATTCTCGGCTAGAAAATAAATTATTTGCTCATTTCTTCAAATAATATTAATAAAAATCCTATGTGAACATGCTGATAAATACACTGTGCCCATAGGACGCACTTGTAAAATAAAAAACTATGGAGGTATATGATATTCTATCGTTTCGATATAAAGAGTATTTGTGAAAAGTGCTCATGTACCATGTGTATTTACGGCAGCATTTACATCTCCAAACTGTATGTCAGAAGGGATCAGAAAAAGCAAGTCTATACGTAAAGAAGATTTTAAGAATTGCTAAATGAACATCCTTCATTTGTCTCTGGCAGATTTATATGCTGCAGTGTGCGCCGATCGGTGTTCACCAGTGACATGCTCCTTTTTGAGCGCTGACGTATTTACACATGATTTCAAAAGGCTGGATGCCTCGAGGAGGGGGTTCGAACAGTGATGGCGTAGGAGAGACGTGAGTGAGGGTTTCCTCCAGGGGTGGCAGAACACCAATGGTGGATGAACAGGCCTGAGAAACGTAGGAGGGATGATGACTGAAGATCTCACAGATGACTCACTCTGCCTCCACTCCTGCCTATTGGCCAAAGTTAAAGTGTCCTTATGGACAGGGCGTCTGAAAAAGCAACGCACTTGCTTAGCGCCGATTTGTATTGTTTTATGGAAAAAATCAAAACGGCTACGCTCAAAGGAAAGGAAAAGATATAAAACTTTAAAATTGATTTTATTTTCTGAATATTATTTTAGGCATACAAATACGGGTTATTATTTTTTTAATTAGTGGCAAGAAATATTCTTAAATAACAGTACAACTTTATTTTTTCATTTTGTTTAAACATTGCAACTGTATAATGATAATCAGAGAAATGTGTGCAGCTGTGTGCCTTAAAGCAGATTGTTTACGCAGGTTAACAAAAAATATTAAAACGGAAAGCGCGCTATTTGTATTCCTAACAAAAACAAATAACTTTTACGTCTAATAAGTCTGTCAAGCTACATGTGGCCACGTGTCAACAGTGATCCGTTTTGGGCGTTTAACTGACGCACAAAATTATAATTTTGTAATAAAAAACACAAAACAAGATGCGGCTAAGGAATTACTGACGACTGAGCAGGAAAAACACTAACTGAGACCCAGAGAAAGAGAAAGACTGTGTGGTGGTGGGGCTCGGCCTCGTATACCAGGCCTAGTCTGGCCCTGGGCCCAACATTACAGCACTAGTCCTTCACTACTCCCTCCAAAAGCAACTCTTTGACACAGAAAAGGCCATATGAGGGTAAAACTGCAGGTAAGAACACACCAGCAGAGACATTGAATTGGTTTGTTTAGACTTCAAAGCAATGCCACGTTTTTGCCTATTATCGCCTTAATACTCCGGTCCGTGACTATGTAGCAGGCAACCGGGAAGCCCTGAAGGGAATAAAAGCCAAGCAATGTTTAAACAGAGTAAGAGGGTCCAAGGAAGCTCCTCTCTGTAGAATATTGTATCGGTTCAACCTTTGCATGTGTACTTGCTCTTTCATTCAGAGACACAGTGAACTCACCCGCCCACCCACATACACACACACACTCTTTGACTTACCCAGAGAGAATTTAAGGCCACTGGTCACACACATGCGCAGCCATGGTCACTCCGGTTCAAGCGGTGAAATCTCTGCTCCCGGTTACTGTGCTGGATCCCCGGTAGCACAGTATGTCCAGATTCTGTGTAGAGAAGGGCAGAGAAGGGGCTTGAATTCAGTCACACAGCTCTGCACTCCCTGCAAGGAGTAGGCGGGCACACCAAGGCGAGACCCATTCAAAGCCTCAGAAAGTGCCAGCCTCCCGTCTGCCTCAACGTCTTGTCTGTAAGGCTGTCTGCCCCACTGTCTCGATTTTTCCCCTGTCAATCTGGCCACTCTACTCCAGCCCGGTTTCCTAGATCCTAGAGTAATCTGCATAACCTTAGCTAACTGCTTTCTAATATTTACTAAGCAGCTCCCCTCAGTCTCCCTTGAGTGTGCCAGCCCCTAGTCGGAGACTGTCAGGGCCCGCCACAATGGGGAGGCCATGTGGGTTTCCCATGGAGTCGCGTGTTCCTCCCGTCTGGCAGTTAACAAGGCTTTGAATGAGGAATGTTAGCAAACACAGCCTCTGAATGTCGGCTGAATGCTAGACCAGGCAGCCAGTCAGATCGCAGCACTGGCCCGGGCATATGAATAATGCAGAAGAACCAACCGGGTGGAGAGGAGACTAAACTCCGCCTCCCTCTGCCCCTTCCTATCTCCACCCACCCCTCCTTCTCTTCCCCGCTCCAAACTCAAATGCCTTCACGGGAGTAAGGGAGCAAAGAGGGAGAACGATAGCCTTTCAGGATCTCTGCTCAACTCCTGCAAAAGTAAAAGAGTTACACAAAGCACACATACACTTCAAATCATTTTTAAAGCAAGCCACTATCTTATGATGTTGAGGCTATTACGTACTTTATTGCCTTTAGTTGTCTTTTGTTTGAATTTGGCACCTGTCCCAGAAAGAAAAAGCCCCGTTGCTGCTCCGCCTTCCTGCTCCCCTTTCACTGAAGACTGCCCATGAGAGAGAGAGAGAGGGAAAGAGAGACAGAGAGAGAAGGGGTGGAGGGGAGTAAAAGTGAGGGTGGGGCACAGAACCCAAAAGAGGGAGAGGGCAAAGGAGATAAGAGCAAAAAAAAAAAGAGAAATCATCTGTGAATCCGATAACCATTTAAGTCAAAACACAGTCACACATTATTAAAAAATGATGTGGATGGTCGTATAACACGCTTCAGCCCCGAGGGTCTTCGTCCTGGCGTTTAGGGAGCGAGGTACCACTTACGAGGAGAGAAATCATGGCGCAGAATCGAAGAGCACGTGCTCAAAAAACCTTCACTACCGCAAGTGCACCAGCAAAAACCCAAATCCTTTAACCTACTCCAGTTTAACTCTACGCGTAACAACCCAAAGCAGTAAACACAGACCGAATGTGTGCAGTCGACAGGCGGATAGGAAGAAACCGCAGCTTCTGGAAATGTCTTCAAAAATGGCGCAGCAATATCAAAGTAGGAGTAAAGCAAAGCCACTTGTTGCACGATATTGAGGAGCAGATCTTGCAGAGAGAAGCAAGAGCAGCCAGAGGGTTAAAATCCTGGGACTGAGAGTTGTAAAAATCCCTCCCTCTTTTGGCACAGAGTAGCTAAAGGGGAGGGCCTGCCAGTAGAAATAGCAGCGGAGCGTTTTTTACCCGCTTTTTTTCAGAGCTGCAGCGTCCCAGTCTACCCTCTCGCATGTGGCCAGGACCCAGGGAGAGAGGAGGAGAGCGATGGATAGAAAAAGAGGCTAGAGCGCAGAGGGGAGGGGACGGGAACGAGCTGTGAGTGGAGGAGACAGAGCTCAGCTGATGATGAAACAAGGACGTGTGGGAGAGCGTCCACACTACGCGTTTTCATCACCAGCCTGACGTGACGTGCGCATGCACAAGGCGGGTAATGAGGGGCCGAGGGGAGGGGGCAACGCAAAACTCCTTCAGAGGATGGCAACAACAAACTTAAAAAAATTGTTCGAGGACTGTAAGACAACTTAAATCTATGTAACCTTTAAGCAAGTACAGTTACTGAAAGACAAACTGGGACTCTTGTACGTATAAGATGCGTGCCAAGTCAGTCACAGGTTGTATTGTATCGAGTACCTGGTTAGTTGGGTACCCGGTACAATTGAAAGAAGCGTTAATTTTTCCTGTTTTCTGATGCAAACCATAAAAAATGATTTGTAAACAATATATACAATTATTTTGAGGTTATGTATTAAGAAGTGAGAAGTTATGTTGCTTTAACACTCAACTCATGAGACAATCAGCCTCTTGAAGTTGCTTTAAGTTTGAAATACTTCCTGTATATTCAGTGTACCTGCCCAAAGAGGCAAATAAAAGGTATCTGTGGAATGAAAACTGAAGGAATATGTTTATCTTGACTCCATCTTTTTCTCCACCACAAACACGGTAATGAGCTGAGTGGCTACACCGACTGCGCTGGCACACAATCAAAGCCAGATAAGCACCTGGGTGCAACCGTCCGGCCTTGATTGCAACAGTGAGCCTCGCTATAAAAACCTGTAATATTTACTGCAGTGCGCCCGCTGTGTGCCATTACTGAGCCACCCTCGCCTCGCTCTGAAAAAGGCGCTCCGCAGTAGCAGCCGATGAGCCTGCGAAAAAAGAGTAGAAATGTCGGACACTAACCGAACGATAAAATGGACTCGGCTAATTTCAAGGACCCTCCTTCCCTTTCACCTCCCTTCACTGTCCAGCCATTTCTATCTCCCACCCTTTCTTTTCCTTCGAGTAGCACGGTTACAGGCTCTAGTAATAAAACAGCCATGTTGTGAACAGCTAGTGTTAATGTAAGCCTGCATGAGGGGGACCTTTTGAATGTTTTTGTCCCAGATACCACCCCTGCGGTCTATCCCTCGCTGTCTCTATAACACACGCCTACCCACCTCTGCACCAGGCTGCACAAGGTTATTCACACTTGTCCGGTTTCCACCCAACTTCCCTCTCCAAAACTACTGGCTGTGGCCAAAATGCCGTGTTTGCACCACAATTACGGTGGCAAAAAAACTCACAAACTTCCTCTTTGGACACCGTTTCCCTCTCGCTACAGTCTCTTTCCTAAAAGAAATCCAGAAGTCTGAAGTCTGCACAGGCAAATTTTCCCCCTCCTCTCTCCCTAAAGTAGCAGCCTCACAGAGCAGGGAAGAAAATGGGAAAAGTGTTCAAAATTATGAGTTGGTTTTCATCTCAAACTCATGCAAAGAAAGAAAGGGAAACATTTTTACATTAATTTTTGAGCGTTTCACTGTTTAGATGCAAAAACCAAAAGACGTGTTAGTGGAAGCAAACCAATATGGCTGCTGGGATTGCTGCAGTCGTTCCAAACTCTGCACTCTAAGTCCTGTCGACTTAAAAGGAAGGCGTTATGCTGCTGCGTGAGTCCTTGTCTTTCTGCACTGTCAAAATATAACTCTGGTTCCTTTTTTTTTGCACAGTACTGCACCATTCGCATTACAACAATGTAACTGACATGAGAAACTTACAAAGAAACTGAATTACTAGACGTTCTGATGTGCCAAATAAATATTTTTTATCAACATACATTAGGTTTTATAATAATCAGTTGTCTCTCGAAGTGAAAAGTAATCAAGCACCAAGCTGTCATCAGGGAACCACTGTGACGTCACATCTCGCCATTTCTTTGAACCAATAGCAATGGCTGCAAGATTAAAACACAGTTACAAGTACATGCAGACCATAAATCATATAGTGTAAACCAATACATGTCTCATTGGCAATTAGCAGTCCCTTGGTCGCCTATCTATCTCAGTCGCTGCTCCTGCTAGTCAGTTGTTTACCGTTGAACATGTGGCAGGAATTCAAAAAACTTGGCAGAGCCCGTTGCACCGAACGTCGTGGAGAGTTCATTTGAGGATACAGCTCTGGTTTTGGCTCAGTTGCCAACTTCTGACACTGTAGCCCTCTGCACGGCCTCGCCCCTGCAGGAGCGGTCTGCGTAATGCTGCCATTGATGAAACTCCAATATTAACAGCCTCATTTATGACACCTCCAAGAGCCCACAACCGCAGCATTTGAAATGAGCCCCTTTCACCTCCAGGTTCAATCCACACCAAGCTCTGCTTTACCACACATTTATTGTTTCTGTGTAAAGGCAAATAGCATTGTTGACATTTAATATATGACATATTTCAGAAGAGCACATGAACAGTAAACAGATTTAAGCTGCAGTAAAGTGAGTGAGTAAAGGGAGTAAAGGGAAAAATCCAGAGCTAATTTGCAAATAATTCACAACTTGTGCAACAAATGTCTGTATCTGCATATGGTGTCATTCCCTCGTGCTCACACAACTGAGGTGTTGATTTAGTGATCTTATCAGATTACAATCATCACAATTTACAGCAGGTAAACACGCTTCTCTCTGTGCCGCCTGCCTTGTTGCACACCTCAGAATGTACTTGCGGCATTTAGTTCTTTTTGATTAAAAAGGTCATGAAACAGCAAAACTGAATATTTTTCAAGAGTACTAAAATGTGCTTACTAAAATACTCAAATAAAATAGTGTTCTCAAGTTTACTTAATGTCACTTAATTTTTATCTATAGCAGTAGAAAAGACTTAAGCTGATTTTTTGAAAGCACATGGCTTCTTCACCACTAAGTTCAAAGTCTGTTACTCCAAGTTGGGGTCAAGTGTGTGACCTGTGAAGCAGTATGAGTAAAATAAACTATTCAGATTAACTTTTAATTTTTCTATTAAAATTACAGCTACCTATACATTGAAATTGAATTTCTCCTGTTTTTTTTTTTGTCCGCTCCGTCTACAAGGTGGTCCGCTAAAGGGCCCCTCGGCAGCACGCGCCTTGACAACTTCTCTATTACAGCGTGACCCCTAAGGTCAGACTCTGAAGAGTTTTGAACAAAGGCCACGACCCTGGGGTCATAAGTGTAACGCCGAGGGCAGGCCAGGGCCCCACAGCAAAGGGAGCGTGCTGTTTGCTTTCAAAGGTAAGGATCACTAACACAGAGGCCTAATAAGGATTAAGGGGCCATCCCCTTTGGGATGTCACTCTGGGGCCTCATACATCAGTCTCTATTAACCTTCCTGACCCCCGGTGGCCATTATGAGGCTACGGGTCACAGGCGCTTACACGGCAGAGCGGTAAAAGCATACAGCCTTCTTCACGTGTAACAGTCATTACATTGACAAATTGTTTAAAGAGGTAAACGCCTTGTCAAATAAGGCTCAGTCCTTCCTTTGAGACATGTGGCCTGTTCAGGCAGTGTTCAACTTGTTGAAGTAGCTGGCAGATTATAATGTTCACTGGCTTTAAAACAAGTACTAAACTAAAAGCAACAGGTTTTGCCAATAGAAAAAAAGGCAAAATTGAAGAATGAAAAAAAAAAAACCTCCTATCTTTTTTAACACACTTTTAATGAGTCGATCAACTACGTTGTCAACTACGCATGAACAAAAAGGCCGAATCACAAAATGGAGGACCATAGAAAACAACATGGCGGCACGGATAGTGCACTCACACAGACACCACTTTCAAATCACTCCAACAACAACATATGTCACATTACACATATTTCAGGGAAAAAAAATACTTAATTTTTAAACAAAGGCCACAGCCGACAGCCCTATTACAAAGTTAGTAAGACACAAGTTGAGGCACAGATACAGCAGCAGTCAGTAAGTTCAGTGTAAAGGCTAACGATTCTTTTGTTTTTGTCATTATATTCCTTTTCAATTTGATTTTGAATTTGTAAGTAAGTTTGAAGAAGAGTCTAGCAAACAAAAAACTTGAACTCATATATAGAGTAGATGTACAGTGTAGTGAGATTTCAGTATTCTTTGTACCACATTAGTAAGCCATATAATGCAATATTAACAAAAGAAATAATGCAGTCAAAAAATAAAACTTGGCAACACAGTAATAAGTATAAGAACTAACAAAGCATTTGTCAAAAATAACTTTTCAAACAACCAAAAAACTATTCTGAATTCATGTACATACAAATACACTTTTCTTAATTTTAAAAATAGGTTTTAAGAGAAACACCTTTTAAAATATTTAAACAATTTAGTATAAATCTTCTGATTTAGTGTAAAAGGAATATTGCATTTATTTTGAAATGGATTTGGGGAAATACAATAGAGCAGATTCTGTTCAAATGTAATCTTATGTATTTCAGATTTAAAGCTGACTTAATATTCCCAAATTTGCAATTCTGTTAAAATTAACATTGAGAAATATAGAAACAATTATATATAATTCCTTTTACATGTCAAATTGGGAAATACACACAGAACACATGCACTTAGAAAAAACATGCTGCAGTTTCTGAGCAATAAATTATCTTAACTTTTAATTTAAATAAAAAACTTTGAAAAGCAACAGTAATTACTACAGAGTTGTTTTTATGTTTTGTTTTTTATTTAAATGTGTTTGTGCAAGACCTATTTACATTTTTATTTATACTTTAAACTGCACAGGACAGAGTCAGGACAAACCTGTTAGCACACAGGTATAGAGTTGAAGACATACTCTCTAACTATATGATTCACATATATTTGATAATCATTAAGCCACTCACCTCAGAAAATTGAGCCTTACTGTGGAGGGAACATGTTCAGGAAAAGAGCAAAGGTTGGAAAAGTAGAGACCAAATGGACCTACGCTCGCATACACACAAGTGTCTGTACTAGCAGCCAAACAGACAATAAATCCCAAACAAGCTCACTTTGACAGTTTCAAAGCTCTCCCTTTTAGCGACACAACTCTCATCTGATTTTGGGCAGCGCATTGGGAAAATCATTGTCCTACTTTCAGTTAACCATGAGACTCCCTTCTCTAAAGGTCATTTTGCAAATGGCAAGTTTATAAGAAAAGTTTGGTTCCTAATTTTGTTGTATGTCAAATGAAGGACACTAAAATGAAATCATAAGGATTGTCATCAAGAGAACAAAGAAAAATGGATGCAATCGTTACCACTTTTGGTATTTTATAACAAAGGCTCCGCAAAACTATACTTACAACAAATATTGACATTAAATGCTTATCCTGTCAGACTATGTAATAATGCTAAAAGACCTACAAAAATACTCTTACGTTTAAAGTCATATTCATGCTCAAAAACAAAGTTATAACATGTGTAAGGCTGCACACAACACTACAATAAAGTAATAGATAAAATACTCAAAGCTAATTCTAAAAATAATTGATGGTATCCTTTTCCAACTCTCTCACCAAAGCAAAGCACTTACACTCCTCTCCTGCGTCTTACCTACTCGCATCTCACATTTGTGCTCCATCCTGCATTAACAGACAGTTAGGTTTCAGCTCCTGTCAAACATCAGTGTAGATGCAGGTCTCTGGTGTTTTCAGGGGTGGTGCCACCTCTTTAAGGGTTCGGACCTGCTGTTGGTGCTAGATCAATGCCACGTCACCGAGACACTGCAGCCTGGATGGGCCTGTGTGACCCAGCTCGGTCCGGATAGGAGCATGTGGCGCTCCAACCCCCATCGTAAGCCACGTTTCAGACAAGGGTGGGATGTGAGGGCATGCTTTATTTGATCGCTCACCATCTCTCCTGTGATTTCTCCCCATTCTCATTAATTTTACACAATTATCAAATGATTGACACTAATTCAACTTCTGTTAGCTTTGTAGAATTCAAACAGCTAGATGATTTGTCTGTGCACACACACACACGCACAAACGATTGTAAATGTGCAGGATGCCACAGGGCAGAAAAGACAATTTAAAACAAATACATTTATCTAGATCAAGAATTCTCAAGGACAATATTTGAATTCAACACAATTTACATATTTAATTTTAAATATTATGTAAAAGCACTTCTAACTGAAAGAAAACCTTTGTAACATGTGTGAAATAAATTACTTGAAAGCCTTAATGTAACTCTTTGAATAAGGTGTATTAATAAAAATGGAGCAGTTTAAACATCTCATAGAGTTTACAAAGCAGTCTCACTAAAGAGGTTAGGTACAATGTGCACACTATTAACTACAGCTAGATTAAATCAAAACTATAGTACGGCAAATTATATCTGCAACTTTAACAATACTCTTGATCAATTCACACTATTGAAACTTATGTTACAAAAACAATACACTCTGGACTAAAACTAATTCTGACTTCCAGGCAGACCACAGATTTGAAGCCAAATTACTTTTTTTAAGCATAGTGACTAAACTTTATTGTGTAAATGTTTTGGTGTGTCATAATGCAAAGCTCCTCAGAGACTTTATACAAATCTATAGTGATTTACTGCACCTGGTTTTTGCGTCTCCTCCTATGTGCAGAGAAGGAAAAGGAGACGCTGGCTCTTAGGGGTTAAGATGCTAGCAGTCATGTGCCTTTCGGCTGCAACAAAAGCCTGCCTATGTAGGGTGCATACAGATGGAGCAAGCTCCTTTGTGTGCAGCGTTTCACACGTTGCAGCCTCAAAGCTGCCAGGCAGGTCTGGCTCTCGGGGCCTGGCTACAGGCCTAGCTAGCAGTTTGTAGCACCTGACGCTGGACTCTTTTTGCTTTGCCTGAGACCTGCGTGCAGTAAGTTTGAAGATAATGGAAGAGAGGTCCAAATAGTGGGTCACACAGCTCAACAGAATCAATCACAACATAATAGTGTACAGTAAAGCACAGCACTGTGGCCAGCTCTGATCAGTGTGACAAGGCTATATTGGATTTTGCTGTGTAAAAGGTAAAAGTAAATACTGAATATACTGCAACCAGTGCATGTTTGAATCATGTGCAAAGTGTGTTGTGTAAAACGTTCACATACTTTTGTATCCTACTATATACACTGTGTGTGTATATTTATGCTACAAGTGCCAAGAATCCCTGGTGAGTTCCTTGTAGTGAAGATGTTATATACACAATGCTTAAACCAACTCGGGTCCAGACACAGGCTTATTAAAGGAGGACAATTCTATGGGTTACATCATGGATTTCTTTGCATTTGACACAATAATATTGTTGTTGTCAGTGTATAAAAGGATCCATAGAAACACAATATTTTATGGATGTTCACAGTGTGCCTTGATTTCCAGGTTCAGGTAACTGCTGATGGCTGAGACTTTGTGCTGTCACCTGTTGATATACTAACAGTATTTAAAAACATATAGATAATTCTGTGTGTATTTACAATATAATAAGACTAGAATAATCACTGTGTGCCATTTTAAATATTCAGGAAGCATCAGTATATCTTGTGGCACATAATTGCAGTAACTGCAGGCTGATATATCTACACATTTCTGTCAGTTATGAAACACAATTCACAGGCTACACTCACCAAGGTGGAAAAGGTTAAAATACAAAAGCATGCAATGTTCCCTAAAGAGTCACTTCAACAGGACACCGACTGTTACGGCCAGCCTTTTTAAGGCAGGACAATTTCTGTGTTCGCACCAGGACAGGGACCACACTTACCCTCGAGTGGCGAAAACATGTGAGTGAACTAGCATGACTTTGGTCTTTTAAATATCAGATATACAAGAAATGCATGCACTGGCATGACTGTATTTTACTTGTACTTCCATTTATGGAAGCTTTGTAATATTGCATCCTTTAAGACTGTCTCAAATGTATTTGAATATGCACTAGGAAGGATGTTGGATAACCAGCACTTAAGAATCTACATGTGATGAAGGAGTATTATTCTGTCACTAATAATAATAATAATAATAATAATAATAATAATAATAATAATAATAATAATATAAACATGAATCCTTATTGGATTTAATGCATATCAGGTGATGTGTATTTGTGTAACAAGGGAGGGTGTGGCCTAAAGAGATCAACACCCTTCTTCTCAGAAAAAATGGACCAAAAAAGAGATTTAACTGACTCTGAAAAGTCAAAAATCCCAAAAAAAATGATTTTTACAGGGATGCAGCACTCTTGAAATATCTAAGATATCGATATGTGATAAGATATCACAGAACCATCAAATGTTTTGTAGCAAATAGTCAACAGGGTCGCAAGAAACGTGTCGAGAAGAAAAGACAAATTAACCACCAAGGATTTGCGATGAAACAAACGTGAAGCTACCAGGAACCCATTATTGTCCAGTGCTGCCATATTCCACAACTGCAACCTCCTGGAGTGTCAAGAAGTACGAGGTGTTCAGTTCTCAGAGACACGGCCAAGGTAAGAGAGGCTGAAACCCGACCACCTCTGAATAAGACACATAAGTTGAAACGTCAAGAATGGGCCAAGAAATATCTTGGCCCGTGGTTGGATCAGTAACAGACACAGAGCTCCACTTCGACTCAGACCCCAGCGAGGTGGAGGTGGGGTACTGGTATGGGCAGGTATTATTAAAGATGAGCTAGTTGTACCTTTTCGGGTTGAAAATGGACTCAAAATCAACTCTCAGAACTACTGCAAATTTTTAGAAGACGCTTTCTTCAAGTAGTGGGACAGGAAAAAGTCTGCATCTTTCAAGAAGTCTTTGATTTTTATGCAAGACAACGCTCCATCACATGCATCAAAGTTCTCCGCTGCATGGCTGGCCTTAGAGATGAAAAACAAATGACATGGCCCCCTTCTTCACTTGACTTAAACCCTACTGAGAACTTTTGGGCCATTCTTAAGCAGGAATATTACAGTAAAGGCTTGTGACTGTTATCGAAATGAAGGGTGGGTATATTGGTCACTGAGGTTTTTTTAATTTCAGAAATATTTATTTGTAAATTTTGAGCTTGTTTATTATTCTCACTTTAACAGGTGAAAATAAACAAGTGAGATGGGAAAATCTTTGTTTTTCATTTAGTTGCATAATAATTCTGAACACTAATAGTTGCCTAATAATGGTACATCACTTTTACTACTTAAATGTTCAGGTTTGAGGGTTTGTTAACATTTTGGATTGACCAAGAGCACTGTAGTTGTACAATTACAAAATTAATCCTCAAAAATACAAATTGCCTAATAATTGTGCACACAGTGTATAATGTAATGTTTTGTTGTGCAATGTCTCCTTCCCTTTTCTTTTTTAAGGGACTGCAGATGGAAATAAGCTTTGTAAGATCAGAATCTGGTATAAGAATTTCTGCTATTTTCAGCTTAATGTAACTGTTTATTTTTATACACTGTCCCGATCAGTCAAAGTGCTCTATTGTGAAAATTAAATCAATGTCAATTTCCAAATACAAAAATGAAATTTAATTTAAAAAAATAAATCGATAATAAAAAAAAGTTGTATTATCACTGTGCATTCTGTGCATTTAACTCATTCAGTCGAGCAGGGGCAGTCCTTCGGAGAGCCCGGGACCCTTTCCAGATCTCGCGTCAGTGGTTGGTCAGGTTATTAACTTTAGACTACAGCAGGTTTTTGAACAATTTTGCAAATGCTTGTGTTCACATTAAATTGAGTTAGAACGTTTAAATTAGAATTAGAAAATATTAATGTGTTAATATTTTCTAATTAACACATAAATACATGGAGTATGTAAATAAAAAACATACTCCTTGTATTTATGTTGATGTACGGAAACAAATTTCCTTCCCTTCCTTAATTATTTATTCATTTACCAAATGTTGCGCCATTTCATCATTGGTAAAAACAAAGTGCAAAGTTAATATTGGGTCATTAGTCCAGGGTCAATAAATCAAACTCAGCAGGACTATGTGAAACACTCTCCCTCTCTCATTCAAACTAGCTGCTGCTATACGTTGTATGTTAATTAAACTTTTGTTAGTGCAGACTGGAGAGTATTAGCTACTATTTTCTCACCCAGCTCCTTGCTGTCCCCAACCATGTCCCTGAACAGATACACACACAGAAACATATGTATATACTGTACATGTGAACATGCTTCAGTTACATACAACTGGGACAAGCTGGGTGGGTGCCTGACAACCACAGTGAGACAAGAGGAGAGGAGGAAAAAAGGTACCCTAGCGTGTTAGTTTTCTGCCAGGGAGTCCCTATTGACCTGTTAAACCTTTGTGACTGGAACAAATGCAAATGGCGCTGACTTGTTCACACAAAATACTAAAGGCCCATTCAAATGAGGCCCCGGGCCACAATGCCGCAGTGGCCCGAGTGCTCTGTGGAGGCAGAACAGCCCCCAGTCTGAGAGAAAGAGATTCTTTTAGCCACTGCACACTTCATACAGGCTGTCTGGTGAAGAGCACCATCCAGTCTCATTACTTCTCCTTTATGAACACAGACATACACACACAGGATAATGTTACCTAAGCCCTCTCGTTAGTCTCCACTTAGGAAATCACAATTACAGTTACCCTCCCCTCAGCTTCACCCAATTTTTACCTTATATGTAAAACTTGTCATTGGACATCAGTGGACTTGAACCGTCTGTTATCAAGTTTAACACTTGTCACGCTTCGTGATCACAAACTTCATACCCACCTGGATGTTATGAATAGAAAAGGTAACATATTCCACTTTTAATTTCATTTGAGATACTTTTAAAAGAGAAAAGAAAAAAAAAAAACTACCTATCTTCACTAAACTAAAACAGTCCAATTTATCTTGTTACTGTAACACAAAGCTGTAAAATATTAGGCATTTTTAGGAGAAATGAATCAGTCCACTACAGAGAAAACAAACTGTCATTTATGTAGATAATCATTAAAAGAATTGGACTGAAGGCACAAATTGAAATATCAAAAGTCAATCCAAATAAAATGTCAAATACAACAGCGAGTGGAAATGACAGAAGATTGATACCAAAAGGAACATTATGTGCGAATCAAATAAAATAATAAAAATCTGACAAAGAAAACACAGTGTATTTCCAGATTTTGTCAACTAAAAAAGGTATGTTCCTTCTTAATCATTATGTTTTACAATGGCAGAGGCTAAACTTTGCACAAGAAGCACTGTTGTTGTAAGCAAATATTTTGTGTTTAGTTTCCAACCACAGCAGTTTAATAAATGATGCATTCTGTTACAAAAGTAATTTATAAAATATTGTTGCTACTTGCTACATGATACATTACCTATTGGTATGTAAGGTGATTTTCTTCTCAAAGTCAAAGTGAAAGGCTTTGCTGTGGTTGTGTTCAGAATGACACCTGCAGAGGTCACACGTGAGCTAAAACTCCACACAGTGAAGGGCAAAGGAAGTGCAGAGGGAAGAGAAACGCCACAGAGAGACATCCAGAAATGACAAACTACACATTGTTGCCCAACTGCATCTGAAAATACTTTATACCAGCTGCTTTAGTCTGGGATGAGTTCAACATCTGTGGTTTATATTCGAAATAACATAATCAAACTCTGTCCATTTTTTTAAATAAAAAACATGAACAGACTTTGATTATTTTATTTTGATTCAGGGGTATTTTTACTGTATATGTTGAAGTAACAAAATTGAGTTTAAAATACCTTTTTGCTACTTTATTTCATTAGTAGCCACATTTCTTACATGTTACTTTATAGAGTTATTTTAGTGACAAAACTATACAGCCATATATTAATTTTGGCCATTCATTTCCATTGGGCAGATCATTCTGACATGCACTAATGATTGTTTCAGAGGACCTCCACACTGCCAGTATCTGTTTTGAACCACAACGTTTCCAAATAAACTAAATGTGATAGGATGAATTACAGTCAAACCTGAGACAAGCAGACTCCTCCCACAGAAGCAGCTCTCATAAACTCATTGACCCAGACCAAGACCAATATTTATCACGTGTATTTCACACTTGCACACGCAGTTCAGATTTGAAGTGTGAATCAGACCGTTGTAACTTGAAAGAAATATACAAGTAAAACTATGTATAAATTAAATATATATAAATTCACAAATGCTATCGCTGTACAAAATGAGTTATTCATTTTAAGAATCGAAACCCCTCAACATAAAAGTTAAAGACAGATATGTTCTTTCTTTAAATCTAGTATCTGACCGAAAAAAAGAGTCAAATTCTAAATTTCTTGTTTTAAGTCATGTATCTGCTCAACTTCAGATTGACTGAATCCTCTCTTGTATACCTGGTTTAACTGTGGTTTAACTGGTTTAATTTCTTTTAACAAATGAACTTATGTTCTACAATAAGAATTATGTGTAATACATTAAATATATTTTATTGCGTTAATATTTTCATTCTGAGATTAAACACTATAATTCATAAACCAATAAACTAAATAAACTGAACTAAAAATGGAAATCACCTGTGTTGAGTTTCTTTCTTTTCCATCAGCATGCTATCTTTAGTTATTACAGAAATAACAGTATTTTTATGTTTTCTATTAAGAAATTAATTTCAGGCTTCATAGTGTGTTCTGTGTTAATAAAAACTTACCTGCTCTGAGATGTCTGTGGGCTTCTTTCAGCCTGTGTCCTCTGTAGCACTGAAACAAATACAAAAACAGAGATTGAGGATCAAATTTGACTGTGATAAAAATGTTGCAGATCAGTGATCGACTACAATGTGTTACACAAGTTTTAACAATGTGTCTCCCACACAGTCCTAGCACCAGCTGAGGACAGGACATTCCCTTGACACACTGTGCCGTTCCAAGGCTTTTTATCGAGAACAGAGGCCATATGGACTTTGTTTTAATGTTAAGATTTAATTTTTTATTTTCTCATTTAAAGGTTTTTTACCCCAGAAAACTGTAATTTATCCCTTAAATTACTACTATTTTTATTCATCATTGCCAGTTATTATCATGACTTTGCTGTCTTTCTTTTTCTATTTTAATAATCTTGGAGCAAAGTTGTAACCCAGGAATCACACTCATGTTGCTGCGATCAGGATGAGTCCTGGGGAAAGTGTGTGGCCAGCTTAGGAGCTGAAGCTGTAGAAAATAACTCAGCTCTGAGATCACTCAGGGTTTGTCGTGCCCGATTCTGCAAAATGTGCGGAAGATTTATAGTCTGGGGACAAACAAAACACTTTAGGACCTATAGACTGCACTGATGGCACAGTTTGTAAAAATCCCAAAACACGCACTGAACAGAACAATCTGTAACTTTGGGTTTTAGTGCTCATTTTGCAATTTTAGACAATCTGTCAATATAGTTTATTGATAAAAGCAGTACTACAGGGAGGCACTAGTAGTATAGCTCAAACAGGAGATCTAATATCCAAAATTATTAATAAATGAATAATGCTATAGCATAATTCAACGTTTATTTAAGTACATTATCTTCGGACTCATCCAGGCAGTACAAGGAGGTACAGCCAGTGGAAGCTAGTCTTCTATTTGATTTAACATTAGATGATTAATAATGCAGAAGTATGATTATCTCAAATTCTTGCTTTACTATACAAGATACTATACTTCTATTCTTATTAACTGTGTCGACCCTAAAAACCCTGAGGCTGTAGCTTTAAATAGGAATAAAAGTCACAGATAGCAGCACAGCAGGATAGATAAAAGTCAAAGAGATAATAAAAAAACAATTAGATCATAATATTGAAATTAAATGGTCTGCTATACAAGTATTTTACCACCATAAAAACAGTACTTAGGCCAATATTTTCAGTGACGTTGTTTGGTGTATAAGTTTGATAATCAGTGAGTTAAATTTCAGATCCTATCGCACATACTGATGTGCACAGTGATGGAGTTTACCTGATGTTGCATGTTTACCTGATGTTGTGCAACTCTACAGCTAATCTGTCTGCACAGAAATATTTGGTTGAAATGAAGGTGCAATAGATAAAATCTGCCATAGACAAAGCCATGAGTAATAAGTGATTCCCAAATATCTGTTGTATTGAAAATACTTCTGATTGGTTAAAATCTTTGGGCAGGTGCTACATCTAGGTAAATTTGAAAACAATGCAGAAATATTTTACAGCAATTGTACTACTAAATAGTAAAGGATAATTGCAGAATTTATTCCACACAAAAATGCCTACTCCAGCCCTAATTGGGTCTCACTCTAACAAAACATCAAGGTTGATGATTGTTAGCTCAAAAATACAAAACGTGGAACCGACTCATTTTGCTGTGGCCATGTTAAATCTAAACCGGAAGAACCTGTGCTGCTTTCCAAAAAGAACTGCTTCATTTGCTTTTCGCCTCTCCTTTCCCTCTCCCCCACCCCATCTTTTCTCGTGAACTCTCCATAAACCCTTCATTCCTCCCAGACAGATTTGTCTATCCAACATCAGCAAAACTAAAAACAAAAAAGATTGAGAAAAAGCTGATCCGATAAGGTAAACGGCATGAAAGAGGACAGACGGAGGGAGAAATAGAGAGGAGGGCCAGATTGTGAAGAGACGAATCAATGCAGCAGCTCCATCTTTTTTTTCCCTGCCCCCCCCCCAAATGATTCAGTGGAAAGAAAGGGCCTATTTCTTGTCCTCAGTTGAACTCCACATCAGCTTCCTGTTAGAAAAGCGAGGAGGAAACACCCAGAGCAACATGCGCGTGCTCACACACAAGCGCACACAAACACACACAGAGGAAGGCCTTCACCAGTGGATTCTTCACTGGCACCGAAATTAGGTCAAGCACTTAAATGCCCTGCACTGAGATGCGCTGAGATTTAAAAAGCTAAAAAAACACACAAGTTCGAATTTGAGAACACTTCCTAGACACGCGTACTTTCAATTCAGGGCATGCCATATTAATTAAAGTCCACAATGAGAAAATAAAATGGTTGTCTGACGCAAACTGCCCCTAACGCCACTAGTTCTTAGGACTTAAAAGTTGTCGGATACACACAGTAAGGTAGATTTCTGTGCTAAAAAGTCAAAAAACATTACACCCCAGATGACCTGATAAGGGAGTGGCATGAGTCTATGTGCACCTTGTCAACAGAGGAAGGAATAGCCGTGCGCAGAGAAAATCCACCGCTTCACTGTCCCCTCCGCCTACCGCCCTCCGACCTGAAATGCCCTTAAAGAAACAACACACCACATTGACATCACATCCAATCAACTATTCATAGAAAGGGTGGATTGCGCTCCGCCTGTCCTTGCAGTTTAGGGTTTCAATCAATTGCGTGAGATATGAGAGACCGAGAGGGGAGTGGGAATGGAGGATGAATCTGGCCTGAAAGCAAATGGGAGATAAGTTTTGGATAATGTGTCTCTTTTTTTATATTGACCAGTCCTCACAGACCAATCTCAGATGATATTCTTGCTAATCTTCACTCTGCAGCCAAGTGTTTCACAACACCTCTGTCTCACAGCAAAAGAATAAGCCTCAAACCATTGTCTGACGGCCACCTGTGTTTCTGCTCTATTTTACTCCAAGACACAAAAGCATTTTCCTGTTTATAGACCAAACAGTACTTAATAAACATGCCTCATGGGTAGATTCTATACAGTAGATCAGATGTGACCCAACTGCGACTAAAAGGTCACAATGACCCTGTCTGACAGCTCTACTTTTCAATGTGAAGAAATAGGCAGAGAGAGAGAGATAGTGATAATGTGTTAGTCGATCTGCAGATCGTCTCTTAAAAAGCAGCTTCAAACATGAATACAACTTTGTCCGGGTCTCTGACTGTGCCGTGGACAGATGAACAGGATGACACGGATGATATGAAAGTATGAATGACCAATAAAGATAAACTTGGGTGTCTTTAAAAATTGTACTAGATTGTTCACTAAGTGCAAAAGTGTATTGCATTGGATTAAACTAACTTATATTAAATTTTAAATGTACAGCAGTGTTCCTCCAAGTTTTTTCAAAAAGCCATACAAATTACATCACTTTGCCCTCTCCTTATTACTGTTATTTTGCCCTTTATGTAGCATTGTTTTATTATTAGCACTGTTCATTTTATTGATGTTTTAGGGTTTCTTTTGTCGACCGTTTTTAATCATTTTCAACAACCCTGAAAGAATGAGCAGTACTTGGTCTTGACACACTCATCAACAGAATGAACTATATAAAATGCCAAAGCAGATTTACATGGGACTGTTACATTTCATTAAGCATCTTGAGTTACAGTTTACAGAGGTTACAGTTAGTTTTTTTAATACATGTAAAATAATCAAATAAAATAAAACACCCAAATGAACTTCAGGCTTATATTTTTATGATATTCAGGATCCATATTTGAAAGTAAAAGATTACATTGCATTCCTTTAAAATGACAATTGTCATTTAACTTGCTTCACTACAAAACAGGTGTTTGATTTTGACAAGGCACTTCAGTAAAAACAAAAGATAACATCTGTATTCCTATCATATAGGAATTTTTTATACTGTCAAGTTGCGGGATGGATACTAATGAAGCACCGGACAAACTTGGGAGCCATATATGTCCTATAAGCATTGAACATACACGTTTAGCTACTGTGAGGTCACTCTTCTCTTGTGAATTATAAGCATTAAAAAAAAAATTCTGAGGAAAACCACAGTGAAACTCAGGGGAAACCGCACAGCTACATATGTTCCCATGTAGATACATAGGCTTTACTGAACATCTCAGACGCACCGCCTGGAATGCCGCTTTTCTAATTAAAACCCTACAAATGACTCAGTTGAGGTCTCTTCTGCTGGATTGACGTGCTCAGCCGCGCTGCCTATCTGTTTGCACTGGGCACAACAAAGAGAAAGATTATGCCTTCATGAAGGGAAACTAGGGCACGTAAAAGCGACCTCCTTTCTTCCATTGCAGACGATAATTTACTGTCCCAAAACTTGATATATATACCTAAAACTCAACATGTTTTGGTCTTGTTCTTTATTTCAAGTGTCTTACATTGTTTGGTAGTTGCAACGGCTATTGTTAGCACATAGCCTTAAAGTTTCCCAGTGACGGGATCGTGTACACTGAAAATAAAATCGGATCTCGTTGATAATTTACTCAAACATCTAAACAGTCACGCAGTGTGTTAATTAAAGAGTACATACCAACAGGAATAAAGTTCAAGTTGAATCGTTCTCTTCCTGCGCGGTGTCCAACTCCAGTCCGCGGGTTTTATATTTCCTAGACGGCGGCTCCTCTTCTATTGTCTGGTCTCAAAAACAGCAAAAAATACAAGCCACACGGCGACATTAGCAAGACGTGAAGTGGTAAATGTCCTAAATGTAGCTGATATCGTAGATAGACATGGTTAGCTGCTACCAGACCACAAAAGAATCGCTTCCTCCTCCTGTGTGCGTCTCCCTGTGCCCGACTATCCAGTGGAGTTCAGCGGGGACACGGAGCAGACTGCGCTGCTGGTGAACCAGATGCGTCAAGTTCAGCTGAGGTGAAGCCCGTTATACAACCAGCCTGGGAGTGCAGTTTGCAATGCCGTGGAGTTTATTTCATATCTCCTAACAGCACAAGAACATGCACATCATATTAAAAAGGACACAAAAGACCGTGGTGTGCTGAAATGATAATATTGAATGGAGTCTGCCTCTCCCTACACTGCCCCCACCTCGAGTCTGGAGCACTTTTTCTTTGCAGACGTCCATTATGTCAGCAGATTTTACACGACCCTTTTATTTGTTTAAATTTTCCCACCAAATAGACTGGATTCAACATTATAAACACTAAAACATAGAATACAAATGTATAAAAATCCGTCTAAATGTACAGTAAAGTCAACGGCGACGTGCATTTAGCTATTTATAATGGTTTAGCTAGCCATCACCAGTTTTTTAATGTTAAACAAACGGTCGACGACATACACATATCAGATTCGGTAACAGTTTAATTTGATCAAATACTGAAGGTAAAAAATAACAAGGTTTAGGGATAGCATAAATCAGTATGTTTAAATAAGTGTCTCCATAACCTTACAGGTGCTCAGGCGGCTAGCCCACACTATTAAAGCTAACAAGTATTTCTTTATGTTAGGCTAATATGTTTAGCTTCTTCTGCTAACCAATTATAACGGTTGTATAAATTAAAAACAGCATTTTTTACACCTGTTTGCCCGGGTTAATGAGCTTGGTTTCTCTCTTCTGGAAGTTAATAATGGTCCTAGTTAGCCAGGATTTATCAGCACAGGTGACTTAGAGACAAGCCCAGACTTGTTGAATCCTCCGATTTGCTTTACAGACGCTTTATTGATTAATCTGCTTTATCAGCAGAGACGAGGCAAGCTGCAGTTCATTAAGGACCACTCACTCCGTCCAGGGGTCATTAAAATGTTTCTCAACCTAAAACAAAATAAAACAAATAGGCCTTTCACATCTGGAAAAAGTGGCTCGATTTTATAGAAATTAGTCTTTAATTAGCAAGATTTTTGTGAGGGGAAATGTGGAGGAAAATAAGCCAAGATTATTCCCTTATGAAATAACAGGCTACAACACAAGCAGCAGGGGAACAAGGATATACCCTAACTAAAAGTGGTGTTTTTTCAAAGTGAGAAATAAAGAGTATCTTCAATTTAAAAATAATATGACTCTAAATTCAAGCTTAAAATTCTCAGCCAAAAATAAGAGTTGAAAGTCTTACACACAATTTAAGATAAAGCATATCATGCTATAAGCATTAGCCTATGTAATCTATGGATGGAAATGAAGCATTATTGGAAACACAATATATAACATTAGGAAGGTACTAAACCTGTATTTTTTTATTTGCTGTGGCAGAAGGGTAATTTAAAAGCAAATTAATGTGAATATTAATTTACTAATTACTTTAAATAATTGAGATACTTTTTGTATTTAGGTCATTATTAATTTACAGTAAAACATGACCAATACATAAATGATTGTAGTAAAATGAAAAAAGTCCAGAGCCCTTCAAATTTATATTGTGCAAAATGAAATGTAGAAAAAATAGTTAGCACACAGACAAACTAAAGTTAGTGATGTTGTCTCTGAAAAGTAGTCGAAGCACAGGTCACACAGTTGACACAGCACAGGCAGTGTATTGAGTGATGGTGGATCAGTATTGACTAGTGATGACTCTGTATAGTGTAGCTTCAGCACGTCGGTTTCCACAAACACAGAAGCGCAAGGGATTACACTGGTGTGTGCACCTGTGTGAGTCTCAGCTGCAGACAGGGAGCTGAGCATGTTGCCTATAGATTATACAGGGATTAAAAGGTGATACAGGTTCATTCTGATGGAGCATTTCCTCATTTGACTTTAGACAAAAACACACTTTATTAAAATAATTTTAACAATTTGACGAGTTAACTCCTTGTAGTGTTTGCTATCAGCTGATTTCCACTGGCTGAAAAATAAAGAATGAAAAACAATGCTGTTATTAAAGCTATGCACAAATATAGTGTTTATTATTTTTCATTTAATTATAAATGTAAACCTGTATTAAAGAAAGAATATATTGAGACCATTTTTTATTTTAATGCACTTTAGGAAAAGCTACAGCATGAAATGGTAGTTAAGAGTTTCACAAAGATATATTTTTTAAAGATTGTAGTATGCTGTAATAATACATTTTTATTTCTACTTATTATTTTAATGTAGTATATAGAAAAAGATTATGGAAATGGTATTAAAGCACAGGACATGGTGAAAGTTCTTTTTTGTCTAAATTATCAATATGAAAAAAAAAAGTAACACTTATCAATACTTGTCATTTTTTTTTTTAAAGAGGTTGAACAGGATTCACAAACATAAAGGCTACTAAATAAAAAGCCATATTACTACATAAAAGCTACACCACAAAATTTTAAAGCATTTGCACCCACAGTAAAAAATAAACTAAAATCTGTGCAATTTTACTTGCACAAACCCACATGGGACTGTAAAGTATGAATTTATCTCTTGTATGTGTAAGATGTGTGTAATTTGTGTTCATGTGAATGGTTTATCAGCATGCTCTAAGACCATTTATCAGAGTTACATAGTGTAACTCTGATAAACAGTCTGGTGTTTGATGAGTTCATGTATTGTATTATTAAAATGAAAAAAATAACATAACTAAATAACTATATGGAAATTATATATTTTATGCTAAATATTACATATTATTGTTGCTTTAAGTCATCTTTGACAAAATGTTTTGAAGTAAGCAACATGTGTGAGAAGGAGAAGAGCATGGGAAGACACACTGTGGAGGTGGCGCCAGCGCTTCATTTCGGTTAAAGATAATTTGCTCGTTTTTGGAGGCATGGCCAGCGAAGACAAAGCAAGCATTCTACACCACGCCAAAGGTTTTTTTTTTTATTTCAGGCCAGTGCTCTTTGATCACCAAATGGCTGCCTGAGGAGAATGGAGTGAATTTAGGAGGAAGATGGGGCAAGGCGAGGAGGTGTGTAACAAAGGGGTGGAGCAAAAGGGCCAAACTACTTGAACACTCTCAATATGGACACCACCGACTCCTTCCCTCCTCTTGGACTGCACTGGGCTGCAGTGCGGTGCCACGCCCCTCCAAGCACCAGGAAAACAGTTGATCAATCAAAGCACTCAGAAACGCAGAACAACATCATTGACCTTTTCTCTTTCAAAATCTCCTTGATCAGTAAATGAACATCTAAAGCTCGTTAATTTAACCTGATACACGAGGACAGCACTGTCTATAGTGCTTTGCTTAGTACTTTGAGGTCACCACATCAAAGTTGCCTCAAACTCTTTTTTAGTGCTTCATATTATTTCTGGTTGGAATGCCCTAAATCATTGTTAATGAACTTTTGTTTAGACAGTGTAGGTTCCCTGAGCATGCATAATCTTACAGCCACAGCCTGGTATAATTAAAAATGAGAAGGGACTAGGAGCATAAAGGGACAGTCCTGTATTTTGTGAAAAGAACTCTATTAGATTAGACTTGTTATTAGTAAACGTATTCTCTAAAGGTATGATTTTAAACACTTGATATTTAAAACAGCAAACTATGTTATTGTCCATTTAAATGTGTTGTCCACAGAGGGCATTTCCACAATATATGTTGCTGAGAAGTGGCCCATATTCTGGTGCTTGTAAAAATATATATATATTTTTTTTCCGGAAGTTGTACTATAGAGAAAAGTTAAAAATGTTTGCATGTAAATACCTTCTGTGTAACACACACTAATGTAGTTTTTGAACTTTTATAAGCCCTGTAAGTTGTAATAAAAGTTTTCACTCTCCACATTAGCAGCATGTATGGTTGCTCCTGTCTGCTTCTCCAAACTGGGACTGTGCTAACAATAAGTTATGTATTCCTAAGTATTTAACTGCCTTTTAAAAAATACTGGACTATCACTTAAATGTAGGACTCACTAAAAAGAACACATACCCTGAATGCTTGACCATTCTGGGAATTCTATAAAAATAATTTAGCAAATAAGATCTGTTTGTATAGCGCATGCATGCATTCAGTGACAGAGTATGAGCACCTGTGTATGCGTTATCAGCAGCTCAAAGATTGTACAGTATGTGGCAGACTGGTTGCCACAGGTAACAGGTAAATGATTACCCAGAGGGCCAAGGGTGTCCTCAAGCTCAGGTCATAAGCACTGCCCCATGAGACAGAGGAACAACAGAGCTGCAGCTGCCATATGTAACTCTAAGCCTGTGCCCTTATCTGTGGAAAAGTGTATTGTGTTTAGAGGCTATAATAGAAGCAGGGAGCACTGTATTATATAGAAACAGGATACATTTTTCAGCTGCAGGTCAAAGTAAATCAGTAAAATATTATACTGTTGTTCTGCACACTCCAAAACATTCAAAAGCAGATCTGAGTGCTGCTACAAGAAGCACTGAGGGGAAAAAGTGCCTCAGTGCTCTTTAGTTTTGGGTTGATTCCCACAGGTTGTCTCACTTATTAGTGGCTTTCCTGCACTGGCCCGAAGAGCACAATCCCTCTCAGTCTCACTAGAACACATAACAATGCCAGGAATGGCTGCGTTTGTGCTGCACAACCATTAGGCAACATCCAACTACCTCATTCATTCACTTTCTCCTTCTGCCATGCCAGCACAATTGGCCTAGAAAGGTGGGGGGCAAAGGAGGCTGGGAAGTTTGCTGCTTGAATTTAAGTAAGTTAGAGAGTGTCAGAAGTAGTGGGTGTAGAGCAGACTGATGGGGAAATGGTGTCCTTGTGGCGGTCCCTACAGAGCGAGCAGTCACCCCGACCCCCCACTTTGAGCATGATGCACACTATATCTTTAGCACGGCACACTACAAATTACTGGATTGTGTGGCTCTGTCCCATCATCAAACCCTTTCTCTTTCTCACTGTCTTTTTTTTCTTTTCTGGATGACCACAAGTGGCCATTGTCACTGCAGGCGACGAGAACAATTGGGGTTTTTATGCTATGGCTGGTCCAGAGATCGGAGGGTGAACTTCAGCGATGACTGCACTAAGTAAATTATAGCTCCAATGGCCTGTGTGGTTTGGAGAGGCAACACTTTTGAGAGCTTCCCATTTGAGCACATTTGTTGCCTAAATATTGCAACCACGCTACAAAAAGACACTGTGAAGAAGCCCAAGTAGTTCATTTTGGAAAAATAAAACAAAACTGGGACAGAGACACATCTTATGAAAATTGGATAATTGCGTGACTGTGGGGCAATGAAGGATAGCCACAGTTCTGCTCCCTCTTTCCCTCCTTCCTTTTAGCAGACGGAGGCTCCGCCCGCACACTTTTCTCCCGCGCTCGGATCGCCCCACCCTCCCGTCCTATCCCCTTTCTAATGACATCATCTGCACATCTGTCGTCCCAACAGGGTGCTAGTGACACAGGCAGGCCACAAAAAACTATCCAGCTTTCTGCCTCACTTTTTGTTGCAAACATTTGCTTTCAATTCATTTTAATGTCCCACTTTAGCTGCTTGTTCTCCATTTTGTATTGTCTGTTCTTTCACTGCCGCAGCAACTAATATAGCTGCATTCTCTTTCCAAATGCATAAGGCACGTACATTGGAGCAGACAGGAAACAACCATTACATTAAGCTAAACGATCCATGAGACTGACCCCAGCCGTGACCCGTGTGATTGTGAGCAAACTCAATCAGCGAGGTCAGCACTAACATTATGTGACTAAAACAGAGCTTTTTGTCTACTTTTGGTGATTTGAGCTATTACAGTCAGTTAAGAGCTTGTGGTTGTATCAATGTCTGTCCATAGTGTGTGTGTACGTGTGGGAGTGTGTGTATATGTCAGAGGGGAACAGAGAGTGGGAGTGTGTTTCAGTGTATTTCTGTTTTAACACACAACCAAAGCAATTTCAGATGAGGCAAAAAGTATCCGACCAAACCATTAGCGTTGTAATCGTTGCAGATGTTTGGTAAATGTTATGGTAATGTTCCAATGACACAACAGCATTAGGACCTTTCAAGTGTTTCATGTAAAATACTTAACACCATGAAATCCACATCCATAAAAGGAGAGTAAAATAAAAATTTTAAATAAAAAAATACAAAACTATTATTACATTATTCATTTACTGCAATGCCTCTCCACAGAAGAGCGTGTAAGGACATTTACTGAGCCAATATATGTCAAGTGTAACTCAAGTTATTAAAAAAAAAAATTAAAAGCAATTCTTTCACATGTACCAGGTCAGAAAATATTTGTCTCTCCATTCTTCTGTATTGAATCCATAATCATATACAGTGAGTAGTACAGTGGTGGCCAAAATTATTAGCTGTTTTGTTGAATTAGTCATTATTAAAACACCCAGAAAATGAATGAAATCTACAAAGTTATCATTATGCTCTATAAAAATTATAGAATAGAGCCGTCATGAGAAGATTTAGATAATTTCCTTACACCAAAAAAAGAAGCTAGACCTATTTCACTGTCAATGTCACACAATCATGTTGCCTCTCAGAATTCAAGACCTGGGAGAACATCAGTGTTGAAGTTCTCAGGAAATATACTGACATGATATACTTCCTGAGAAATATATCAGATGTGCTAAAACAGCTCAAACAAGGTTACACATGTGCTGCTGAAACTGATGAAAAAGCTGGACAAAATATTAAAGTGGACTCACTTCTTCTGATATTTGATGTGCTCAGAGCATGAACATTATGAAATGAAATCAAGCTTTGGAGGCAAACAAGGTCAATATTTTAAGAACTGTCAGGTGTTCTAATAATTTTGCCCACCACTAAACAGTATAATAGAGAGAATATAGAAATGTGCACTGTCAATTTATTGCGGCTTTTATTGTTCTTAACAGCTTGTATTTCTGTTTGCAGCTGTGTATTCACTGTTGCTTGAACAGAACATTTTTATGCTGAGTCTGCAGGAACTTGTTTGGTTCTGTCTCGTGTCTGTGCTGAACTGTTTATGCACTGGTATTTAAAAGCTTTTTAAAGTCAAGACCATGGAACTACTGGTGAATAAATAGCCTTTTGTATAATTATATATATATATATATATATTTTTTTTTTCTATTGATGTATAATCATGTGTTTTAGCGTACCCGTTTTAGTTTTAGCTTCAAATAAACTCATCTAATCTATGAACAGTTGATCAGAACCCAGTTTATGGGATGCTTGAACTCCAGCCATAGCAGAGCACATACAACTTTACCCTTTGTAACTGTATGTTTCAAGTTCAAGATTACCTCTGCTTGGAAATTATTTTAAAGAGGGTGCAATGCAGCATTTTGCTTTTGTTCTAACATACATCAGCATGTTTACTTTATGCATATTTTCTGCATTATTCAGCTGCTTTTTTAATCTTTATTATTAAGAAAATTTTATGAAGTTAGTTTTATTATTATTTTTTAAGACAAAATGTAACCCTCTTTATATATACTGTACACTTGGAGCCATCTAAACACCAACCCTGTGCTCACGAGTAATTTGGATGATAGGAACCAAGATGGAGGAACTACAGGAGCAGGGGCAGTGGGCCGGCGGGCTGCTGTACCACTTTGACTGCTACTACTTTGAAACACAAGAGTAAAGAGCCCCCTTGAGGATCTTAAATTGACACACTTTAAAACTGTACATGACTAATGCTTCAAATTGCTGAGGCACTGCGACGTAAAACTCACCTCAGGCTGCACGACAGAGAGTTTATCCAGACGTGTGCAGGAGCTGAAGCAGAGACAAAGGCAAAAACAAGAAAAAGGAAATGTCTTGAGTGTGAAATAACACATAGGCTGACAAGTGTATTACATTTGATACTTAAAACTGTTCTATTGATGTAAAATACAAACATTTTTGACTAATATGGCAGTGATCGCTGTCATTTTGTTCACATTCTCAGCTGCAGAATACAAAGTTGGTGTGAAGGGACATCTTGACCTTAAGCTTCAGCTGCAGAGACTTTTTCTGGGGCTTTGTCTCCCTCTGCAGTAGGACCTGAGTATGAACTGTTAAGAAGAAGAACAACAACAAAGCAGGACAAAAAGGTCTGTAAATGGATCATTGGATCCAATAAAAGCTTTTTATAAAGTTTTGATTGGGAAGTGTCAAGTAACTGATGTTTTTTTAAAGATTTGACCTAACATTATGTAACTTTTTACAAGAAAACACACACACCAAAAAATTAAAATATGAAGCCACATGGTTGTTTTTAATGGCTCCATGATAAGAAAAAGGGTGGCAATTTTCTTTTATAGACAAAATGCAATTGGCTTACCAGATACTCCACCAAGTAGCATACACTATATGTCACCAGAACAACACAACCATACATTGTTAAAAGATTTGGAGACATAAAAGTCATTTGTGGAGGTTCTCATTCATCCAGGGCATATTCAGGAAAAGGTTTCAACAGACATGGGTTTGAAGGTGAAGTTTGTGGTACACATGTGTGTTTAGCATGTGTTTCAGTGGATTATTAAAGCAACACCAGGGCCGTCTAAATGTCATCCCTGCGACCAACCGGCCACTGTCCAGGGTGTACCCTGCCTAAGGCCCAAAGTCGCTGGGATAGACTCCAGTCACCTGTGACCTCTAAGTGGATGAAAATTAAAGAATGGATGAATGAATGAATACCAGGGCCGTACTTTACTGAGGTCCAAAATGAACCTGGCCCAGTAGACTATAGAAGAAGAAAAACGTTGGAGAGCAACTCACACAGGGCTGTTAGGGTCTCAATATATGCTGTGTGGAGAGTTGTGTTGATGTGATGGTTCTGGAGTGATACATGTCACTCACTCAGAGTTACAGATAGAAGTATGTGGTGAGATGGTTACAGTGGGGTTTTTTTTTTGTCTTTCTTATTGGGATTAATGAAAACTACCTTGAGACTGTATATTGCTTTTGAGGCTGATCATTTAATGGTAAAAAGTTGCAGAATGTTCTTATAAAATCCCACTAATTACCTCTTTCAATTGTGAATGTCCTCTAAAATACTATTTTAAACTCATCAGCATATTTTTCCATATTACTCCATTCTCGTCTGAAGTTGTGTGTCTGTTCCCCAACATCTGCAACATGTTTACGACTCCAAATCTGTCCTTCTTCACCCAAAACATAAATCCCACTTACATAAAAGGGATAATTTTCAGAGACATTTATGTGACTCGTGGCATTGTTAAAAATATGGCACTCTGATTTAACCCTCCCTTCATCTGTGTTTCAAAAAGGGTTCAAGATGCTTCAAGGACAATAACTACTCAGAAGTGGAACTGCGTTGATTTTATTTTTTTCTCCTCCACGTGGAAATAATTTTTCCTGTCAGTTTTCCGTGTTTCGGAGATGCTCTGAATAGTGTAAATTAAAACTGATTACAAAGTAGTTTCTTGTAGCTGTGACATAAATACTATCTGGGCTGTTCACCCTTGGGGCAGCTTAGTTTTTGATGTGTAACACTCCATAATCCCTTCACAGTGCGAGGAGGAAATATGTTTCCCAGCCACGCTTACATTTCTAGTCCATTCCTGCCTGTGGTTGAGCCCATTAAACATATAAGCAACATGTGTTTGTCTTATTACATTACAGTCTAAACAATGTACGTATGTGCCATTGTGCGTAAAAAGCACTTGTCCAACATGAATAAATAAAACCCATCAGACTGCTCAAGGGGATCAAAGGTAAAGGCTGCAAAATGAGTTATGAGACACCAAAGCCTATTACAGCACATTAACAGAATTCTCCTGTAAGTGTGTTTGTCCATTTTGACCTAGTTATCATTCAAAAGAGAATAACCAACCTGGAAAGAGGAAAAAATATATTTACAAAAAAAAAGCTATTCACAGAACTAAAATACTTATATAATATCTTCAATGCTGCTTTTATTTTAAAATTTACTCAATTTCAGTTGCAATGCTCAATTTGTTTGTACAGATCCATTAAAGTAATACAATATTGCCTATTGCCTCATACTGACATAAGTCGTATAATGGCCCACTCTGTAGATTATAAGACTCTGGTTTGTGCTGAAGTCTGATCAAATCAATACAGTTTGAAAGTGTGTTGCGTTGAATAAAGCAATAGAGATAGAGATACAATGAATTAACTGAAGTCTTTCCAATGGTTAAAGCCACTGAATGTGACTCCTGAAGAGGCTGAAATCTGCTGAAAGAAGTTGAAACAAGCTCAATTAAAATGAATAAAAAAGAAAATTAGCTGAAAGAAATGTAACGAATCTGAACCAGAATAAAATAAGCATTGTGAACACAATGAACCAAATAATTGAAAAGAGTACAACATAGTAGGGAATGTGCCTTTTAAACAAATTAATACTGGGTAAATTAATATTGCCCTAGATTTAATAAGCTATCTGTATAAGTATCTGTTTGTATCTGTATTGATATTCTAAAATATCTAAAATATATATTTATTTATTTATTTATTTATTTATTTATTTATTTTAGCTTTTATCTTAGAATTGCTGTTTTAATGTACTTAATTTTACTTTACACTAGATCTAGCTATAGCAACCTGTCAAAGGTATAGAGCAGAATAGACTTTGTTAGTGTTACTGACAATAATGATAAAAGCAGATTTTTTGCTCAGTTGCTTGCCCAGTGACAACAATGAAATTTCATGTAGATGTAGTAATAGTTTTTTGGTGTCTACCTATTAGTTTCTGTGTTGCCTTAACAACTCTGTTCAGTTTATTTCTATTTGCCAAAGTCTGATCGCAAAACTAAACAGTGTTGGGATGCATTTAATCAGAATGATAAAGCTACATTGAAATAGAAGCTAAGGTGTATAATCTATCCTGTATGTTTACACAGTTATGACTGCAGTCGTGCGCAAGTTTATTTTATCAACAATAAAAAAAACTTTACAACGGGTATCTATCTGCTTCAAATGTAAAAACACTTATGATAAATGGTTGACGAGCTTTTAAAATCTTTAATATTTATTAAAATATCCACTTTTCCAAGGTTAAATTTAACAAGTTTCATCTGTGTCTCCAACTTGTGACAAATGTAAAAGCAGTGAAAGCACTCACTGCAGTATTTTTGGGATTGTCATTTGATCTAGGATTGCTGGTCAAGGTTTTTTTTCTTTTTCTCTGGTGTGTATTCATGGACTCTTCCTTCGAGAGAGATTTTGCCCTGTTGGGAACATCTCTAAGCTCATCAGAGCTACCTCCACACATACAAACAGCCATGTTGATGGGCAACATCATCGAAAAAAAGTTAAGAAGGACTGGAAATTATCTACATGTTTTAAAAACTGGATTAGTGAACTGATTTCAATTATACATTTGAAAAAACTGTTCACCCAATGTTTAAGGGTGTGTTTGTGAATTGTTGGGCCTTTACTTTTTATTACTTTTTGTTATTTCTCACATTTTGACTTGACAAACATAAGAGAAAAAAAAGGTATATTACATTATAAACTACAACAGCCTCAGAGGTTCAATTATCAAACTTTAAATTCCTGCTTACAAGGGTACGTACGTGTTGCATTGTTTATCTAAAGCTAGTTTGTAAACGGTGTTTACAAAAAAGAACTTTATAAATGTCAAGCAATACAAATTAAAATTTTTGAAACTATACATTAGTGGCAAAACTATTAGAACTTCTGACAGATCTAAAAACATTGAACTTGTTTGCCTCCATAATATGATTTCAATTTTATTATGTAAAACATTGCTCTGAGCACAACAAATATCAGATGAAGTGAGTGCTACTGTTTCTATCCACTTTTAGCTTTAATGTTTGGTATTGTCAATATTGCCTATATTGTACATGATTGTGTGACATTGAAATAGTCCTAGCTTGTTTTTTGTAAGGAGATTATCTAAATTATGTCTATTTTCTATATTTTTTATAGAGCATAATGATGACTTTGTTGTTATTTTATTTGTTTTCTGGGTATTTTAATATCCAATAGAAAAAAAATAAAAACTGAAACCTCTTAAACCTCTCTGAAACTTGGCATATTTTATTCCATTTCCAGGTCCTTTCTATTGCTGTGAAAATCTCTAAATGTCCAGGTTTTCAAAATTATGCAGTGTAGGCTTTTATTTTTACCCTACGTTCACATTAACCTAACCATAGCAAGCCCACAACTGTGCCTGCTAATCAGAGTTGCCACACAGTATTTTTGTATTTGGAGCCTGCCCCCTGGTGGACGAAGGGAAAAACAGAGCACAAAATAAATCCTAATGGGGGGGGCTTGTCACATTGAGGGGCCATAGGGTTTGATACAATAAACATTCCAAGCCTAATATAGCAAAGCAGCACATCAAATTGATCAGCTGAGACTCAGCTACAATTTACCATTTACCATTTGCATTTACTCCAAACACAGTCCAAACAGCAAGGCAAACATAAACAGGTGGTGCCAAAATGTGCTACATTCTGCCCTATTGTTTATAATGGAGACTCCGCCTGACCATTTCATACTAAAATCTTAATAGTTTTGGTTTGTTTCACATTAGAAGAATTATATTTGGTGAAGGTAAATGTTGAAATGGCTGTAATTTAAAATTAGTGTTTGAGCTGCAACTGCCTTCATCTAAAGAGGATATTAATTCAAATATTGTTTTGTTTTTTTTAGGCGGAAATGTTTTTGGGGTTATTTTGCTGTTTTCTATCTTGATTTATTCTGAAACTGTAACTTGCACATTGAAATTTCTCACAAGTTTCCCCTTTATTTTGACACCAGAATTATTGAAATACACCTTGCAGTTACAGAGATTCAGTCAATTTACTGTGGACATGTCCTTTTCGAGCAGACGCACAAAAAAACTGTCTCAGGTTTAAAGGGTAAGACTTTGTCCCTTGGTTGTGAGCTCTATACATGCCCTGCCTCACCCCTGTCACTCACTGTCACTGTGTGCTGACAGCCTGTTAAGGTCTGTCAGGATAATGTACAATCAAATCCTCTTTACTCAAAACTTAAGCAACTGCATCTGACCATCTCTATCTGATCTAATGTACTGAATATTTGCACAGACCACAGCTCTCCTATCTGTTCTGTTCACCGTATCTTCAGTGCAAAAAATATGAAAAGAAACAGATCACTGTGCACACAGCGCCAGGACAGTGAGCGCTGCTTAAGTGCTGTCTTGGCTTTGGAAAGTGTGGTCAGGAGGATTATTTGGACTGAAAGACAAGGGGAGAGTGAAAGGAGAAACGAAGAAAGGCGTCTACTCTACCGGTTTGGCTTCTGCTGACCGTGTGCCAAAGACATTATCTGTGTTGAGCTCCTGCGACAAGGTTTCATCCAGCTTTCAACAGCCAAGTCGCTTACATTTAGTTGAAAAGCTGCATCTGGTGCTTCATAACCCCGTGTATATATGAATGCAGCTATGGTTACAGAGTCTGAATGCACATGAGTAACCAACCAATTCCCCAACGGTCAGGAATGAGAGTTATTTTTTTCTTATATACTTGAATTCATTTCTATCTTCTGAAATGCTTTGCTGGCAGCTCACTAGGATAAAAAGGTGCAGTTCAACACTAGCCTCTGTAATTTGCTCAAAGAGGCTCCCCCCTTTTGTTATTTATGTTCCGGTGATTGATATCTCACTTTTGAGCAAATGTATTGGGTTTATCTCAGCGTGGGTATTTGTTCCACTCAAGTCAGGTTTGGAATGTCTCCCTCTGCTTTTTAGCCTCTAAAATGTTAACAAATAAAAAAATATATGTAAATTGTCCCCTACTTTGAGGCAGATCTATAAAGTTTTGAAGACCCAGGGACATCATAATTGTTCTTTTTCAAACACTTTTGACTCCATAGCAAAACATACTCTTTATGCAGCACACAATCCTCCCTTTTTTCTTTAAAATAATATCATTTTGTTTTGTTTTGCTCCAATCAGAGTAAACTTATCTCTGAAGCAACTAGTTTGCCAAGTGAGAGACATTGATCACATTACTTCTCAGTTATTAATGATTTCCTATACAGTGAAGGTCAGCTCACACCAAACATATTAAACAGCCTTTAACAGAACACACAACATCTTCAAGATAATCTTACAACTTAATTTAAAATCACTACACCCAAACCAAAATCACTTAAACTGTATTAGTGGAGAAACAAACCAGAGCTCAAGTCAAAGGAAAATCAGGAATAAAAACAAGTCTAAACCCAGGACTAAACAAACTAGAAGTGATATCAGGAAGAGCCAGATGTTGTCTATTTCCTTAACGCACCACACGGGGGCGTATTGTGATGCATCAGCAAAGCCAGAGGCCTGGCAGAGACCAAATGAATGAACCATTATTGGATCTCGTGATGTTAAAAGGACAAAAACTTTCCAACACCAGGTGACTGTATTGTCCCTGAGGGGGACACTGTAGTCAAGTGCAAAGAGCTCCATAAATCTAGGTCGTTTACATTTCTTGGGAGACCAGATGTATTGCTTGAGGATATACAGTAAATGCAGATATAACAGGAGATTGTGTGGCCCATGGTTACAGTCGTTTGATGAATTATCCCAAATGCAACGCAGAGGAAAAGAGGCAGAGTGAGATGTTGTTTCTGGAGCTGGAGGAGGGACACGGGGGATGCACACTTATCCCAGGGACTGGAGCGATGGGACTGTCTCTCTCTTTAGAGACATGAGCGGCCGGAACAGCCCCCACCTCCTCGTCCACCCCTCTGTCTCTCTTTCCCACCAGTGTCTGTGCGTCCAGGTGGCAGTGCGCGCTTTAGCCTGGGGATGTAGCAGCCTCTGGTGTCCGGCACATGGACAGCGCAGCGTGGAGCAGCCGCAGCGCTCCTCTGGCTCACCATAACAACTCCGAACAGCGGTAACAGGAGAGTACACATCTCTGCGAGGAGCTACCGGTCTTCACATACAAAGGATAAATTCATTTCCGGCGAATTCTCTTTTTGTCGTCTTTTTCAAACCGTGAGAGAGTAGCTCCAGCTTGTTCAATGCGCAACCATGCTCATCATCTCGTCTCGCAGTGCGCTGCTGTCCGTGTACTACCCACAGATCTTCCTCATCCTCACCAGCGGTAGCTACCTGTACGTCTTTTTACTGCACTTTAACACTTTAAATATGCTGTCTTTAAACTCAGCGACAGAGCAGGAGGAGCTTTTCGAAGCAGGTAACAGCGTCATCGAGTTAGGTCAACTCCAGAAACTGTAGCTGGCTGCTGCAGGTGCTCAATGGGTGACGCGATAAAAGTAGCCTCCATGCAGGTTAGGCTTAAAGGTTGTTAAAAAAGATTTTTATATATGTTAAACACACCTTTTTATAATTTCCCACAAAGTAGGTAAAGTGATTTTCCTTCTGCAAATTAGTTGCAAAATGTTTTATTAGAAAGTGTTTTATTGGCTGGTATTTCACATTGAATCAGGCTCCAACACGTGCTGTGTCTTTCTCCATAACTGGACTTTTTATACCAATGTGTCTTAAGAGAGTGACTGAAGCCAATATTACATAGACTTGTTGTAATATGTGTGCAGATGATGAGATAACCTGTTCTGATGGATTTAGACATTACACCAGATCCACTTTGTCAAAGGAGCACCTCATCAGACAAGAGCCATAATGTAGGAGCATATGGAAAAGAGAAATAGTGGACAACCTCATGTTTGGTATGTGACACTGGCCTATGTAATGAGCTCTTATGGCATTATAAGAAGAAAGGCAGGTCCTCAAACTGAAATAGCTGTGGTGGCTCATGTTCATTGTAAAACAGAGGCAGACAGTAATATATTGATTTACACTCAATTCTATAAAAGACCATTTTTCTGTTTCTGTATGAAAATCCATTATATTCAATCTGAGGTCAGTGACTCACATTTAACTCATTTGATGAGGTTTGCTTGGTTTATACATTATTGGCTGGCATTTACGGAGAACTATTCAAACACATTCACAGAGAGCATATACATTTCTCTTGCTGCTTCTCTCACAAACCCATCTCATTGGTCCTTGTCCCTCTGCTCATAGGGCGCTGTCCTCAGTGGTAGCTCTGGGAGCCAATATCATCTGCAACAAGATTCCCGGACTTGCCCCTCGTCAGCGAGCCCTATGTCAGAGTCGACCGGATGCCATCATCGTCATTGGTGAAGGTGCTCAGCTGGGCATCAACGAGTGTCAGTACCAATTTCGTTATGGCCGCTGGAACTGCTCAGCGCTGGGCGAGAGGACTGTCTTTGGACAAGAGCTGAGAGTAGGTCAGTCTGTTCAAACCTGGCTGTCGTTTGTCATCCATCATCATGACTAATTTAAATCTTATATTCAAAAGCACAAAACAAAGTATTTAAAACAAAGGCCGACTGTAAGTAAATGTAGTAAGTAAATAAGTGAATGAGGAGCTCATGTTTACATGGCACACTGAATTATATCCAGAGAGTTATAAATGAAATGATTGGGTCACATACACAAACATTTAGTTCAACCCTAAAAGTTCTGGGCCACAAGTCTGGCTTATGACTGATCAGTTTGAGCCCACATTAAAATTCAAGATAAACTTAAATGTGTTAAGTTGTTTAACTGTATAAACAAAGAAACTGACACATTCCTAGATTTAGTCTTCCTAATTTTCTCAGAGAAGGTCATTCACTTCAATGAGAATTTGCATTTCAGTTCAACATGTTTTGTTGCGGTTTTTCTGGGGCTTTGGATCAATCTTTAATCTCGCAGCTCTGGGAGCAATCACTTTCTTCTACACGGGAGACAAGCAGACAGACGTCTGGATGCCTTTATTTCTTTTGTCAGAGGAAATGTCTCTATTCTCTTGTGGTGTATAAATGAGCTAAGAGAGACACTTTGGAATGAACTAACTTACCCATTTACTTCCAATATGAACAGTTTCCGCATTTAACATCCTTCAGGAAAAATAACTCAGAGTAACAAATAGTTTAGAGGGTGAGTGTACAGCACATTTTCAACATGTCTGTCAGAGTATCTGTGGTTTAACATGCTTTAGTCCATGTTATCCCAGTTCTTGTTTTAATGTCAAACAACCTTTATGTGGCAAGCAATACCATCCGTACCAGCTGATTGACCTGCCGGGCCTGTGAACTCATTAGGGAATGAGAAAGACCAGAGAAATTCATGCTAACCACTAATTGAAGTCAGCTACAGCAGCTGGATGGCAACAATGGAACCCTGCGTGCACAGCCGTACAATCAAAACAAATCACGGCGCGAGGAGATGGCCATTTGGCTGTTGCACATGCCCGATGCCTTGAAATGCTCCCTACACAATATTTCTGAAAGGGTCACGGATTCGGCATGATGAGAGAAGACTTGAAAGTTTGTTATGAGTTATGGACCAAGAGAACCACAAGCCCAATAGTTTCTCTGAGTCAGTTTGTCAGGCTGGAAGAGAGCTCCCAGAGACGCCATGCATTAATACTCTAGTCTACTGTCCAGTAGCGAAGAATGAAGACCCAGTATTATCCTGATTGGAGAAGGAGAATAAAAGAATATTGTATTTCACAGTTTGAGTTTACTGGCCATAAAGTAATTTCTTCTCTGTGCCATAAATAAATGTGTGTTTATTTTGAAGTTTGAACGGTGCCATACACTGGATTGGAATTGAGTAAATCTTTGACAAGCACGGCTACACATTATTTTAACATGAAATGCAAACTCATTTACTGTAATAATGTGGCTAAAGCCTTGAGCTGATGGAAAACCACATGACAGAGCTCTCCTGTAGTCCACCAGTAGATGTCACACTTCAAAAAAACTGCAGAGACTCACTATGATGAACATGTGATGGGTCATCAACCTATGGACTTTTTAAATCACTTTGTCAAAGCTTTGTATTATTAAAAACAGCAGTGTCTTGTTCTTGTATGACCTCCTCAGATACTGACAAATGAGTACTTTACTCAAATTTACTGTAAATGAAGATGATAAAAGTCAAGACACTTGAAAACACATCTGAAAACTCAACCTAGAATTGAACTCTTGGGTGCATGGTTTACTACTACACTAGTAAGTATAAGTTGACTACATAACCTACATTAATTATATATTTATTAATGTGTTACTACAGCTTAAAGCAACACTAACCTTTCTGAATATATAACCACTAAATGACTAAAACAGTCAAATGCTGCTGCAAATTCATATTAGTCTTTCCACATATCTATTTCTAATTATATTTGGATTTTTAAGTTGTGATGTAAATTTGCATTGACACCACAGACTCTGTTGAGATGTATGTGTTCGCTCAGTTACTTTGTGGAGCTAGACGCACTTTTTTTATAAAAAAAATTATGTAAGGTGATAGTCCCTGTTTCATATCAAGAATTCATTTGAAGCTATTTTAATAATTTTCAGGCTTTAGATGTTGTGTTAAGGTTACAGTGTTACTTTATTAAGGTGTAGTATTTATAAAATGTCATCAAATAAAGGAGATGACTATATTGTTAAAATTTCCCAATCAGTTTCCATTTTAAGAAAACTTGATTAACTATGTCCAATTTCATGTCTTTAGGCAGCAGAGAGGCAGCCTTCACTTACGCCATCACTGCAGCTGGAGTGGCTCACGCTGTCACCGCGGCCTGTAGCCAAGGCAATCTGAGCCAGTGTGGCTGTGACCGAGAGAAACAGGGCTACCACGACCAGGAGGAGGGCTGGAAATGGGGAGGCTGCTCGGCTGACGTTAAGTATGGAGTGGAGTTCTCCAGGCGCTTCGTAGACGCACGGGAGATCAAGAAAAACGCCCGACGGCTGATGAACCTACACAACAATGAGGCAGGACGAAAGGTAAATGAAGCTAAAGCACATTATTATGAACTAGGTAAAGTTAACTTGTTCCTACGTGCCATTTTTTGCTCACATCTGCATTAAAATAGTTTTTCTCTATTGATACGTCAACAATTTTTTTTTACAATACTACATTACTACGTTCTTAATCAGTTTTTATTTGTAAATATATTTGTACAACGTTTTCTTAGTTTGTCTTTTTTATCTGTAATTTACTTATTTTGCTTTTGAAAAGATTTCACTTTCACACACCTTTTTAAAAATTTTTGTATCTGCATTTGTACTTTTTGTACTTATTTCTGCAATTAAATGTTTTTTGAGCTGCATAGCTTATATTAACTTATTTCTGAACAACATGTATTATTGTAATATCTTTGTTGGACTACCTATTCTTTTGGACATTCAAGTAGCTCAGTGTTTTAAATATGAAGTGTCTAAAAAGAACTCTTGACTGTCTCCATTTACAGCAGAACATGGCTCAGTCTGCCCCAGTGTGAATGTGTGTGAATGGGATGAAGGGAAGCATGATGTAAACCACTTAGGTTGCCCAAGCGGGTGCAAAGAAAGCTATATAAATGCATTCCATTTACCATTTAGTCTCTGTGCTGTTGCTCCTCTCACAATTCCCAAACTGGGAGTCTGCTGATAAGAATTTAGTGTAAGTAAAAAAAAACAAAAAAAACTTTTTTAATAGTATCTTATAAGACCACATTAATAATACTTCCTTTAAACTGACACAGTACAGACAGACTTAGATTAAACACTGAATGAATTATAATACACAGAAGTTTTGACTGGATAATATTTCAAATCTTTCTCTCTCTGGCTCTGCACTACTAAGTCTAAAGTAACTCCTCGAAAATGTGTTATTTCCTTTGACAGCTCTAAATTTGTAAATATAATCTGCTAAATAAACGAATGGCAACATTTTCTAAATATCAATTAAAATGTGTTTGACAATAATGTAACATAAGGCAGTTTTAAAAATTTGAGTTGATAAAGTTTATGAATGTGTGTGAGCACGTAAAAATGTCTGTTATTACAATATAAATGGGGCTCAGACCACACTGTAATGCTTTACATATACAGTTGCAGAAAAGCTCGGGTCAGTTTTCTTGGGCTGTCACACCAATCTGTGGTCTGAGGAAAGGTAAAGTTAATTAAAGACTACAGCGGTGGATTATGAGTTATATTCCCCAGGTTTCTGACATATAGTTGGCCAAGTGTGAGTGGTACTGAAAGTTGAAGTGTGGACTCTTTTAAAGTAATGCAGTAGATGTTGAAAATCTATTTGAGATTCAAAGTTGTATCTCAGTATAGTGACATTGTTTTTTTTTTAAATATAAATATATTATGTGTTACCTGAAAATAGTTATAGTATATTACCTGTAGTGGATTACTGTTTGTGTGTGGACACAACCTGGAGAACTGGCCCTGCCGAGAAGCAGTGTACAGCGGTGTATGAGCAATCTGTTGCAACGTACAGCTTTCTTACAGTACAATATATTTCCACAAGACTGGGGATTTGGGCTGAATGATTCATGGCCATGAATGTGCTGGGTAAAAGAAATACTGCCTTTGAGCACACTTAAGTACTCAAACATCCTTCTCAAAAATTTATAATATAGTGTAAAAAATCTCAATGTATTGTATTTTAAACTTATTTGTTCAGAAAAAACCACTCACAGACATTATTGACCAATTTACCAGGAAATTTAAATAATTTTTGGTTGTATACCCATATATTTTTCCAGGAGACCGTCAGTCCCATGCCTACTATCTACCAGTAAGAGTTTAGTAAACTTATTTAAACATTATTAAAGGAGGCTGGACTCCCTGTTGTTTGTTTTCCACCAAAACGGGTATTGTTCTGGTCATTTTTAAAGTAAATAAAGTTTTTTAGACATATTATTTTAGAAGACCCCGTGTCCAAGTTTGTATTTGGATGTCGGTATAAAAAAAAACATCTCTATGAATCTTTTTGTGATCAGATCCTGGAGGAGAAGATGAAGCTGGAGTGTAAATGCCACGGTGTGTCTGGTTCCTGTACCACAAAGACCTGCTGGATCACCCTGCCCAAGTTCAGAGACATCGGCTACCTGCTGAAAGAGCGTTACAGCGATGCGGTTCAAGTGGAGTCAGTGCGGGCCTCACGCCTTCGCCAGCCCTCGTTCCTGCGCCTCAAACTGGCTCGAGGCTATCAGAAGCCCACAGACACAGACCTAGTTTACCTAGAGCGCTCGCCAAACTACTGCGAGGAGGACAAAGCCACAGGAAGCACAGGGACACGAGGTAGGCTGTGTAATGGCACCTCGACCAACGCGGACGGATGCAACGTGATGTGCTGCGGCCGAGGATACAACACACACCAGTACACACGAGTCTGGCAATGCAACTGCAAGTTTCACTGGTGCTGTTTTGTCAAATGTAACACCTGCAGTGAAAGATCAGAGGTTTTCACGTGCAAGTAAGATGATACCAAGGAACAAAGGTAAGGATACAGGATACAGCTAAAGTGGAAGTGAAATTTGAAGGACTTGGAAGTATTTATTCAACAATTTGCACATTTTGGCATCCTTTGGGAAATTCCTAAAGATAAATTAAATGATAGATGTTGGGACTTCAGCGTTATTATATACCTTTGCTTGTTAGTACACACCAATGACTGATGAGTGGATTTGGAAAATGGCAATGCAAAAAGAGGAAGACAAACATCTCCAAAAGATGTTACTTTAAGCCTGATAAAAGAAAAGTAACTATTGTTGGATCTCTGTAAAGCATAAACTGGAACTGCTAGAAGAGCAACAAGCTTCTGACTGCCATGAACAACAACAGCAAATGTAGCTCAGGCGGCAACTTTATACTCACTGTATGTTTGAACACTGAAAATAAAACCTATTTATGTAAAATATACTTTACACACAAGTCTTACAAGGCAAATAAGTTCAAATGATTTTCTTTGTTTTCATTAGGACATTTTCTCTGCTGTTTTTTTTTTCCCAGAGCCTGTTTTAGTGTTATTTTTCTTTTGCACTTGCATAGTCACATCTTTTTCTGAGACATAACTACGTTGGATTGCTTTCCTGGTTTTGGTAATGCTTCATGGGCATATTGCCCCTATAGGGTCCAGGCTCTCTGTTACACCAATAGTATGTGGGTATTTTCTGCCACTGAGGCAGAAAATACCCACATACTATTTTAAGCATCCAACTTGTAAGTTTGTATGGCACTTTCCATCCCGACCATACTCATTGTTTGGTTTGCAAAGGGCTCTTAACTTCTGAGAAAAGCATTCAAGCCTCATTGGCGCTGCATAGAAGTGCAATCAGGTTCAGATACATTGAACATTCCAGTGAACAGCAGCAGTGACAGGGAATTTCACATCGCGGACTGTGCTTACACAAGGCCTTCCAGCGCGGTTTAGGCCCTGCTTGGCGGGATGGCATGTTCCCCAACCACACACAAGGGGCTACGAGAGGATCAAAGGCCTCAAAGCTATTTTTGGACAATACCCTTAATGTATTCAGAAATGTTTTATGTAGGCTTTATGTAACGTACAAACAAGCTGAAGAGTATATTTTTATATTTTGAGGAACATGGCACTTTATGTCATTTATAGATGAAAAAGACGTTATTAACAATTGTTTATTACTGTGTATTCAGACAATAAATTATTTGGACTTTTTGTCTGTAAACAAGTCTTAATTTGTAAATGTTTTACCAAATTACCCCATTTTGTCTGTGTCAAGAAGAGTAATCATTATCAAAAAGTAATTTCAAGTCCATAAGTGTTACAGTTATAGTGTTACAAATACAACTGTGCATGCATGGAACCTGTTTTAGGGAATTCAAGTTTCAACAACTAACCAAATAGTGTGTTTAAATGTAATTGTATAACTTCCATCAACAACATTTTCTCATTGCTGTCTAAAATTTTAAAATGTTTTTTTTTTATAAAAGGTGGTAAAATTAGTTTTGACTCCAAAACATGGGTCAGCCATTATTTTTACCAATAAAATCTGAACATCCTTTTATTGCCTTGTATGTTTTATGTCAGAGGACTTTTTTTCATCAGCATTACATGAATAGAAAGCATACATCTCACCAGCAGAAACTATGATAAATGCCTTGGCTATGGAAAACCTTGGCTGATGTGATGCTAATGTTAGTAGGTGAGCAGACTGCCTCGGCCATGCCACCTCATTCAGCCGACACAGGCTCTTTCCTGTGGGCCTGAAAAGCATTGCAGCCAGCCAGTCGAGCGTAAGTAACTGCTGTTTTGTTAGCCGTCTGAAATCCTGGGGACCGGAACCCCATAAGCTCCCTTCACTGTGTTGGTGGATTGAGGGGAGAGTCCAGCCGATTGTTTCAATACATTTTGTCATTAAAAATCGGAGGCAGAAAAAACAGGGTGGAGCTGGGTACAGACCGGCCTGTAAAGCACTGCATTGTGAAGGTGTCAAGACCATTCAGCTTATCCAGCAACAGGAGGAGCACAGAGGGATGTCATTCTACAAACTAATGCTTCTGGTCTGATTCACCCACTCATTGCCTCATTGAAATCCTGTTTTCATCATCACTGTCCATTGTCCACTGATCCAAAATCAGGACCGCTCATCAACAGAATCAGTATTCACAGCTAACCATCTAGCTACAATGTTATGCATGGTTACGGTAGAGAGAATAGGTGCTCTGTGAGAAGCAGTAGTCAGTTTAAGTGCTGTGTGGTGCGTAGAGGAAGATATAAATATGTGTGTATAGATTGATTACTATTCATTTGTAAAACAGTAAACAAGCTTACCAGGAATACTTTAGTCATACAACTGTAATATCGCCAAAAGCAAGGTGACATACGGTGAGAAGCTAAACATACATATTTGTTTATGCTAGTATGTTTAATATGAGTTGATATATTCCAACTTTAAGAGTGACTGTTTATTTTTTATAGCCTTTAATAATGGGTTGAGTTGCCATTTTCTTGGTTTATAATATGTTTGATTTGACAGTAGGTTTACTTTGTTAGCAATTACTCACACATACCAATAACCTCAGATATTTCTGGTAAATACTGGAGTTTAATTAGGTTGACAGAAGTGGTTGATTACATCCCGTTGATCATACTCATGTTGTAGTCAGAAGTTACTATAGGTCTGGGAGTAAACCCAACCCTTGCTGTTAACATCAGTGTCTCTGAAAAGTGAAAAGAGCAGACACTGTGGTGCGCTTTGTCTTTGGATTAAACCACAAAGCTGCAGGTTTGCCAAGAAGAGCCAGCATGTGCTCTCCACTCACAAACTCTTCATTTCTCTCACTCAGGTCGAGACAAAACAAAGCTCATGACATCCTGACCTCTTCTTCATAAACTGGGGACCCCATGAATCTATCTCAAGCTCCTAATGGGCATAAGAGTGGAGCGGAGAAGCAAGTTATTTTGTCAAGTTAATTTGACTGTCACTTAGAACGGCACAGACCATCGCAAGTTACTTATAAATAGAGCTTAATTCTAATGACTGAAGCTTGTAGCACACAGTAAATCTACATTCACACACGTGTGTGTTTTCTCATCAAAACAAAACCTTCAAATAAAAAAAACTGCTTTTGGGGTGGGGACTTTGTCTTTCCTTATACTTTGCCTCAGGAGTCTTTCCTCACAGGTTTGAGCAACAAGCTCCCATCTCTCTCTTCGACCAGGAATCCCAGTTCCTTGAGTGCCGAGTAGTCTGCAGTGCCCCGTCGTTCCAGAGAAGCAACAAAATTCTGATTTTGTGTGTTGTTTTCAAGGAGGTTTCTGATTGCAAAGATGGCCCACTGGCTGATAACTATTCCATCTGTTATGGACAATAACAATTTTTTGTAGAAAAACAAGACAAAACAAAACAATCAAGTAGCCTACCAACCAGTTGACCATTAATGGCATGGAAAATACTAATATCTTAATGTCATGCATACAGATGAGAAGAAGTAGATAGAGGTGAATAGTACACACAGTACAGTGTAGCGTTCTCATGAAGTGTCTATAATTTGTCTTGGTTGCTGAGTACGTAGAAAGTAAACGTGTTTAGCAGACAGGTTGTTTTGGGATACAAAACACACCAGACACACCCCTATTAGGTTTCCTTCACACATTCATACCCTTTAATTCAACCTTTTCTTTTTTTAAGAAACAAATGCTTTCTGACGCCTACATGAAAAAAAACTTCACTTTACTTCAACTGACACCTCTGACCATTTGCACAAAATTATATGAATAAATAAATATCTAAAATGACTAGTCACATACTACTGTAGCAAAATCTAAGTTAAGATCAAATGTAAAAAAAAGTTATGGTTAAATATGGTTTATCTATGTACATTTATAGGGTAATCTTACATTGTACACAATATATACCTGACTCAAAGTAGTTTTAGAACTGGCAGTGCTTTTGATGATCAAAGGATACAAGGGTTATTGCTGTCTATACTGCAGTTGTCCAAAATGAGAGGGATGCCTTCATGTTCCCTGACCTGTGAAATAGAGAAAAAGTTCAACACATAGGTAAAGGTTTATGTGTAGGCTTAGTTCAACAAACATCTTTAAACCACTCCTGTGGTGTAATACTGATACTGACAGCTGTAGATCCCTCAACATCTGAGAAAATTATCTGTTTAAGCTGAGAATCAATAGAAATAAACATGAAATAAGCCTTAAGCAAAGCCACACACACTCATGAAAACAATGAAGTGACCGCAACAGGGATGATCTGGTTTGTGTCTCATCTTACAGACTTAATTATTTTCATTGCTTTGGTTTGCCCATAAACGACCATTGTGGCCAGTGTCATGCCTTGGAGAGTAGATTCCACAGTGCTAAGTTTCATAAAGTGTAAATGTAAAGTAAAAAAACAAAGTTATTGACATGTACAAGGCTACAAGCACAAGTGTCTGCATTTTCCACTTGCAGAATAATTGCCTGACGTTGCCTACATTATGTCCAAATCCATAAAAAGCTTCAGCCCTGTTCATGCAGCCCAGTGCTTTACATGCACATCTTAAATTACAATCTCTCCCAAAGGTGAACACAATGACATTTGGTTTACTGGAACAGATCACAGTGAAAACAGATATGGGCCGATTTTTGACCACTGACAGACCACAGATCAGCATCCACAAATATTATAGAGGCCGGCTGAGGGTGGCCATCCCACAAGCATTCCACTAATCTGTTTCTATTAAGACTGACTGTGTTCATGTTGTGCCACAGTCCAACTTCTCCCCATCCATTATATTTATTATCTATCCCTGCTTTTGTTAATAGTGGGACGCTGACAGATGGCAATGGAGAGAAATTTATAAAATGAGGAGACAGCGCGAGGTTGGGCGTGTTCACATTTGATTTGTTGAAAGCAACTTGCACATAACATGCAACCTCTTTCTCTGTTTAACATGACATTCATTTCCAGTTCTTCTAGAGTCCAGTGCGTGAGCTCAGTGTTAGGCTCTGTTAGGCAATGGCATTAACCCCTCTGTCAGCCACTTATAGTCATTTTGAACATGTAATTTGTATCTGTAATGCACATATTTTCTGACAGCTGTCACTGGAACTTTACAATAAGACATTAGACATTTGTCCTCCTCTCCACAATATCAGGCAGACCTAGCATTTCCCTCCATTATTTAGATGTGCCTGGACTCATTGTATTCACACCTGGTTTTTACATGCATCCTCCTGAGTCTATATTAGATCATCACTCACTTCTGTGCTTTACATTTAAAACTTTAAAACACTGGCTTAATTAAAATATTTCTGTGAAACATTTACTTCTAGTACCTTCATTGTAGTGTGAGAGAGAGTTCATTTTAAGCTAGATGAAGATACACAAAGCAAGCCCTACTCTTCCTATATTGTGTGGTCTCTCTGCTTCCTATTGTGTTCTACTGATGGTGATTGTTTATTAAATCTCTGTTGGCATTGTATGCCCAAGCTAAACACTTCACTCTCCATTTATCTGGTAAGCCCTCAGTTAATTGCTAAAACAATAATGAATACATTGTGTACCTACCTTGTTCTGATTGTTGGTGTTGTTATGACACAAGTTTCCTATGAGTCTGATGAGGTGAGCCTTGAAACTGATGACAGGAGAGTAGGAGGAAGAGCCTGCGTCTCCACTGAAGGCCGAAAAGTTTTGGGATGTGCTGAAAATATTCTTACTGGATTTTCCGATAGCATGCACCTGCGCCAAGAGATCTGCAGAGAAAGTAACATGTGAACTACTAGTATCTTTACATGACTCACTGAATGAATTAAATGAAAAGGTTTAACATTGTAACTGATTGGTGTTTTAGACAGCTAAAAAAGATCACAACAGTGCACAGTTGTGGGCCAGCACCTGTTGTGTTCACAAGAAGGTCTGGATGGTCCTGTAAGAACATAAACTCTCTGTGGTCAGAGGTCATCTCACAAAGCACATCCAGCAAGCCTATCACTGTCAGTGCCTCCTGCAGGACCTGTGAGGGATTACAACCAACAGGTGGAAGTTAAGTTTTGGTTTATGTTATGGAAGGACAAGTTGTCACCATAGTGTAGCATTAATTTTATTGTACAACTAGTAAAAGAACTACAATTAATACACATAAATAGCACACTTCTCATCAAGCATATTCAGGAAAATGCTTTCGGTTATTAACTGTACCTCATTACTGGATTCAGAGCCAGTGGCAAGAGTGAGCACTGCATTACAACCATTCTGAAAGGAAGAGGCGAGAAAAGAGGCCACAGCAGCAGGAATACCACAGTCTGACTCCTCTTCTCTTAACTGGGCTAGGAGCAGTTCAAGTAGAGTCACTCTGTAAAATACAGTACATACATCATTATATTGACAGTTTATGAGGCGATAAAGTGAAGTCAGTAAAAGCACATGAGTAATCTTAACAGTGGATAGGTAGTGTAGAGTGTTGTAGCGAGCACTGAAGTAACAACCTTTCATGGTGGGTCATCTGAGTATACATACTCTCCACTAACGCTGAGGACTTCAGAAAATGCTGGGTTGCAATGAGAACTCTGTGAATTAACACTTCATTTAAGTTGTGTTGGTCATAAATAAACAAATCTGTAAATTAAGTTACTAAAGACACACTCACGTCCAGTCGAGGTCAGGTTCCATCATGCAGAGGTCCATCACCTTGCGGGCCAGCTGGATATTATGGGGCTCAGCCATTTTTTCTACCTTCGCCTCATCTAGACACGTGTGAAGGACCATCGAGGCGTAGTTTACAGCCTTCTTATCAGCTAAACAAAGCAGCTGCCTGTTGTATTAGGAAACTGGATGATTTTTAAGGAGCTGGTGTTTAGGTTTTCCAGTTTAAATGTATATGTTTATAAGGATTTTAATGTGGCCTCTACTTCGACACCTAAAACTTACAAGAGATGCTCTGGGAAGCTGAACTGCCATATGTCATCTTTACAGATCTGGTTTCCCACAGCAATGTTCCCAAGAAACTGGATCCCACAACAAAGAGCTGGTTTAGAAAGGATTAATAATAATAGAAGTCAAATTGAAGTCAAATTAAAGATCCAAGGTTTGTCTTTAGCAATCATTTAATACTGGGTTTAAGACTCACGTTCAAGTATGCCATCTTTATTTTCTTCAGTCTGAAGGTATTTTAGAAGTTTAAGGGTTACATCAATGAATCCAAGATCCCTGTATGAAATAAAGATTTTATTATCACAAACACTTGCATCACTGGATCTTTACACACTGCAAAATTACCCACTTTCTACTATCAACTACTATATCAAAACTGGGTTATCAAATTAACTATAAACCATAATTTCTTTCTTGTATGACAAAAAGTCTGACTATAAAACACTGTATACACTAAAATATGTTTATTCTCTGTGGCTGAATTACCTGAGCAAGCACTGGTTGCGTGTACTTTGAACACATGCGTTTCGTTGAGCCCTGAAGCACTCTGCAGTCATCTGTAGCTGCATTGTCACAGACTGGAGTTCCTGGTCATCTCTGCCGTCAGCAGCTTGTAGCTCATCACAGAGACGGGACAAGACATGAAGAAGACTGGAGAACACAGCCTCATTCACAGCTTCCCTGAAAACATAAAGACACGTAGAACAACACTGTATTTAGTAGTTTAACTAATTACATTGGACTAAATCGTTTTTGATCAAATATTTAGTTAAGTAAAACAACCACAACCTTTAAAACAACGAGTGAGTGAATAAGTAAATTTGACCTTCAGAAAGAAAAAACTACAAGCTGTATCATTACTGCGCATGTTTAAGTCGTGATGACAATGCGCATATTACATTACACATCTCAGGTCATAACTTCAATTTGCTTGAGAGGTTCACGATATAACGGGAATGTTAAACACATGTATGCTACAATAAAGAACCGTGTTACGTTAGTCTTTCTATTCACAAATATATACTGCCAATCAATGATGTGTTTAAAGCGGACGTATAGAGGACTTATGCTGCAATTGTTGACAGACTTCATGCTAACTTTGTCGCATGCTAACAGCCTATATTTACCAAAACATGCAAACACTCTACCTGTATTCTTTGTCCCGTAAGGCTGCCGTAAATGTTTTCAGAACTTGCAAATGTTCAGGGCAGTGTTTTTCATTTAAAATGTCAGCAATTGATGCTGACATCTCCGCGATAGTGTTGGAAGCTGCCATGTTTACTACCTCATGCGCAAGGGGTGGGACTTCCGGTAAAGAACTAAGTACTCTATTGGTCCAAGTGATTTAAAGGCGGGGTCAGAGCATAACGTTAACCAAAAAATAAATAAATAAATAAAATAAAAAAACACGAACGTTTTGGGCTAAAAAATGTGTTCATGTTAAAAATATTTTATTCCATCAGGTATTAAAAGTCAGACATTTGAATACTTTATATATATTTTATTTACAAAACACAGAGTCAAGGTTTAGTGGTATCAAATTGATACCGATTCAAACAAATGAACACATTGCATTAGTAAATGATCTAGTCTTTTCAATTAAATAAAAAAAGACATTTTAATCTGATAATTAAACCAAAGTAAAACAACTACAATTATACATACAGTATACTCTACTGTATGTTTTAGTTCAAAATGGTTTACATGCATATTAATGAACCTGACAGGACTTATGAGAGGCAGATCAATATAAAAGTGTTTCAGAGTCAAGCATTTGCCTTAAGCAAGATTTTAGTACTGGATATAATCAGTTTGGGTGGAAGTAATGACTTTCTAACTAAATGTATTAGAGGAAGATCAGTGTTTTTTGTTTTTCTTGTTTCTTTTCTTCTTGGCACCAATTATCAACACCAATAAAGAGCTTTAGAAAATTAAAGGCTCACATACATGTTGTTGGCATGACATAAAACATTTGTGACACTTTTTGCTTTAACATGAACTTAACATGAACATAACTCTATTGTTTGTGATGGAGCTACCAAACTTGGACACTTTATACATTTCATGTTTCCTTTGTTACAACCCACCCCAATAACACCTGCTGGGGTAAGTCAAACAATCAGAAATTAATTAAAGGATGTGATTGGCTTAAAAAAAGACACTAGGGAACCATTTAACTGTAATGCTGTCCAACAGAAGCATAATAGTAATAATAGTAATCACAGTTTCATTATAGGAATAAAAATAATAATAAAGGGAATATATTAAGTTCCTTGTTTTCTGAAAAATACATAATATTTTGTTTATTTCAGTCACCTCAAGGGTTTTTTCAGAACCAGAACTGAGATATAAAGAGGTGTATTTTGACAATGTTGCGATGGGTAATAGACCCCGACTTGACATAGTTTATGACCACCTCCACATCAATGTCCCTGGGCCCAATGATAGGTTTCACTTGACGGACAACACCTGAGCAAAAAAATGACAAAGTTGGAATTTATTAGTGCCTGACGAACTGACAAACCCAGCTGGAAAGTGGTAAGTGTTTCTTACCCATGATCATGCCTTGATACGAGCTTTTCATCACGTCAAATGAGAACTGCTCATCCGCAGCCAGGATCTCAAAGACCACATCAGTTGAGCCCGTATATGGAGCTGGATTAGCCTCTGCACCAGTCCTTAGAAAGACAATTTCTGCAGAAAAAAAGGGGTACACAGTTCATTTATCTGAATGATTGTCTCTTAACCTTACGCTGCAGCTTGATTCTTGACAGATTTGTGAGTTTACAAACACACTAAAATCAATCTTGACCTGGGCCAAGCAAAGTATTCATGTTCTGAACCCTGGCTTTACTGGCTCATTGTGTTAATTGATGTGGCAGCACTGACAGGTCTGGTTTGAAGACGTAGCAACTGTTTCGCCGGGACAAACGTAAACAACATTGCGCTGCTCTGGTTTCAATTACCGACCAGGTATTCATTGAAAGTACCTGCACTTTTGCAAATGCTTTCAACAGGAGCCCTCCCAGATGGTACTGTGAAACAGACTATGTTAAGGTTAAGAGTTTCTTGAGTTGAAGCAAACCCCAGCAAATTAGATATTAATGATCACTCTGAGCAATTGTACTGTGGGTTGAAAAGATGTATTCTGCGGCAGGTTGGTGGGTGGAAAACCTAATTTCAACGAGGCTGCAAATTTGAAAATCTGCTATTAAATGTTATTAAGTAAAAAAAATATATATAATAATAATTACCAAAAAAAAAACACACGAAAACATTTTGTGATTACCTTCTGGTCCACTGAAGTCTCTGAAGGTTGGGAGAGAGAGCATTGTGTGTGTGATGAGGTAGACCGGGTCGAGAAGGCAGTTGAAGTCATTGGGTTGGCACGACCTAATGCAACGCACTGAGCCGTTTCTACCCGAGAGATAATACAGGTAAGTATAAAGTGAAAAAATGTAAATGTTTAGGATACACACATTTTTGTTTTTCAAAGATAAAAAGAGAAATTGCACTGTTAAGAATAATTAACTCTAGCAGTTTTTCCCATAAATAATTTGACAAGAAGTAACAGTCATTATGTAACAATTGTCCCTAGAGAAGGTTGTGGGATAACAAATTAATGAGCACACATTACAAATTAGTACAATGTCAGGTCTAGCAAAGAAAGTAGAAAAAAAACAAAAAAAACAATACGTTTTGAAAAAGATATTAAAACTTAAACCTTGGAATGAGAAATGAAGATACTGTTTTGCAGATTTCAATACAAACAACAGTACAACGATACAAAAATCTATTGTTAATTTAGGATTTAATGTTGGTAATGACCATTCATTTCCAACATAACTCTGGATTATGTGTCCAGCTACAAGCACCAAATCCAACCAACCTGAAGAAATATTTTGGTTACATTTATCCATCCGACCAGAGCAGCTACTGGTCTTGGTATCATTTACAGTAAATTAACTGATAACTGCCCAATATCAACACAATGGGCACCATCCATCATAAAAGATGAATGCAGCTCCACCACTAATTGATCCCCTCTATGCTGGCTGCGCCCCAGATGCCCATAAATAAGTGCCATGCTTATTTTTCTAAATCTCCTACAGTGAGACCACTTGGACCAGGACATAGGAAAAATTTGTTTCGACCTTCTGAATGTTGGCCGCGGAGTAAGACCATAAATGTACTTAGATCTCACAAAGTCAACAGTCAGTCATTTTATCTGTAATTTATTTCAAACACATAGAAAACATATATACAATAAAGCTGCCATACAGACATGAGGTAGAGTGAGCCGTCATGAGAAATATGTTTTTAAAGTATTGAAAGTTAATGGGCCCATCTAGTGGTACAAAAAATAGATATTATTCAGCTACCAGATATGTCCTATGAACTGTTTCTTAAGCATTAAAAAAAATACATGGAACTAACAATAATCACACACAAAAACATCAGTCTTCTAATAACACAATACTGTTGATGGCCGAAAGGCGCTGCTCAGGTGTGACAAACACAGCAATCTTTGCCATGTACAAGTATGACCTGCCATATCGGATCAGACTCATCTCCACCGTCAAAAAGAAGTCTCTGGGTTCTGTCAAAGTGCGACGCAGTGAGATCACTCCACCGTGGGTTTGCTGCTGCACGACAAAGTGGCCGTCTTCATCTCCCGACACTATACTGAGCAGCATTTGGTCTCCAGGCACTAAATTGGAGGGTCCCACCCGAAAGACATCAGCTGGGACCAGAGTGTTGGTGGGAAAGGTGATGTTGTAGAAGGAGATTCTCAGCGGCAGTAACAAACACGACGCAGGGCTACGCGTAAACTCGCAAGTTACACGCTCGCAATGGCTGAAAGGAAAAAATAAAATAAAGGAAGGGCTCACTAAGTAAAGGGTATAAATATGTATGTAACGATAGAAACAATTAACGCATAGACAGGAATGAGGAGCAACAGAAACCTGAAAAAAGGTATAGCCGCAAAAACCAAAAAGTTTTAAAATGAGAAAGAAATTTGAGGAATGAAGTTTACGAGAACTTAGATCTCAGCCCCTCAATTTGAATGCTCTGACATAATAAAGTAGTAATTCATCAGCTCTCACCCTGGTGCTGCTTGGCGGAAGTTTACAGGACACTCAAAGGACAGACAGCGAAATCCTCCCTGGACGTTAAAACAGCTCTGTGTGACTGAACAAGTGTGACTTCCTGTTGCACACTCATCAATGTCTGGATAAAAACAAAGAGATATTAAGTAGTGCCAACATGTGATATTGGTTTTAATTAGAGGTTTAGAAAAACAACATTGCAAACAGGACTTTATTTATATACAAACAGACCTTGGCACATGCGTCCATTGGGTCCCAGTGTGTAGCCTGTGGGCGGGCAGGTGCAGTAGAAACTTCCTGGGGCATTGGTGCAGCGGTAGGAGCACACATGACCACCAGTCGGCAGAGCACACTCATCGATATCTGAAAAATAGAGTGTAAATAACACAAAAGAAAATGCATCATTGTGTTTTAAAGCTTTATGGCGAATACATATAACCAATTACTTCACACCGCATTACCTTCACACATTATCCCATCAATGTCACTGAGCTGGTAACCACGGCGACAGTAGCACTGGTAGGAGCCGTGGACGTTGGCACACTCCTGGCTGCAAGGGTTGGCCTCACATTCGTTCACATCTGTCAGAGAAAAATACCATATACTGTATTTTCTGTTGTTGGCCTGAATACTGTAGTCTAAAATCACACTCTAAAAAAACACAAGTCTAAATCATGTTTTCATCTAGGAGCAGAGAGTTTATTGAGAAGGCTGACTGTCTAAAATATGTTTTTCTCAGTGGCACTTTACAGTTTCCATTGGACACCTCGTGTGATGAGGCCCACAGCTCTTAGTGGATCTATAAACTCAAATTCACCATTCATTCATTCATTTTCTACCGCTTAGTCCCGTTAAGGGTCGCGGGTGACTGGAGCCTATCCCAGCAGCTTTGGGCCTGAGGCAGGGTACACCCTGGAGAGTGGCCAGTTAGTCGCAGGGCTGACATTTAGAGACAGACAGTGACAGACAACCATTCACTCTCACATTTATTCACTAGGGACACTTTAGAGTTGTCATTTAACCTGTACATGCATGTCTTTGGACGGTGGGAGGAAGCCGGAGTACCCGGAGTGAACCCACAGTAACACGTGGAGGACATGCAGACTCCTCACAGAAAGACCGGAGTCGGCCGAGAATGTTTGAGTCGGCCGGGTTTTGAACTCACGACCTTCTTGCTGTGAGGCAGGAGTGCTAACCACTCTGCCACGTGCACCCTTCAAATTCACCATTGTAGTCTAAATTGTTTTTGACATATTGAGTCAAATAAAGTACCACAATTAACATGTCATTCACGTGAGGTTACCTTCACAGTTCCTGCCGTCATTAGCCAGTTTGAAGCCCGTGGTGCAGCCGCACTGGTAGGACCCCTCTGTGTTATCACATTTATGGGCACAAAGTATTCCAGGGTAATGCCTGCACTCATTGATATCTGTACACATTAGAATTCAGTGTAATACAATTAGTTACAATAACACTGAAACTGTATTTGACATATCAACCTGCATCCTACCTTCACACATTCTCGTAATGCTGTTAAAGGTGTATCCCACTCTGCACTCACAGCGGTACGAGCCCACCAGGTTTAAACAGCCGTGACCACTACACACATTCTCTGTACGACACTCATCCACATCTGCAAAAGAGAGACCGATGCATATTCATAAAACACAACCTGCTTAAACATAATACCGATGAAATTGTAAAGATCTATATTAATCTACCATCACAATGTGTGCCATCCTCGGTGAGGTGATATCCTCGTCCACATGTGACTGTGTTCCTGCGACAGGTGTAGGAGCCCCTTGTGTTTATACAGGTCTGACCAGGAGGGCATGGACTGGTGTAGACCACACACTCATTTATGTCTGATTAAAATAAAACTTTTGTTTAGTAATCACAGTTTCTGTTTCAAAATTCTATGTAAAACTCACCATTGCAGTTGCCAATGGCATCTTGAATGTAACCAGGAGCACATTTCTCTTTTGGGTGGCAGCGGAAAGAGCCTACTGTGTTTGTGCACACAAAGTCTGGTCCACAGTTATGAGTGCCCAAAGCACACTCATTAATATCTGTAGCAGAATATAACAATGCTATCATTCAATTATAAAAAGAATCCTTATACATGCATCTAACACATCAGCAATGATTTATCACCCAGGCATCTGTTGTTGTCTGTGAGTTCATATCCAGTACCACACCCTGTTTCTCTCTGACAGCGAAAGGAACCCTCTGTGTTTATGCAAAACAAGCCAAAGATGCAGTTGTGACTGCCAGTCAAGCACTCATTAACATCTGAGAAGGAAAGAAAACACACACAAAAATAAACAAGACTTCATCTGCAACATTTAAGCATAAACACATTTAACAACTGCTCCTGTTGGTGTTTTTATTGACACGACTCACCCTCACAGTTCACACCATCCTTATTGAGCTGATATCCATTGTGACAGGCACAAGTACCGTTACCTACACACAGCTGGGAGCAAATGGAGTCTGAAAACATTAGAGACAGAACATAAGCTGCCACGCAAACAAAATGTTTCAACAAGCCGTATATACTATAGCCGAAAGCCCAGTCTTAGTTAAAAACATGTCTCTGACTTTTGGAAAGATTAAGCTCACAGTATATAAGTGTAACATTACTGATTTGCACTCATTAAAAAAATATTAGTGTCTTTCTGGTCATTATTCTAGACGCTTTAGGCAATAACTTTAGGCTTTACATAGTGGACAGCGCACTGAAAGAAAAAAAAAGGTTTATATTTGTTGACTTTAATATAGCTTCCAAGGGCCATACAAAATCTATGTTGAGCACTGGCAATAATATTAATTACATTCTTTTAGGTGACACTTTTTAATAATAAAAGAGTGATGTTGTGTGATAAAAATGAAATGTACAAGCCAAACTGGTGACTGTGATGACAGCACGACAGTAATTAAGGATAAATATATATGAGCTGTAATTACTCATAAAAATATGTAAAGTATGCATCAAATCTGTGGAATGATGATAATGTGCCCTGTCCCACAGAGTTATATAGTGGAGTATCAGGTCATCTGGGGGCACTGTACAAAGCCAAACCTTTGCAGTAGTTTGTTTCCTCTGGAGCCTTTGCTGTAACATTCATCTCAGACTTCTCAGCATCTAAAAAGACATCAATAGTACAATAGTTAAAGACCTATTACAAAGTGCAGTGTCTTAAATTCATGCAGTAGTATGTCCTTATCTCACTGGCCTTTGCTCTACAACAGAAACATTGACCACATTTTAAAGGTTGTGTGGATTTTACCTGAAGTCAGCTAAGCTACAAATCAAAACAAACAACCAGTTGTCCCTGATGAACCATTTGGCGAGGTGTCTAAAGCAGATCCCTGTGACCTAGTCTCTGTATCAGTCTGGCACCAATCTGCTCCACAGCTGCCACAAGGCTATTCAGAGTAGTGTCAAGTTAAAACACTGCTAATCCTTTCACTTTGTACTGAAATATAGGCTTGTTGTGTAGATTTGTAAAGATTAAACTGGTTATTGTTGATTCCATATAAGTACACAGACCCTGTATTTTACCTTGAGAAGGAGGTTTAATAGCCTCTGTTTTGTTTTTGCCACAACATGCTCTCGCTGTGTGATCGCATAGTTTCCCCAGTAACACACCCTCAGGCTTGCAGCTCAGACCCTGCTGTGCTACTGTCAGTCCGAGCACACAACAGTCACAACACATCTGAAGACGTAAAACAGACATATTTAGAGTCAAAAACAGACTCTATTGACTCGTAATTGAGCCTATTGTCTCTGCTGGAGAAAAATGGTGTAAAGGTTAAATCTATTGATAAATGTAAGTATCACCTTGGATAACTGAGTTTCCTTTGGGTCGCCTTGAAAGAAGGGTCTCTCACATGCCCCTTGCTGGGTGGCAATCTTGATGCCAACATCGCAGAGTTTGTTTTCTACTGTTGCTGCACAACATTGTTCCTGAGCAATCCTGGTCACAGCAGGAAAAAAAAACTCTTTACACTGTTTATAACCAATACTACATCAGAGTTTTACATGTGTCTAGTCCATTAATGACCCCCATGTGTCCACCAGGTGTTTGTCCTTTTGTCACTCCCTACCTCTATGTTTTAAGGTCACAGAGGGCCATTTAGTGTTAAAACACTCAGGGGGAACACTTAACGCCTGTACTTACTGTGTACCTTTTAGCGTCACTCCCCTGTTGCTTAAGTTGAAGGCTGATGATTTGGGGTTATTTCTTGCTTTTTAAAGACACCATCACCAACACTTCAATGAGGCCTACAGGTTATACAGCCTTGCGAAAGTATTCGGCCCCCTTGAACTTTGCGACCTTTTGCCACATTTCAGGCTTCAGACATAAAGATATGAAACTGTATTTTTTTGTGAAGAATCAACAACAAGTGGGACACAATCATGAAGGGGAACAAAATTTATTGGATATTTCAAACTTCTTTAACAAATAAAAAACTGAAAAATTGGGCGTGCAAAATTATTCAGCCCCTTTACTTTCAGTGCAGCAAACTCTCTTCAGAAGTTCAGTGAGGATCTCTGAATGATCCAATGTTGACCTAAATGACTAATGATGATAAATGGAATCCACCTGTGTGTAATCAAGTCTCTATTTAAATGCACCTGCACTGTGATAGTCTCAGAGGTCCGTTTAAAGCAGAGAGCATCATGAAGAACAAGGAACACACCAGGCAGGTCCGAGATACTGTTGTGGAGAAGTTTAAAGCCGGAATTGGATACAAAAAGATTTCCCAATCTTTAAACATCCCAAGGATCACGGTGCAAGCGATAATATTGAAATGGAAGGAGTATCAGGCCACTGCAAATCTACCAAGACCTGGCCGTCCCTCTAAACTTTCAGCTCATACAAGGAGAAGACTGATCAGAGATGCAGCCAAGAGGCCCATGATCACTCTGGATGAACTGCAGAGATCTACAGCTGAGGTGGGAGACTCTGTCCATAGGACAACAAGAAAACCTGATGGAGTCTGCAAAAGACCTGAGACTGGGACGGAGATTTGTCTTCCAACAAGACAATGATCCAAAACATAAAGCAAAATCTACAATGGAATGGTTCACAAATAAACATATCCAGGTGTTAGAATGGCCAAGTCAAAGTCCAGACCTGAATCCAATTGAGAATCTGTGGAAAGAACTGAAAACTGCTGTTCACAAATGCTCTCCATCCAACCTCACTGAGCTCGAGCTGTTTTGCAGGAGGAATTGGCAAAAATTTCAGTCTCTCGATGTGTTAAACTGATAGAGACATACCCCAGGTGACTTACAGCTGTAATCACAGCAAAAGGTGGCGCTACAAAGTATTAAGTTAAAGGGGCTGAATAATTTTGCACGCCCAATTTTTAAATTTTTTATTTGTTAAAAAAGTTAGAAATATCCAATAAAACTGAAATACAGTTTCATATCTTTATGTTTGATTCTTCACAAGCCTGAAATGTACAAACTAAACAAAGAATTAAGTGTAACACTTTTGTTTTTGCTCCCATTTATTATGAGCTGAACTCAAAGATCTAAGACTTTTTCTATGTACAAAATTTCTCTCAAATATTGTTCACAAATCTATCCAAATCTGTGTTTGTGACCACTTCTCCTTTGTCGAGATAATCCATCGACCTCACAGGTGTGGCATATCAAGATGCTGATTAGAGAGCAGGATTATAACACAGGTGTGCCTAGGCTGGCCACTATTGCCTCACACAGTGCAACACATCTCCTTTGCATAGAGTTGATCAGGTTGTTGATTGTGGCCTGTGGAATGTTGGTCCACTCCAACAGCAATCTGCAGTCAGGTCGAGACCCCGATGAGGACGACGAGGATACAGATGTGTTTTCCTGAGATGGTTTCTGAGAGTTTGTTCAGAAATTCTTTGGTTATGTAAACCAATTGTAGCTGTCCAGGTAGCTGGTCTCAGAGGATCTTGGAGGTGAAGATGCTGGATGTGGAAGTCCTGGGCTGGTGTGGTTACACATGTTCTGGGGTTATAAGACCAGTTAGATGTACTCCTAAATTCTCTGAAACGCCTTTGAAGACGGCTTATGGGAGAGAAATTAACACTAAATTCATGGCCGACAGCTCTGGTGGACATTCCTGCAGTCAGCATGACAATTGGACGCTCCCTCAAAACTTGTGACATCTGTGGCATTGTGCTGTGATAAAACTGCACATTTTAGAGTGTCTTTTATTGTGGCTAGTCTAAAGCACACCTGTGCATTAATCATCCTCTCTAATCAGCGTCTTGATATGCCACACATGTGAGGTCGATGGATTATCTCGGCAAAGGAGAAGTGGACACAAACACAGATTTGGACAGATTTGTGAACAATATCTGAGAGAAATAGGCCTTTTGTGTTCATAGAAAAAGTCTTAGATCTTCGAGATCAGCTCATAAAAAATGGGGGCAAAAACAAAAGTGTTACGTTTAAAGTTTTGTACATATGTCCCACTGCAAAGACTCTTCTCTAAACATTTGTCAGTGTGATCTTGGAAAGGTTTTTCCTTGTCCCAGAGATGGAATGTTTTGAGAGCATCCACAGGGTAAAGCAGTAGAAACCAGGTGTTGTGTGTGACTTACATGCAGGTGTGGTCCGAGGAGATGAGAGGGAGCACTGTACAGTCTTGTCCCCTCAGGCCCCTCTTTCTACCATCCTGACAGCACTCCTGCACTGAAGGCTGCACCACTACAAAATAGTTAAAGGGAATTTAGTCAGACTGCAAACATAAATGTACAAAAACGTGCAGGTTTATGTTAATCTAGTCGGATAATGAACGTAATTACACTAGTGATACAATAAAGTAAAGTAACGTCTGTTTAGCAACTCTTAGTATTGCCCAATGCTCTTACCATGTCCAAGGAGAACTGCGTAAAGAGAAAACACAAGTAGTGTCCACAGAGCCATCGGCCTCTTACAAAACTTCCTCTCACTTTTAAAGCTCTGCTGTTGTTTGGTTAAAATAAAAAAAGATAATTCAGACAAACATCTGCAGAAAACGCGGTTAGCTGCTGTGCGCTGCTCGTTGTGTGATTGTTGAGCAGCTCTGGCGCAAGAAGACAGACGCACTCAGACCAGCGGGGGTTAGTGTGGGTGACCGGGGAGGGCGGGGTGAGGGCAGACCGGGCCACCCGACACATGGCAAAGCTCAGGTTTTTTTTTTTTCACATTTTAATACTCGAATTCAGGAGTTAACAATAAAAGGCAGATAGGATTCCTAGAACAAACAGACCTATAGCTCCGTGGTTCCCAAACACTGGGCCAGAAAACAAAAAGTGGGTCGCAGTAATAAATCTTGCTGAATAACTTCAAAAATTCAGAAAATATTTGTTAAAGTCTATAGGCATTTATGAAAAAGAGCTGGTTTAGGGAAATTGGTAATGGTCAGGAATGACACGGTTTAAATAATCAATAAAATAGAAACAAAACGATGATAGAAAATGATCAAAATAGCATCAAGGCAAATTTAAAAGTACTAAAGACAACGAACCTACATAAAACAAAGAAAGATCAAACTTATACAAAAACGGACCAAAATCAATTGGTTGTGAATTGATTGGTCTTTTGAAATGTGGTCGTCTCCTGAAAAAAAAGGTTTAAATACTTTTAAGTGTATTCAACATGTAAAAGAAGGATCCATGTTTAATTAACTTTATCCACTTTAATTTATGCATTTCAAATGGCTTCCCCACCTAAAAACAATTTAAAAAAGAGCAGTGCAGAACATTCAATACATTCATTTACATGTCGCTGTAAGAACGGAAAAGGGCACAAAGGGTTCAATCTTTAAAACTCCTGCATATGTCGCATTAAACCAGAAACTAGAGATTTTTAGTAATGCTGTTGTAGTTTGTGAAGTGGAGCAAGTAATGTAAAAAGTTATAGTCAGAATAATATGAGGTGATGGCTTCACATGAACCTTGAGGCTAAGGGATAAAAAAAATATTGTTGTATATTAAATAGTCAATGAAAAGAACCATTCTTTTAATTTGTGAGAAATTGTATTGAATTATATCACATGTTCCTTTTTGATAAAACTATCAAAAATTACAACACCACTCAACAATCAAAAAAAGGAAATAGGGTAATTCATTTTCTCAAACAAAAGTATATTTACATATTGCATTTGCATGCGTTTACTAAATTAATCCAATGTCTCATTTGAATATATACAAGTCATACACAGCAACTATTAACATACATTACCCTACACATGTGCTTTTCATGTGACTTAACCACACAAGGACTTCCTGTAACCTTTGTCCACTATAAATAACAGTGCTAATACTGTACAATATTTACATGCCGTTTGGAAATTGTAATGGTTTATATCTCAAAACAACATTGTACAAAAACTCACTGCAGCAAGAAAAAGTCCCCCACGAGGAATCCAAAATAAAAGACTGAAATTGTTCCATTAAGTTTTCTTTTTGTTCAAGCTCATTTAGCTAAAGGTATCTGGACTAGGTTTTCAAGGTGATGACGTTTTGTCTCTTTTCACAAGAGACTTTTTAAATTCTAAGTGTTGAAAACCCAACTGTGTTGGAAACTACCAGAATTGAAAAAGTCTCTTGAGATAAGAGACAAAACGTCTTCACCTTGAAAACCTAGTCCAGATGCCTTTGCTTTAACCTTTTCTTAAAGATGACCTGGATGACTGAGAACCTTCATTAACAATCTAATTTAGCCTTTCTCCTCTTTGGTTGCGTTTACGTCAATGGACTCCTCTGTTTCAGGTTCAGCAGTCTTGTCTGTGAGCATCTGTGTGTCTTTCTCATGTTGCTCAGTTGAAGGTGAATTGTCTTTTTCTTCACTTTTAACCACTAGAGAGCCTTGCACCTTTCTCGTTGGAGTTTCCTGTTTGACCTTTTCTGCTTCGGGCACGTCTCTCTTTGAGGTTTCAGGCTGTTGGTCCAACTCCATTTCATTTGGCGGACTCTTCTCTTCATCCTCTGCAGTGGGTTTATCTTCTTTCTCAGCAGCCAACGCCTCTTCGACAGCAGGGCTTTCTTTTTCTGCAGGATTTTCTACTTTTTGTTCCGTTTCATGTGGCACACTTTTCTCGTTTATGTCTGCGTCCTCTTCATCTATTTCATCCTCTAAAGGAGGGATCATCCCATCTTCTCTTCCTCCAGGAAAGACCTTGTCCGGGTACACAACCTTCAGCTGCTCCTCAAAGTAATCCTCCAGGTACAAGCCCGCACTTCCCACCTCTGAAGTGGCCTGTAGGCAAAGGTAAATTATGGAAATGAACGCTAAATAATTCCATATATATGTTTGTGTTAGATCAGTATTATAGTTCAAAATCAGATCATAGTTCAAAATGCCAAATTAATCAGCCTGGTTATATTGTTTTGTCATTTTAATCCAAGGACAGGTTCAGTCTAGACTATATTATTCCATTCCCAAACCATCTATTTTTTCATTCAATAGGAAATTCAATTGAGAAATATAAAAACATGGAAATTTGTGGTGTCCTCAATTCAATTTAAAGCAAAGCACTGTTCATCCATAACCCATCTGTTTTTATATGAGATGAACTTACCTTGTAGTATTTTGCACAATTGGAAAATATGAGCCTAATGTCTGAGACAAAACACTCAGGACTGCCGTAACATTCGCTGTCATTTGACTTGGCCCCCAGCCTTTTCTTCACAATAGACAAATCCATTGGGGTCTTGATTAGTTCCTTGTACCTTTTAGTCTCCTAAATCAAACAAATTAATATAGCACTTTTAAGAAATTGTACCGCTACTATGTGTGACCAGGATCAAATAATACATATAGTGAATAAACCATGTTACCGCTGGTGAAGCAGGTTGCTGAAAGTCAGTGCTGATGTCGTTGCAGAACATTCGCAGCAGTAGCCTTTCACACTTCTAATAAAAATGACATGAAATAATATGACTTAGGAGTATTGAGATATGTTTGCAAAGGTGCAGTGATAAATTAAAATGGGTAATGAAACATACCCTTCTGTCAATAGCAGAGAATTTTTCAGTGCCAGGGTCATTCTTTCTGTCGCTGTCGTACTCCATTTCAGGAGCAGCGAGGTTGCGGCAAAACGAGCAGAACCACTCACCACTAAAGAGCAGACCAGACAGTACAAATGAATGCACAAGTCACACAAGAATGGATCCATTATCCTATGACACATACATAATAACACTAAAATGTTATTCTGACCAAATATGATTATTATTGAATCTAAAAGAAAAATGTTCTGCATGATTAGTTATGAACAACATGATGTAGTGTAGGGATTTGCAAGGTCATACAGAAAAATAAAGCACACACTTGAGCATATGGACTATCATTTTAAGTGTTTTAATAATCACAAAGATCTTCACATGTGGCCTTCAAACACTGTACAATCCAAATATACAGTACACTGAAAAGTACAATGCTGTCACTGACACTGTTGTTTCTCACCTGGGAGACTCGTTCAGTGTGGGGATGTGGCAGGACAGATGAAAGACTTTGGGGCACTTATCGCAGCAGAGCAGCTCCCCTCCGTTCTGACACACAGCACACCAGTCTTCATTGGGATCTTCCTCCGGTGCGGCTCTCTTCTCTATCGCTGGCTGTGTTGTAGGCTGCTCCTTTTGGTTTATGAAGACTGGTTGAGAGACTGGGACAGACACACATGTCATTGAATTAGCCCCAGTGCTGCTGTCGGGTAGATTGGACCCCGAACTGGACTGCACCTTTAGAGAGCATAAAAACATGAGCGTAAATGAAAAAGTAATACAAAAGAGCTACAAAAACAGGAGATTAATTATGTAACTCAAGTAATTTTTTTACAAATCGGACTTCATCTTCGTCTTCTGGTTCGTCCTTGATCACAATAATTGGTCCGGGTGATGATCTTCTTCTCCGTTTGGCGGCCGGAGAAGGTTCTGACGTATGTTTCCAGGATGTTGTTCTTCAGAGCAGAAAGAAATTGTCAATATTTCAACCATGATTCCTTCTTGAATAACAAATGGCAAACAAAAAAATGCTACTCATCTCTTTTTGTTAATAATTCAGAGGGTGATTGTCCTAGCTATTTGAAATGAGCATTGATGTTTTCTTACCCCGTGCTTCTGTCTGTAGACGTTGGTTTAGTCATAGGGGAATTCTGCCTGCCTTGAACTTAAAGAGAAAAAAAAACGTAAGGTTTCAGAAGAACATAAAAAAACAAATTCCCTTTCCTCTGTATGTTGCTGTATTGCATAAAATACCTGTCATATGATTGTGGGTGGGAGTGTTCTCTGGGACAGCTGAAGCTAGACTTGCAGAGAGACTTGGTTTGGGAACTGATATAGTAATGGAGGGAACAGATCCACCTGGTTCACTTCTTTTCAAGAAGTTGGATTCTGCCAGGCCCCGCTTCCAACAAGACAAAGGGTGTGAAAAATCCACATAACTTTAAGAGTACCTTAAAGTTATGATATATTCTCTCCTACTCACCTGGTGTACCTGTTGTAGTGATGCCTGTGTCACTGTACCGGCTGACTGAGGCTGTGGATAGCGGGGCACACCCTGCAACAGCATCAGATCTATCAACGACTAGAAATAAATAAATAAACAAATCTGTTGTAATAAAAATGTGTGTGCAAAATCTTAAATAAAAAAATTGCAGATATACGTTTTACATTTTCACACCTTAATTTCTTTATATTATTTCTGTGACTAAGTTGTGCTCATAAGTTTATTTTTTTTGGCCATTTTTCAGAAAATATAAATAAAAATTGGGATAATTTGTAAGTGGTTGGGTAAATTAACAACGGTCAAACAATTTGTTTACTCTTTTTAAATCATAATGACAAGAGAAACTACCCAAATGACCCTGATCAAAAGTTTACATACCCCGTTCTTAATATGTGTATTGCCACTTTTGACATCAATGACAGCTTAAAGTATTTGTGGTAGTTGTGGATGAGGCTCTTTATTTTCTCAAATGGTAAAGGTGCCCATTCTTCTTGGCAAAAAGCCTCCAGTTCCTGTAAATTCTTGGGCTGTCTCAATAATATTGAGGTCAGGAGACTGAGATGGCCAGTCCAGAACCAGTATGTCCTGTGCGCAGCTTCTGGCCTGTAAAGTGCAACTTTGCTTCCAGTATTTTCTGATAACATAGTGCATTCATCTGGACATCAATTTGGACCAAGTTTCCCCTGCCTTTGTAGCTCACACATCTCCAAAACAACAGTGATCCACCTCCATGTTTCACAGTAGGAATGGTGAACCTTTCACATTTTGTTTATGGTTGTGGCTGTTTGACATATTGTAAGCAGAATGCTTTGTGACATTTGCATAGTAATGGCTTTCTTGACCATGCAGCCCATTTATCTTCAAATGCCTCCTTATTGTGCATCTTGAAACAGCCACTTTTTTCAGAGAGTTCTGCATTCCAGCTGAAGTTATTTGTGAGATTTTCTTTGCATCCTGAACAATTTTTCTGGCAGTTGTGGTTGAAATGTTTGTTGGTCGACCTGACCTTGGTTTGGTTTCAACAGAATTCCTAATTTTTGACTTCTTAATTAGAGTTTGAACACTGCTGATTGGCATTCTCAATTCCTTGGATATCTTTTTATATCCCTTTCCTGTTTTATACAGTTCAATTACCTTTTCCCGCAGATCCTTTTATTTACTAAATCCTAAAAAACTAAATACTTAAATTATTTTGCTTTCTCCATGACTCAGAATACAAAAACGTCAGTGCAGCACTGGATGAAAGATGCAAGGGTCTGTCAGGAGCCCCTGAACTCACTGAACTTTTATATACACACACTGATTACAATCAAACAGATCACAGGTGAGGATAGTTACCTTTAGTAGCCATTCAAACCTGTTTGTGTCAACTTGTGTGCATCAGGCCAAAATCACCAGGGTATGTAACTTTTGATCAGGGTCATTTGGGTAGTTTCTGTTGTCATTATGATTTTAAAAAAAGTAAACAATTGTTTGACAATAAAAAAAAAAAAAAAAGGGGGTTGTGTTATCATTCATATTCTTAAATATTGTGCACTCATCCAAAAATATAAAAACAAAAATACCCATAATATTCATAGAAAATTGTAACTATATATGTACAATGTATAGAACATTGTAAACTCAAAACAGCGTTCATTTATCCAACTTACCTGAGAAGATGAAAAGCCTGTGTTGTTGAACATGGTAGAGGTGGGACTCCTTGTGTTGGGCTGGGAGCTCCCGTACCTGCGTCCCGGCTGCACTAGACTCTGTGGACCCTGGGATGGTGAAGAACCTCCATGAAGAGGTCTAGTCTGTTGTGGAGGGCCAAGGGGTCCAGGGAGCCGCACGTTTTGATACCATTGCCAGTTGTTAGGGGCAGGCTGCCTGTGGGTCTGTTGGGAAATTTTGTCCACCTTAGACACAGGAATAGGAAACATTGTGTGTGTAAAATCTTAATCCCAAGTTTGGTTTGTCCCAAGGAAAGTCCAGCCAACCAAACAGAGACTTGTACCTGCATCTGGAGCTGAGCCAAGGTATTTTGTCGTTGCTGAGCTGACATTGTAAGTCCACCTGGGGGCGCCTCAATTCTGGAGCCTGCTGCTGGATTTGTCATGGGTGGTCTGACTGGAGCTCTTTCTACCACCAAAGTACCTGTAATAAAGAACATAATCATTTGGTAATTAGAATAGGACCTCAATATAACCAAGTTTTTACCTTTTATTAAAAGAGATAGTTCCATATTTTGCCAATTAAGTTCTATGAGCTACATGTACAGTATATAATCTATGCAATGTATAAAAGACTTCTTATTAACAGATAGTGACATGAAAGACAGGTGTGTGAGAACATGCACATTGCAAGATTAAACATAAAATAAGACTAAGTATCAAAAATACTGTTAAAAGGATATAAATGGACTAAAAAGAGATAGAAATGGAAACAAAATACATGTATGTACACAGAGCATTGATAAACTTGCTACATCAATACAGACCGTGGTCCAGTATTAGTTTACATTGTAGGATACTCAAAAGATAGTGAACAAAAGAAGTTAACAAGTCAATAAGTTTCTGGTCACAAGAACAGAATGCACATTAGTGTGCTGAGACACAGAAAAGAAGATCATGTAAAGGAAGGAAAAGAAAATGATAGTGTTAACAGTAAAACACAAGATTATAAAATCCAGGCTAAGTGAGATTAATGTGTCAGAAAAAGTAGATACCATTCAAATCTTATTTAATAGATTTAAGAGCACACTGACAAGTAAGACAATGGTAGTTAGGGTTTTAGAAAAGACTAGAAGCTTGTCTATATATCTGTACTAGAAGTGTCTGAATTTGATGCTGTTCTTACCAAGGTCTACATTTGTGGCCCAGAAACCGGAGCGACACTGGAAGCGAACAGAACTCTGAGGCACGATAGACGGGCTACAACTGGCTCGCATCAAGTAATGGATCTGAAACAGGATCTGAGAAACAAAAGAACATCTTAAACTGTTACAAAACCAAGTGTGCTGCAGATTAACAACTGGGAACAATACATGGATGATTACATAATACTGTGACATGTCTCTCACCAATCTTTTGCAGTAAAGCAGAGCTGTTCCACTATGGCTTGCTGTGGCCCATTTTGTAAAGCGGATGACATGATCTAGGTGTCTGCTTAAAGAGCTAACATCCTCTTGTTGCTTTTTCAAACCCATCTCATGGTCCTTAGTTAGTGCCTTAGGAAACACAAGTCCACCAACAGATAAATACTTTTTTTTAATTAATGCCATATAAAAATTGAATTTAAATTACCTCAAGTTGATTAATTAGTATCTTTCCCTTCCTGTTTATCTCCATAATGAGGTTACATATTGATTTTTTGATTTCATTGGTCACAACCTTCCGATTTTCTTCAACTTGATGAAGTCTGTTGAATCAGAAAAAGGAAATTTTAATGCAAAAATTAATTTATGCTTACTGAATCTAATATAATTCCATGTTTCCTGTGCTGTAACCACCTTACCCACTCGTGATGAAGCCGGATACCTCCTCAATGGCTTTTCTTTTTTCTTGTAACTGTTCTGTCATGGCCTCCAGATATTGCTTGTGGTTTCTGTATGCGTCTTCCAAAAATTGGTAACTACGCAAAGAAAGATTAACTAGAACATATAGCTGCATGTTTTTGATTAGCTGATATGCGTTGTTGTTAATAGCATAGAAAAACACATTAAACATATATTAATTATAGGATATTATCAACATACTTGTGATCCTTGTGCTTGAGCAGCTGACAGTCGCGACAAGTGAGACGATCACATGTTTCACAAAACAGTTTGAGTGGCTCTTGCTTGTGAATGTCACAAAACACAGGCCGTTGTGTGGAGATGCCCAATCCTTCTTGCATATGAAAAAGGCAGAAGCAAATATAAAAAAAAAAAGTCCAAATTAGATTTCATATTTATTGTTATTGTAAAATGAAATTCAGGATCCTAAAATAAATAGGTTAAAATTATATCCTTTCACACAAACCAACACACATTCATTTTCACATTCATAAAAAAAAAAAGTTCTTTTTGCACATCAAATAAATAGATAATACATAGTATATTCCCATTAGAACTGTATTTTGTTTAGGGGTGTGCTTTAAGTTCATTGTTCAGTTTGGTGTGGCTCTGGCGTAAAAACTAAAATGGACCAGAGGGCAGAAGGTCAAACAAGCAAGATAAAAAGAATCTTTGAGAATGCTGTATGACTTGCCCAGAATGTTTTTTTACCAGTCTAATTGTCCATGAGAGGTCTTTTGCCATGTGGGTCCCCAGGAATTTAAAGCTGAACATCCTGTCCAATCTTTCACCATGAACATACAGTGGTGTATGTTCACCCTTTCTTTTGACAGAAATCAATTATGAGTTCTTTTGTTTTATTGGTATTGAAAATAAAGTTTTGTCATCTGCAAATTTGATGATTGGATTTGTGTCATGTGACAGAGTACAGTCATGTGTGTACAAAGAGTAAAGGAAGGTCCCCAGCACAACGTTGTGGCGTTCCTGTGCTAAATTAATACTTGATCACCTTCTTCAGGTTTGCTTTGACCTTGCTGTACTTTTGTGTCACCAAAATGTAAAGCAGCATTGCGGGCCTTTAGCAGAAGGCACACAACTCTGTGACTTATTACTATGGAATGCCTGTATTTGTTTGGTGGGGGTGATATTGTATAACATTATAACGGTCACACTTGTCATTCTCTAGCAGTTCAAACAAGGAGATGTGGTCACACTGTTCCAGATGAGGCAGACGGATATGCTTGTACCCATGCTTGATGTGGCTATAGACATGGTCCAGCGATAAGTTTCCTGACATGGGACAATGGACGTGTTGGTAGAATTTGGGAAGGACAGTCCTAATCTAGGACAGCCTGCTAATGTTTGCTAGTGGCAGAGATATACCAGAGTTAGCATTAGGAGGTATGTAAACAGCGGTGAATGTCAACAGTTAACTCTTAAGGCAAACAGAAGGAGCCACAAAAGTCCCATCCTCGAGCTTAGAGTGTACCAAAAAAAATAAAAAAAATACCAAAAAAAACTGTTCAGAGACTACCTGGAGACATTTCTTCCTTCTGGCGTATTGTATGGTCTCTTGTAAACTTTACTCTCTGATGAGCCTCGATGCATGTAACACACAGAAACTCCACACACTCCATGCAGTAACCAGTCGCCTCCGTGTTGTCCTCACAGCTCATACACACCTGTCAATAAAAATACTTTTTAGTGACAATCTGCGTTTTATTGTGAACCAATGGCTTTGAATGAGAGGGGACTGACCTGACTGGTTTTCTCCATTGTGCTGCTTGGCGCTTCAGCAGAGTCTTTGACAAAAAAATTATCCAAAACATCTATTTCCCAGCATTCCTGTCTGCACACAGGACACCGAATGGCACCCACTAGAACAAAAGAATAGAAATAAAATTAAATGAGCTTGGTTTATTTACTACCAATTAAATGTAAAAGGGCTGAACTATGGTTACATTATCTCTGACTTAACATAATCTTTACTATAATAAAGACCATTCTCACGTAGTTTACTGTTGTCAGCGTGAGCCTGTGAGTCACGTCTGGGCTCTGAGCTCCTGTGCGGGGCAGGCAGGCATCTTTTGCAGAAAGAGTGGAGACATGGCAGGAGTTTGGGCTCTCTGTTGTGGAAACTCAACTTGCAGCTGGGACAAGTGTCCATTAGCCCAAAGGCACCTTGTTGTTTTTGTCTCTCGTCTTCGGCTGGCAAACTCTCCGCTTCGTTTTCCACAATAATGACAATATCGTCGTTGTCTACTTTATCAGCCCTTTCATCCATGTTTAAATGTTCCCAGCGCTTCTACCGTAAAACAATTTAACGTCTGCTTTGTTATTTTAAGACAATGGCAATGTGTATTAGTATTACATAATAAATTATTGATTATACTGTCGCCATCACTTCACACAGCTTGATACGACGTGTGCAATTGTTAAAGTAACAGCGGGAGTGTTTTCGTGCTTAAGCTAAATTAGCAGCTAACCTTGTGATAAAATTACACAGACTTTAAATACAAATATATGCCATCTTAATGTATCTGTTTCTCGAAACAGACTGAAGACTAAAGCAACGGACACATTTATAAATACATTTATATTAAAGCTACATGCTGCTAATTTTAAATGTGCCCATTAGCCGAAAACCTAAACAGATACCATTTGTTACCCAGACGGCACTGCGGCTGCATCTACAGCTCCCTGTAAAGGACAAAAACAGTTGTTGAAAAGTGGGTGTGTTTGGATCGATGATGGTGATTTTCTTGTTGACAAAAACACTTTTATTTGTTTTTTACTATGCTAAGATTTTAAGAGATTATGATGATTATGATGAGGTAGTTTATGCTTTTTTTTGCCAAGTGAAAATACTCTAATAATTAACAAAAAGGCTTGTAAAATAAAATACAAAACACCAGTGCAAGTATATGCAACATAGACAGTGCATGCATTAAATCCTAATTTTGTATCTAATTTAGATGAACTAGCTATTTATTTGTAGAGGCAACTCTTTGTATTTGTCTGAACCTCAATATGAGCAACAATATATTGTGGATATATCATGTGTGGATAGCTCAGTGTTTTAAATGTGTTTAAACTCCTAATTTTTACCCCCATTTCTTTAAACTACCTCTTAATTATGTAAGTTTTTGCCACCATGTAATCATTTACCATGCAGAAAGTATTATTCAACCATTCTAACTCAGATTTTTATCACTATTTTCAGATAAAGCACATTTTACTGCCTTGCGTCGGAGTCAATCACACTGGACAAGGTCATGTCCCTGAGCCCATTTACCCGGGGACTTATCTCTAAACTGTATAACATTATGTCAGACCATAGAACCCTGTGGACAAACTCAAATAAGCATGGGATCAGGACCTGGGCCTCTCTTTAGACGGCGGCCTGGAATGGCGCAATGGACAAACTGATAACCTCATTCTCTCTTTGTGCCTGCTAGCAGCTAATTCAATTTAAGGTTTGTATCAGTTTGTGTTTGATCTGCGGCAATGTTCCTGTTTCCAAATTGATAGTGTACTGATTACAATCTACTGTAATAAATCAGTAAATAATTAGAAGCATATTTACAAAATGCTGATTTATCCCTTTAACTATGAATCCATCTGTGTGGGAGGAGTTTTATGCCTGGGAGGAGTTTATTAGGGACTACAATAAAAGGAAATTGCTTTACTCTTTATGTTATTCTGTGTTCGGAAAGTGTTTACATAAAGATTTCCGCATCACTAAAGTCGACGTGGACAAAGATGGACCCGACACACTCTGTTCCCCTGAGTGATGGAAACAAAATACCTCTGATCGGACTAGGAACCTATGGAAATCCACGGCAGGTACATGTCATGGGAGATGAGTTACTAATAAACTCTCTAGAGGACAAGAAAGGTTCATTTTCAATACTAAAAACAGTTTTTTTTTTCTTTTCTTTTAGACTCCAAAGGGAACTTCATATAACGCTGTGAAAGTGGCAATTGAAACTGGATACAGACACATTGACGGGGCTTTGGTCTATTTTAATGAGCACGAAGTGGGACAAGCAATAAAAGACAAGATTGCAGATGGGACTGTGAAGAGAAAGGACATCTTTTACTGTGGAAAGGTTTGACAGTTTATCATTATTTGGTTTAGATGCTGAACTTTTACTCGGTTGCAGTGACACTGGGAGGACTGTAAATATGTTTTTTATGCAATAACTTCTGACCTTTCTGCACTGAATATATAGTTGTGGAACACATTTCATGCTCCAGAACTGGTACGGCCTGCTTTGGAGAAAACCTTGGATACACTGCAGCTGGAATATGTCGATCTTTATATAATGGAAATGCCCACAGCCTTTAAGGTTTACTTAATTTAAAGACAAATTATTATACTGTATTAAAAGGCTTACATTGCTCATCAGTCACCTTAAAAGTGCATTATTTGCTTTTCTTTTTAAGCCAGGAGATACATACTACCCCAAAGATGAGAAAGGGAAGTATATTTACTATGAGACAGACCTATGTTCTACATGGGAGGTGAGATAAATTTTTTAGAAAATGCATTATACACAACAACAAACAACATAACCAAGTTAGAGCTTTATGCTTTTCTCCATGTCAACAACTATAACAATAATCTCACACAGTAAATATAGGTTATACAGGACACTCATTACAGATACTTTCATGGTAAACTTTTGGCAGTTAACCGAATGCCTAATCCATGTAACAACACAATTGTCAAAGATACATACCATTGTTTAAGTCTAATTATGTTTCTTTTCCCTCTGTTCTCTTTGCTCTCAAATCTTCAAAGGCCCTGGAAGCATGCAAAGATGCTGGTTTGGTAAAATCTCTCGGAGTATCCAACTTCAACAAACGGCAACTGGAGTTAATCTTGAAAAAGCCTGGACTCAAATACAAACCTGTGTCAAACCAGGTAGAAGCATTTCATCTATGTCAATTACACACTAGAGCAAACAAAAAGTTATCGGGCCTACAATACAAGCTTCTGATTCCTTTGATTTAATTATTTTCTCATTTCTTTTTAAAAGGTTGAATGCCATCCATATTTTACTCAACGAAAGTTATTGGAGTACTGTTGTCAAAATGACATTGTGATAGTGGGATACAGCCCTCTGGGGACATCTAGGGATCCATCATGGTAAGACAAAAATACAGGCTCTATTTGACAAATGTTTTAGTGCTCTGGATGGGTTTGAACTGTCTGTGATATAGTTTTGCTCTTTGAGCTGTACTTGGCTGAAGGCTAAACACTCAGCCAGAGGGCTGCTGTTTTACAGATACATCCATGTTGTTCTTGACAACCACAGGTGTAAAATAACATGGATTTAACAACATCAGAATTACCATGGTGTAATTGTGATTGAATGAAAATATTGTTTTACCTGTGAATATAAAAAATATATTGTTTTACAACAGGGTGAACCTAAGATGTCCTCCATTGTTGGAAGATGAGTTGCTTGTATCAATTGCTAAAAACCACAATAAAAGCACAGCCCAGGTGGCTCTGAGATTCAATGTGCAAAGAGGAGTAGTGGTCATCCCCAAAAGCTTCAATCCTGCTCGAATTAAGGAAAACTTTCAGGTTTGTCAGCCACATCATTTATCTCTGCTTTCATATAGAGATTATGTATGTATGAAAAGTGTTGGACTAATAGTGTGTCTTCACCACAGCAGATCTTTGATTTCTCTCTTTCTGAGGTGGAGATGAAGGCAATTGAGGGGTTAAATAAGAACATACGTTTTGTGGAATTGCTCATGTGAGAATGTGACATTAAGCTCTTTCTTTGAAGAATAAATACAATTTTCAAGTGTGTATTTCGTATTTATGCATTATTACTGACCAATGTGTTTATTTTGTATACTGAACAGGTGGTCGGACCATCCAGAGTATCCATTTCATGATGACTACTAGTCCTCCTCTTTGATGGAAAAACACCACACACAGTCATTCATTCATTTTTACATGTTATTGGTTATTTTAATACATTTTACAATAAATGACATCTAACAATATCACAAAATAGTGTATTGTAATAATTTGTATATATATATATTTAATAAATGTGTGCATAATAAACACAATTAGATTTTGGTTTTAGTTTTGGTCCTTTATGTTGCTTTAAAGTCTCTTGGAAATTCTGTAAACCCATGCTTGGACACGGACATATACATACTTTGTTTAGTAAATTTAATTGAATTCATATTTGAGTATAAAAGATAAGCATTTTGCTAATATACTTGGCCAAACGCTCTGACCAGTGCAAAAATCCTCGCCGGTGTAACCATTCAGGTGGAATGTTTCCTAATGATATACAAATATTGTTGACTTTTCGGAAGTACTCTGAAGGCATCATAACAGCTCTCCCACTTGCTAGCTATGGCTAACACGGAGCTAATGCAGTGACATGCATGACGACGCCAAAATACACAGATTTGGCTTTAGGCAAATCCAGCAAAATAATTGCAACTTATAAGTAACAACAATATAATATAAAGTATTTTACTCTCTGCCCCGTGACGCCATCTACGTACGACAATGTTGGCTGCGCAAGAGGAAGAAGTAGCTAAGCTAATTGTAGCATAAGCGAACAGAATTAGCTAAATGCTAATGTCAACGCTTCAATGAATGGGGTCTGCTGTGACTAGCGAGGGCATCACTCAACAATGCACTGTTGCTACTGTTAGCCTTCTTGTGCTCGTGTTTGGTACTCGAAGAACCGGACACAAAGGTGGGATTTATTTTGGTGAAAGAAGCTAGCGTAAAGGTTAACGCTACCTGTATCCACATGGACGGTTAATGTTGGCCAATTTACTTTGAAGCTAACCCTGCATAACTTTGTTGTGATCCATGGATCATCTCAATTATGGAGACCTATAGGCATGTTAGCTTTGTATCATAATGGCACAGCTAACACGTCCAAATCATGTATTTTTGTTTTGTTTTTGTGAATTTTGAAGTGAGAACCGCAGTGACTATTTGCTTCAGAGTTTTATTTTAATGTTAAAGCTATGGCCGTGGGAGGACTACCGCTTCCACAGTCCCAGACGTGGATGTAGGGGAGTGGTGGAGAAGACTCCCGGATCTAGTCTGGCCTTCTTTATGCTTATGGAAAAAACCTAAAACACAAACTATGTCTTGTTTTTTTTTTTTTTTAACCTTTGTGTAAGAATATGAGCCTGAATCCAACTGAAAAGCCTTGTTGGTGATTTGCTTTGAGTACACAACGCTACACGGACCATAATGGACACGGAGGAGGTTCATTTAGAAGAATACAAACATTACTGGAAATAATAATGGATTATTAAACTCAGAACCAGCACATTTCACAATTTAAAGACTATTCTGGCATTATCCCAACATGTCTGCTTTTTCCGAGTTCGTCCCCCCTCCTGAGTGTCCGGTGTTTGAGCCGAGTTGGGAGGATTTTTCGGATCCTTTAGGATTTATCAACAAGATCCGACCCATAGCGGAGAAAACGGGAATCTGCAAGATACGGCCTCCAGAGGTAAACTTAGTCTACGCTAAATAAAATGGACAAAATGTGTAGCAAGAGGCAACGTTGACCTTGTTACTACTTGTAACTTTGCTTGAAATCTGAATGCGGAAAACATAGACATTACTAGTTTTTAATATTGTAATAGACGTAAGTTCCAGACTTTATGAACACTTGGCAGTCTATAAACGTTAAAAAATACTTAATTAGCAAGAATACATTCATATTTATTGTAAAGGTCAGCTAATAGGCTACTTAAGTAATTTCATCAGCATATTGGTGTAAACATTCTGTCCTTTTGTATTCGTTGTGTGTGTTCATTGTTTTCTTGCTAATCAGGACTGGCAGCCTCCCTTTGCATGTGACATACGCAACTTTCGCTTCACTCCAAGAGTACAGAGGCTCAATGAACTTGAGGTGAGTTTGCGTTATAATTACAGTAACACTGACTGGAATAAAATGGCCTGTGTTTCCCACAGGTTTATCTCACATATGCACTTCATTTAACGTCCCAAAATGCCTCAGTAACATTTGATTTGGGCTCCAACATAAATGCACCACATATGTTAATTCACACAGTGTTTCCTGTAGCCCTCTTTAGTTAAGGTGTCCATTTTGGCAACAAGCCCCCACCACCTTGACTACCATTAGATATAGCCAGGCTATGTTAAGTAATATACAGTGTAGTCTATGTCAAATACGTTAATGTTAATAACTAACCTTCTTGTGTTGCATTTGTGGTGAAAGGTTTATGTAGGTTAAGTTATTGAGACATTTAGAAGTTGTAAATAGAGTTTATAAATTACATTAACCTAGCTACATAACTGTCAGTATTTTACTATAAACATACAAAAAGCCAAGATGCACAGCTTAACTAACAGCTTAACTTTAATTATTACATTGCGCCCTCACCTTTTGGAAACCTGTTAATAGTTTTCTCGTCTAAATGTAGCTGTAAGTCAAATGTATGTCTAAATGTAGCTTGAAATTAAAGGTAATATGTTTGTTATCTTACTAAAGCAGTGTTGACAATATCAACATGCCATATGTGTTGAATGTCCTTTTGGGCATTTCATAAGTAGACTTGAAATCTAACAGATGAGAACATTTTATATTTGGTTGCAAAGTTTGATTTTAGACCCTGATTGTACCATTTTTTTTTACATGCAATGTTGGATTATGTACAATGTGTAAGGTCATATTAATATTGGAATACATTTAGTTTGGTGTGATATGAATATTGTGATAATGATAAATTATTAATGTGCAGCTATTTAAGGAGTATTCTTGACTCAATGAACTACCTGAATGATGGGCAAAATAGCAAAAGACTAACTCCTCCTTTGTTTTTAAAGCTTTTCCTTTTTTCTTTCTCAGGCTCTCACTCGTGTTAAGCTCAACTTTCTGGATCAAATCGCAAAGTTCTGGGAGTTGCAAGGCTCCAAGATTCGATTTCCTCATGTCGAGCGAAAGATTCTAGACCTTTATCAACTGAGCAAGGTAAAGTAAAGACAAACAACAAAGATGTGATTTTATGTTTAATATGTGGTGGTTAATAGCATAGTTGTTCCATTACTATTATAGATTGTATCATCTGAAGGGGGCTTTGAGACAGTATGTAAAGAAAAACAATGGTCCAAAGTGGCCAGCCGAATGGGTTTCCCATCTGGAAAAGGTACAGGCTCTCTGCTGCGCTCACACTATGAAAGGATCCTCTACCCGTATGAACTCTTCCAGTCTGGAGCTACGTTAACTGTGAGTCGTGTTAAGTTTCAAACTTCAGCAGTCTGTCCTCAATGTTTATGTTACTAACTTACAATGTTTTCTGACCTTGTTTCTCTAACCAGGGCATCCAGAGGTTGTACGAGGACACAGATGAAGGCGAGGAGGTGGACGAAGGAGTCTGTGAGGATGCTGTGGAGGAAGATGAGCAAGATGAGGAGGAAGATAAGGAGAAAGCTAAAGATTGTGTTGACAATGCAGTGCAAACCAAAGAACAACTTCTGCCTGAGAGACGCTCCAGGCGTCTTAAGTCAGAGGTAAAATTACTTTGGTTCTTGTATTTACATGCTTATGGTAGTATTCTTTATGCGTTGACACATTTGCTCTTGCTATTACTGTTTTCTTAGAGGGAAAACAAGGATCCAAAAGGCATCACACTTTTTGATACAAGCCCGAAGATGGTAGGCTTGGAAATTGTTTCAGCTGGTAAGGCTTTACTCTTTACACTGTCAGTCTGCTGTGTTTGTGTAAAAAGTGTAAAAGGTCTACAGTGTTTTCCCTTTTTGTTTTAGATGACAGATTTAGCAAAAAGCAGCGTCACCTTAAAGCCCAGGCCTTTGCCATTAAAATGAGACCGCATAAAGAGACCCTCGAAGTCAACTTTGTAAGTACATCTGTATATATAAGAATACATCAGGCATTAGACGAGTAAATTAGATTACATTAAGTCATTTGTCATGACCATCCTCCTCAGATTGACCTGTACCTCTGCCTGGTGTGTGGCCGAGGCGATGAGGAAGACCGACTCTTGTTGTGTGACGGCTGTGATGACAGCTACCACACCTTCTGTCTCATCCCACCTCTACAGGATGTGCCAAAGGGGGACTGGCGGTGCCCAAAATGTGTGGCTGAGGTAATACTAATACTGTAAACATGATAAACAGTCATTATTAATGTTTTGAGAAATGTATATGTATATTATTATATAATACATGTTTTCATACAGGAGTGCAGTAAACCCAGAGAGGCATTCGGCTTTGAGCAGGCTGTGAGGGAGTACACTCTGCAGAGCTTTGGAGAGATGGCGGACCACTTCAAGTCTGACTATTTCAACATGCCAGTTCATGTATGTAAAAATTCTCAGGTTATGAATATAAAAAACTGTTATTTTGCCATATTAGAGCCTCACCTCTGCTTTACACCATTGCATTACATCACACATTGGGCCCCTACCTCAGATGATAGAAACCACTTTTTGAGGCTATTGTTAAATTATAATTATGTTGATTTTATTTAGATGGTCCCTACAGAGCTGGTGGAGAAGGAGTTTTGGCGCCTGGTCAGCAGCATTGAGGAGGATGTCATTGTTGAGTATGGAGCGGACATCAGCTCAAAAGATGTGGGTAGTGGATTTCCCATCAGGGATGGCAAAAGGAGGCTACTTGGAGATGAAGAGGTGTGGTGCAAAAATGGAGTGTAGAAAAATATTTCTAGTACTGCCCAGAGCTGATTAAAGACACTCTCTTTATTATCAGGACTATGCCAACTCTGGATGGAACCTGAACAACATGCCAGTTTTGGAGCAGTCAGTCCTTGCACACATCAATGTGGACATCTCAGGTATGAAGGTGCCCTGGCTTTATGTGGGCATGTGCTTCTCTTCATTCTGCTGGCACATTGAGGACCACTGGAGTTACTCTATAAACTTCCTTCACTGGTAAGAAGAACACAACCAAAAAGGCCATAGCAGATTGTCCTTGACATAACCTTTTTGTTATAGAGAAGCAAGTATCTGTGAACATTTCCTTATAATTTTCAGGGGTGAGCCAAAGACCTGGTATGGAGTTCCTGCATCAGCAGCAGAGCAGCTGGAGGCAGTAATGAAGAAGCTTGCTCCCGAGCTGTTTGACTCTCAGCCTGACCTTCTTCATCAGCTGGTCACCATCATGAATCCAAATGTCCTCATGGAGCATGGTGTACCTGTATGTAGTTTTAATAAAGCCCTACCTCATATAGTCTAAATTTTATAATGCATATCTTCTACTCGCTTATTGAATTCTTGTTTGTTTGTCTGCCGTAGGTTTACAGGACCAATCAATGTGCAGGGGAGTTTGTGGTGACCTTCCCCAGGGCATACCACAGTGGTTTCAACCAGGGCTACAACTTTGCTGAGGCTGTCAATTTTTGCACTGCAGACTGGGTGAGAAAACAGAAAGTCTTTTAGGACATAATATTTTAACAGATTGAATTTAATAAGAGTCACTGTTTATAGCTTGTGTTGTTAATTGAGCTTGAGTTATTCACTTGAAACAAAAGTTACAAATGTAACTACGGGTCTAAAATCAGCTCTAATTGGGTTATTTTTCCTACTTTTTTAAGTTACCCATGGGTCGTCAATGTGTGGCCCACTACAGACGTCTCCACCGCTACTGCGTCTTCTCACATGAGGAGCTTCTGTGCAAGATGGCTGCAGATCCAGAAAGCCTAGATGTAGAACTGGCAGCTTCGGTTTATAAAGAAATGGGAGAAATGATGAAAGAGGAGACTCAGCTTCGACAGGCTGTTCAAGAGATGGTAAGAGATTTATGGTTATATGTTTTTCTAAGAGGAAAAACACTCTAAAGAGGTTTTAGAGACACCTTGAGTATACTTTCTCAAATAAAGATAGGAATATGGTAGTCAATCTGGTCAAAGTCTGTTTGTCTTTCTCTTTAGGGCGTGCTGTCCTCGGACCAGGAGGTTTTTGAGCTGGTCCCCGATGATGAACGACAGTGCCACAAGTGCAAAACCACCTGCTTCCTGTCAGCACTCACCTGCTCCTGTAGCCCTGATCGATTAGTCTGTCTCCACCACGCTGCTGATCTTTGTGACTGTCCAATGGGCCTCAAGTGTCTCCGGTGAGATGTGTTTCTTTTTAGTTAATTTATGCAAATATTAAATTACAGAGGCTTACTTTTACTCTTTATTTCAGCTATCGCTACGATCTGGAGGAGTTTCCATCCATGCTATATGGGATCAAAACACGAGCCCAGTCATACGACACCTGGGCCAAGAGAGTCACTGAAGCCTTAGCGGCAGACCAGAAGAACAAGAAAGGTATTAACTACAGCTACAAAATCATACATAACATTAACTTTCTCATGATCTACTAATGTTTCATCTTTTAATTTTCTTTAGATCTGATTGAGCTCAAAGTGTTGCTGGAGGATGCAGAGGACAGGAAGTATCCTGAGAATGCACTGTTTCGTCGCCTGAGAGAAATGGTGAAAGAGGCAGAGACATGCTCATCTGTCGCTCAGCTGCTTCTCAGTCGAAAGCAGAGGCACAGGTCAGTGGACATCGCATTGATACGTTGTTGGCAAACAAAAGAATCATCACTCAAAAGAAGTATCACAAGTTCTTCACTGAACTCATCATTAGTGTTTCTGTGTGTTTGCAGCGGCCGTTTGCGTTCTGATAGCAGTCGAAACCGGACAAAACTGACTGTAGATGAGTTGAAGGCATTTGTGGACCAGCTCTACAGGCTGCCCTGCATCATCAGCCAGGCCAGACAAGTCAAGGTAGAGGTCATTCTATAGTTACCACTTACTGTGGCACCCAGCTTTGGACATACTTCTTATATTCTTATGTCCGTGTGTGACACTTTGTTTTCTAAGGAGTTGCTAGAGAATGTGGAGGACTTTCATGAGCGAGCCCAGGTGGCACTAGTGGATGAGATGCCTGATTCGTCTAAGCTGCAGACCCTGTTAGACTTGGGCAGTGGCCTAGACGTAGAGCTTCCTGAGCTTCCCCGGCTCAAACAAGAGCTCCAGCAGGCTCGCTGGCTTGACGAGGTGGACATTGATCTAACAAGATGCCTGTTGGGATGGTTTTAAAGTGTTTTTTACTTGATACACCTTTGTTATTTAATTCCAGGTGCGTATCACCTTGGCAGAACCTCACAGGGTCACTCTTGAGCTGATGAAGAGGTTAATTGATTCTGGGGTGGGTCTGGCTCCTCATCATGCTGTCGAGAAGGCTATGGCTGAACTGCAAGAGATCCTCACTGTCTCTGAGAGGTGGGAGGATAAAGCTCGTGCTTGTCTGCAGGCCAGGTAATTGTCATCTTTATAAACTCACTGAATTATAAAGACACTGAAAAAAGTGTGTATGTTATTTCAGTTTTATTATTTAGTAAGTTTATTTTTTTATTTTAAAACTCTTTAGACCCCGCCACAACATGGAGACCCTGGAGACCATTGTGCTTGAAGCCAGGAATATACCAGCTTACCTGCCTAATATTTTGGCACTGCAAGATGCCCTGCAGAAAGCCAAGGAGTGGACCTTCAAAGTAGAGGCTATTCAGGTAATTAATTAGTGCATTTGCCATTGAAAGACAGATTATGTTGCTCTGAAGAGTAGCAAGCTTCTCTTTCTGTCTTACAGAGTGGCAGTGGCTATGCTTACTTAGAGCAGCTGGAGAGCCTGCTGGCCAGGGGTCGCTCCATCCCAGTCCGGTTAGACCCCCTGGCCCAAGTAGATTCACAGGTGTCTGCTGCACGAGCGTGGAGGGAAAGGACTGCTCGTACATTTCTCAAGAAAAACTCCACATACACGTTACTACAGGTGAGCAAATAAGACTTATGGGGAATATAGACTCTTAGGTGTAATGTGCAGTTTTATAAAACAACATCCAGTGTGTATAATCAATATTATAATGTTGGGCACCTCTTCTCTTAGGTCCTGAGTCCTCGAGTGGACATTGGAGTCTATGGCAACAGCAAGAGTAAACGAAAACGTGTCAAGGAGCTCATGGAAAAAGAGAGAGTAGGTTTTGACCCAGAGACACTGAGCGACTTGGAGGAGAGCCTCGAGGAGGTGCGAGATCCTACCACTGTTGTAGCAGCCTTCAAAGCCAAAGAACACCAAGAGGTGGAGGCCATTCACTCTCTTCGTGCTGCCAATTTAGCCAAAATGGCAATGGCAGACCGCATTGAAGAAGTGAAGTTCTGCCTGTGCCGAAAGACAGCCAGTGGTTTCATGCTGCAGTGTGAGCTTTGTAAAGACTGGTTTCACGGAGCTTGCGTACCTCTGCCTAAGACTGGATCTCAGAAGAAACTGGGTGTGGGCTGGCAGAGCAATGGCAAAGACTCTAAATTTCTATGCCCACTGTGTCAGCGCTCAAGGAGGCCAAGGCTAGAGACCATATTGTCACTTTTAGTTTTATTGCAGAAGTTACCAATCCGTCTACCAGAAGGAGAAGCCCTCCAGTGTTTGACAGAGAGGGCAATGAGCTGGCAGGTAGGAATCTACACCGTATTACCAAGCACTTTTACACTAATAATTGTGTGTTTTAGTTCAGTTTAAACATAACATAGTACATCATTTATCTCTCCTAAATGATCTCTGTTTAAACAGGACCGAGCGCGGCAAGCACTGGCCACAGAAGAGTTGTCCTCTGCTCTGGCAAAGCTGTCTGTGCTCAGCCAGCGTATGGTAGAGCAAGCTGCAAGGGAGAAAACTGAGAAGATCATCAATGCAGAGCTGCAGAAAGCTGCTGCCAACCCTGACCTGCAGGTAATACATGTGTCCATTTTCAGTTATCATCCACAGAGTGTGCGATTGTGTAACACTGACTGGAAGGTTTACAGTGTATGTAAATAATAAAGACACCACAAGAGGGCACATGAGCAATATGCCATATTTATGTCTCAATACTGGTGAAACAATACTCAGTGTTTACTTTTTATACTTTGTATATATGTAAATATGTACCCTGTCTGTAGGTCTTGAATGTTTTGTTTTTGTTCACTTTAACATTCATAGTCATTGGTAATGGTTATGTATGTATGTGGTAATGGTATTAAAAAAACGGATATTTTCCCAAGTCTTTCACAAAATTTCTATCCACACAACACAACAGGCTCACAATTCCACAAGGCCACTATGACATTCATTCTGTTATATATAATTTGCATAAAATGAGGTTTATTTAACACATAAAGAAGAGGCCAAAACACAACAAAAACCAACACATTACCTGCCTCTGCGTGGATGGAGCATGAAAGTAACTAGGTTTAATATCTGATCCAGGGTCACATCCAGACTTTCCAACAATCGGGTTTCAGCAGAGCCACGTCGCCCCGGCCCTTAGTGGACTATGATGATGAGGAGACAGACTCAGACGAGGACATCAGGGAGACTTACGGTTATGACATGAAGGTATGTGGAGCAGTGTTGGTGTGACTTGGATAAACTGTGAGGTGATATTTTTAATGATGTGGTGCCTTCTTGGTGCAGGACCCTGGGGAAGTGAAGCCATACTTGTTCTGTGATGAGGAGATTCCAGTCAAATCAGAGGAGGTAGTCAGTCACATGTGGCCTGTTACAACGCCCTCTTTTTGTGCTGAACATGCTTACTCCTCAGCCTCCAAGTCTTGTGTACAGAGTAAGAAATTACTTTTATTTGAGACACATTTTAGGCCGCTGCTTCTTTTTGTCCTGATGTGTTTGTTTCCTTTGTTGCAGACCTGAGCACACCTAGAAAGCACCCTCGGAAGACCCCTTTGGTCCCACGGAGTTTGGAGCCGCCAGTGCTTGAGCTGTCCCCTCAGGCTAAAGCCCAGCTTGAGGAGCTGATGATGCTGGGAGACTTGCTGGAGGTGTCCCTGGATGAGACCCAACACATATGGAGGATCCTGCAGGCCACACACCCCCCCTCAGAGGAGAGGTTCCTGCAGGTCATGGAGGTAAGGGGGTCATTCATTACAAATGCTGACTGCAAAACTTTATATTCTCTGTACATTACAAAGTATTTTTGTGATAGGTTCTGATTAAAAGAAAATCTTCTTTCTCTGCCACAGCCTGATGACTCTTTGATGGAAAAACCTCTGAAGATCAAACTCAAAGATTCAGAGAAGAAGAAAAAGCGGAAGTTGGAGAGAGCCGAGCACCACCACATGCTGATGGCTGCTGCTGGTGGGACCGCCGGGATTGGAGACTGTCGGCTGCCTAAGTCAAAAGAACTGAAGCGTGTCGGTCTGGAGCTTGGCCTGGTGGGGAAACCCAAGAAGAAAAAGCTCAAACTTAACCTAGAGAAAAACAGGGAGATGAAGCAACTTGCCAAAAGGTTAGCCAAGGAGGAAAAGGAGAGGAAGAGAAAAGAGAAGGCAGCCGCCAAAGCCGATGCCATCAGAGACGGCTTTGAGAAGAGGAAGGAGAAGAAAATACTGGACATCCCGTCTAAGTACGACTGGTCCGGAGCAGAGGACTCCAATGATGAAAACGCTGTGTGTGCAGCCAAGAACTGCCAGCGACCGTGTAAAGACAAGGTAATGCTTTTTTCTCTAATAAGGGCTGTTTGTGATGTTAAATTAATACTGTTCATTTAGGTATATACTACTGTGCAAAAGTTTTAGGCCTGTGTGAATTAATGCTGTAAAGTAAGAATGCTTTCAGAAATAAAGAAATTGATATAGACTGTCCTATAGACTATTCACCAGACACCCAGATAAGCTGACTATTTGAAGCCCTAGTGTCTCCCAGATTAGAGTGACACTGATTTCTTTTGTTTTCTTAAGCACAGAGTTAATATAATACAGTTGTCAAAATAAACATTAAACTTATTGAATATCAACAGCCGATAACAGCACTGGAAAACCTTAAAGAGAGTTAGACATAACATATTAACAGTATGTCCCATGGAGCTCTTTTTGAGGGAAAGTCAGAAAACAAGTGACAAAGTTAACCATTGGCGCGTCTGCTTCCCCTCTGTGTCCATGGGTCAGCCAATCAGAGCCGCTGAAACAGGTAGGACTGGTGTTTTGTGGGTGGGGAAGAGTTTAAGAAATCATGGAGCTGGAATGATTAACAGTTTTTTGGAGTTTGGAGTTTCTTTTGGACTTTTTTATGCCATTTACTTAAAATGTAATCCATGTTAAGACACTTGTTATGATGTTATAGGTAGGATTTGCATTAAAATGGCCATCAAACATAGTTGTATTTCGCTGTTTATTTCCCAATTCCACATGTCGTGAATGGCAGCTAGGTAGCTTTAAGAAAAAGGAAAAAAAAAAAGATAGTGAATCTAAATGAGTCAATAAAGCTTGTAAATAACTTGGCTTTTATCTCCTACAAGCACTAAAGGAGATGTGAATAGCTTTTTTTTACCTGATGAATGGACTTTTTCCTTAATAGGAATATGTCCAGGCAACAGACCTGGATTCGCTGTGTTTTCTGTTGCTGGAGTGCAGAAGCTTTTCAGCAGAGTAAGCTTCTAGTGTAATCCACCATAACTGCCTGTGTCCTACTTTAGAGACAAACTCCTGCCTAAACAGCCCATAACACATCTATTGATCCTTTGAATTTAAAATAAAGTGGTTATGACTATACAGGTACAAAATGTGTTAGCATCTCATCATTAACCTGTAACCTGTCTATGTGTCTTTAGGTGGACTGGGTGCAGTGCGATGGCGGCTGTGACGAGTGGTTCCACCAGGTCTGCGTGGGCGTCTCGTGTGAAATGGCAGAGAACGAGGATTACATCTGCATGGACTGTTCGCTGAAAGCCTCCGGAGCAGAACTGACGGTCGTAGGAGGAATGACTGTTGAGGAAGTGACTGAAGAAAGTGTGGTGTTGTTGTCAACAACCTCAGTGTGCAGCAGCCAGCCCTCGACGTCGGCCTCTTGGTGTCACGCGTCAACTGCCAAGATAATCGCAGCATCTTCACAACAGCAGCACCCAGAGCCTCAGCAGGGCAGTTAGCAATAATAAACTCTCAACATCATAGTCAAAGTATGTAGAACTTTCCGGATCATGGAGCACAAAACACTTGTAGAGGCACAAGAGAATGACTCAAACTACGAACTACAGAGTGCTCTACAGTCTCGCCTCTTCTCTGTGCAAAAGCGCTATGATGTGTTGCTACAAACAAAACTTATTCACACTTGGGATACAGGTTTAGAAAAGTCCACCAGCCTCTACCTGGTTCTGAATCTCATCTTACTCCAAATGCTGTATGTACTGCGCTGGCAAATAGAGCAACACGACGTTTACACTGTCGCCTCTCGCTCTGACGATAACATCTCAAATGTGTAAGATTTATGAATAGCATAATACAATGGTTGTTATGTAGTTGTATTATTTATAATGTAAATAACTTTTAAGAATTGGGACAAATGGATTGTGGCTTTTTTGTTTTCTCACATGTATTAAACTATTCCTAGTCAAATGATTGTTAACAACATTTGTATTTTCTGTCTCCTTCTGTCTCTCACGTGGACTTTTGTGCATATTTAAAGCTAGAAGGAGGTAAAGAAAGTTATACTGTCAGCTATTGGTGTTGTGCAGAGTCATTCAAAAGGTAATTCAGTGACATAGAGGAGGGTGCAGGTCAAGCTGAAATGAATCAGTGTAATGTATTAGTGCTATTAGAAATATGAGGAAGTAACTTAAATAAGTGGCACTCAAACTTTTCACACCTAGTACCATCTCAGGAAAGATTACATTACACAGGTCTAGGTCTAATCAGCAGATCATTTTATTCTCCTATAGAAAAAGTGAATACTATTTATTATTATAGTTTTCTGATGTGCTAATGTTAGGTTATTGTTTTTCTAATGAAATACATTTTTAAGGTCAGGTGTGCAGCAATGTCAGTTTTTTTAATGGTTCAAGGTTATTTAATCAAAGCAATCTCAAGTATACCACTGGAGAGAGCCAGCATACCTCCAGTGCTACATGGAACCGCTCATTTAAATATTATTCATTATATTTGTAACAAAGTTGTGTTTTTTCCTAATAATCAGTGCTGAAACCATTCCCCACTTTTAACCTGAGCTTGGACACTATCTGTTTGGAATAATGCATTTTAGAAGTTCATGTTATAGCGCAGTGGGATTCATGTCTGTGTGCTCACTTCTGACCAGGACAAGCCAAATCCGGTGGGAACTGACCTCAGCTGCTTTAGTCTCAGAGTGATTGCTTTCACTGTTTGGGGGGAGGTGAAGAAACATGGTCTCAAGGTGCAAGAAGTTGCCAGCCAAACAGATGTAATGGTACATGAGGTATTATATTAAACTCATTTGTCAGGACATGAAAGTGCAAGTGTTATTGTTCTGCTTGGAAATTGTTAAAGCATGCTTATACACTACTGTACAAAAGTTTTAGGCAGGTGTTGGGAAGGTGTAAAGTACATTTTTTTATTACAAAATGCAAAGTGAGTGAACAGAAGAAGCAAAATCTAAATTAAATGATGTTATCACCCTTTGCCTTAAAAATGCATCAGTTTTGCTTGCACACAATTTTGAAAGACTCAAATCCTTTTGTCTCTTTGTCTAATCCAACAAACTTCATATCACTTCCATTCCTTCTCACTCATGTTTACTCTGAAGATAGTTCCTCATCATCACACTAGCTGTTTGGGATCACTAACTTTGCATTTAGAAAATTTATTAAAAACTTCACATAATTTCTTCAAACTTGCCTAAATCCATTACTTGCGTTTTTCTTTGCCACTAAATTTAAATTGCAGTTTAGGTATTGTTTTGATTATAACTATTGATTTTGTATATTGACCCTCTAAAGCAGTCACCCTTTGAAACAAGAATCTCGTTGGTAATATGTCTTGCTTTGAAAAGGGGCAGACCAAAGGGATGGCCCCGGGGGCTGGCCTAAGTTTAGCATTACCAATCCCGCCCCTCAAACCAGTTACATTAAATACTAATACTTGAACACTGACTGATAAATCTCCGGACACAACTGTATGAAAACGAAGACACAGAGAAGAGAGTTCCACTGCGATGACAGGTTCACCAGGTACGTAATACTCATATCAGCAAATCATTTTTACATTAATCACCCTCTGTTAAAATTACAAGTGTAAGAATGCATGTAGGACTATTTTATGTTGTCCACACAATTGAAACATTTTAGGACACAGATCATGTCCTCAAACCTGCTTCTAATGTCACTTTGCAGGTGACACTGCTAAATCAAGCCTCCCCAATGGCTCTGACTGGTCTAAAGACATGCTGCCCACCTCAGAGGAGAAGATGGAAGAACGAGGCCAGTGGAGCAATAAGATTGAGTTCATGCTGTCTGTAGCCGGCTCCATTATTGGACTCGGCAACATGTGGCGGTTCCCTTACCTTTGTTACAAAAATGGAGGAGGTGAGTGATGGATTAGACATTTTAAATCACTTTAGTTAAATAATCCCTCCCCCTTTAAATTGAGGTGAAGGTATTTTGCTTTTGTAGCTGCTAAAGTGTCCGTCTATGGGGTGTCTGGGTCAAGGTTCGTGTCTGAGTGGGGTCAGACAGCTGTTGTTGCTCCTTGATTGCAGCAGCTGTCCCTGCTGAGAGACGGAAATCTGAGCATGAGTCAAACATCCTCGGCCGCCTGAGCAAAACACCAACAAAACTCAGAGATGAGGACACAGTACTCAAATGCAGTGTCCTAAACGAGAGTACTGTATTTGACTTTAGATTGGACTGATTATCTGCTCAGTGAGGGATGTAAACATTTATCAGCTAAGTTATCAGTTTAAGGTATCGGTCCCTACAGCCATGCAACCATGTATGAGTCAACACACAGTATCTCTATTCTACTCTTTGTTCAGTTAAGACCCCTTATACAAGACAATAGTTTGGCTCTATATTATGTCATTGCTACATAAATCTGTAAAAAAAAATAATTAAATGGTTGTAGTGTTCAGTTTAAAAAAAATAAATACAGATAGCCACAGAAACGGAAAGTTTATGGGTCATAGCATATTACAGTGCATCCTGAAAGTACTCACAGGGCTTCCCTTTTTACACATTTTGTTATGCCTTATTCCAAAATGGATTAAATTCATTATTTGACTCAAAATTCTACAAATACCCATAATGACATTGTGAAAGGAGTTGTTTGAAATCTTTGCAAATTTATTGAAAATAAGAAACAAATAAAAGCACAAGTACATAAGGTATTCACAGCCTTTGCCATGGCACTCAAAATTGAGTCCAGGCACATCCTTTTTTCATTGATCATCCTTAAGATGCTTCTACAACTTGATTGGAGTCCACCTGTGGTAAATTCAGTCAATTGGACATGATTTGGAAAGGCAGACACCTGTTTACATTTACATTTTACATTTAGTCATTTAGCAGACGCTTTTATTCAAAGCGACTAACATTAAGCTTCTATTCACCAGTGTTACAGCTGGAACACCACTGGAGGCAAGGTGGGTTAAGTGTCTTGCCCAAGGACACAACGACAGTATGAACTGTGGGGAGAGCGGGAATCGAACCGCCTACCTTCCGGTTGAAGGTCGACCGCTCTACCACTGAGCCACTGCCACTGTTTATATAAGGTCCCACAGTTAACACAGTTATAGATTGTGTGCTATTTCTTTGTGATGTTTTTTGTAACTAAAACATTTTATTCCTCATGTTTTAGCCTGACTTTTAACATCTGTCATGGGACTACAGATAAAAAATAGCCTGTTGGCTAACTCTGGTATATTTACAGTACTTTCTGTCTATCAATATGCACTGTCCCTGAAATAAATAAATAAATAAATAAATAACAGTGCAGGTCAGAAACAAACCAAGCCATAAAGTATAAGGAATTGTCTGTAGACCTCCAAGACAGGATTGTATCGAGGCACAAAAATCTCTTCTGCATTGAGGGTTCCTATGAGCGCAATGGCCTTCATCATCTATAAATGGAAAAAGTTTGGAACCACCAAGTTTCTTTGTAGAGCTGGCTGCCCGGCCAAATTGAGCAATCAGGGGAGAAGGCCCTTAGTCAGGGAGGTGACCAAGAACCCGATGGTCACTCTGACAGAGCTCTAGAAAACTCAAGTGTCATGTCTGTAGGACAACAGGCACCGCTCATCACCTGGACAATACCATCTCTACAGTGAAGCATGGTGGTGGCAGCATCATGTTGTGGGGATGTTTTTCAGTGGCAGGAACTGGGAGACTAGTCAGGATCAACAGAAAGATAAATGCAGCAACAGAGACATTCTTGATGAAAACCTGCTCCAGAGCGCTCTGGACCTCAGACTGGGGCAAAGGTTCCTCTTCCAACAGGACAACGACCCTAAGCACACAGCCAAGATAACAGAGCCCAGACTTGAACCCAATTGAAAAACTCTGAAAAGATCTGAGGATGGTTGTACAACGACACTCACCATCCAACCTGATGGAGCTTGAGAGGTTCTGCAAAGAAGAATGGCAGAAACTGCCCAAAAAGAGGTGTAAAGTTTGTAGCATTATACTCAAAAAGTCTTGAGGCTGTAATTATTGCCAGAGGTGCTTCAAAGTATTGAGCAAAGGCTGTGAATACTTATGTACATGTGCTTTTTTTTGTATTTTTATTTTGAATAAATTTGCAAAGATTTCAAACAACCTTCTTTCACGTTGTCATTATGGGATATTGATAGTATAACTTTGAGGCAAATAATGAATTTAATCCATTTTGGAATAATGAATTGTAACTTTGTTTTTGACAGGTGCATTCCTCATTCCCTATCTCATATTTCTCTTCACTTGTGGAGTTCCCGTCTTCTTCTTGGAGACAGCCCTGGGTCAGTTCACGAGTCAAGGCGGCATCACCTGCTGGAGGAAAATCAGTCCACTCTTTGAAGGTAACTAAACTGTAGCATTGTAATCAAGACCTCAAAATGACTTTAAGGCATCAAGACCGAGTCAAGATTAGTGATACACATTAGGGATTAGTGATCACATCCCAACAGCCGATGTCAATCCAGGTTCAGACACATGAAAGGGTTAGTGTTTAATGAAGAGCACAGAGTTTAAAGGTTGTAGACAAATAAAACCCTTGCAGTCTTGGCTAATCTTAATTTAAAATCTTAAGAGTAAATACAAGACTGAGATCTTTACATATTGTTGATGAATCGTAAACTGAACAGTAAGCGTTATTTCAGTCCAGACAGTGACATATACATACTATTGTTTCTACAGGTCTGGGTTATGGCACACAGGTCATTGTGACTCTGTTGAACTTCTACTATATCATTGTTCTGGCCTGGGCAATTTTCTACCTCTATTACTCTTTTTCCTGGGACCTGGCCTGGTCATCCTGCAACAACACATGGAACACAGGTAGCAAGAGCACATTCAGAAACAAGACAGAGCTCTAATTATGTATAAAAAAATGAAAATGTCTTCACTGCCTTTTTGATCAGAAAACTGTGTGGGATTTCAAAGAAGAAACACATCAGAAAACCAAACGTTAAACACTAACAGCACGTCCCCTGTGATTGAGTTCTGGGAGTGAGTTTTCATTTTGCCATTAAGTGGTTATCCATATTATCACACCATTGTATCTGAAGTTTATTTGTTTGTGTCGCTGCAGGAGAAGAGCGTTGAGGATTTCTCCAGGCATCGACCACATGGGCTCTCTGAACTGGGACTTGGCTCTTTGCCTGTTTATTGCTTGGGTCATGTGCTACTTCTGCATCTGGAAAGGGGTGAAATCCACAGGCAAAGTATGTGAATCCTGACAGTTTCACTAAGGCCACTTTAAAATGTATAATCTATGTTTCTGTGGGTTACTTAGGTGGTCTACGTCACTGCAACATTCCCCTATGTGATGCTGATTGTACTTTTAATCAGAGGGCTCACTCTGCCAGGGGCTGGAATTGGAATCCAGTTCTATCTTTATCCCGACCTAGGACGGCTGGCAGACCCTCAGGTGACTTAGGTTTTCTTGTTTTGTGTAAATTTGTCTTTAGTCTGATTTTTACTGGAGTGGTACTGCACATTTAGATTTGTAAAGGGCAAAGATATATATATATATATATATCTCGAAAGTTTGGGCCCCCCAGGTAAAAATTTTTATTAATGTGCATAAAGACGCCAAGAAAAAATCTCCAAAAGGCATCAAATGACAGATTAGACATCCTTATAATAAGTCAAAAAAAGTTATATTTTATTTTCATCATTTACACTTTCAAAATAACAGAAAACAAAAAAATGGTGTCTGCAAAGGTTTGGGAACCCTGCAGAGTTAATACCTTGTACTGCCCCCTTTGGCAAGTATCACAGCTTGTAAACGCTTTTTAAAACTAGCCAAGAGTCTTTCAATTCTTGTTTGAGGTATCTTTGCCCATTCTTCTTTACAAAAGTCTTCCAGTTCTTTGAGATTTCTGGGCTGTCTGTCACTCACTGCTCTTTTAAGGTCTATCCATAGATTTTCAATTATGTTGAGGTCAGGAGATTGTGAAGGCCATGGCAAAACCTTTAGTTTATGTCTCTTGATGTAATCCACTGTGGATTTTGAGGTGTGTTTAGGATCATTATCCATTTGTAGAAGCCATCCTCGCTTTAACTTCAGCTTTTTCACAGATGGCATCAAGTTAGCATCCAAAATTTACTGAAATTTTATTGAATCCATTTTTCCTTCTACTCGTGAAATGTTCCTGTGCCACTGGCTGCAATACAACCCCAAAACATGATCGATCCACCCCCATACTTAACAGTTGGACAGGTTCTTTTAATTAAATTCTGTGCCCTTTCTTCTCCAAACATACCTTTGCTCATTCCAGCCAAAAAGTTCTATTTTAACCTCATCGGTCCACAGAACTTGTTTCCAAAATGCATCAGGCTTGTCTATATGTTCATTTGCAAACTTCAAACGCTGATTTTTGTGTTGAGGACGTAGAAGAGATTTTCTTCTGATGACTCTTCCATGAAGTCCATATTTGTACAAGAATCTCTTTATAGTGGAATAGTGTACCACAACTCCAGTGTCTGCCAGATCTTTCTGGAGGGATCGTGCAGTCAAACGTGGGTTTTGACTTACTTTTCTCACAATCCTGCGAGCCGTTCTGTCTGATATTTTTCTTGGTCTTCCAGATCTTGCTTTAACTTCCACTGTTCCTGATGACTGCCATTTCTTAATTACATTCCGAACAGAGGATATTGGCATCTGAAAACACTTTGCTATCATTTTATAGCCTTCTCCTGCTTTGTGAGCATCAACTATTTTCAGTTTCAGTTTTCTAGACAACTGTTAAGAAGAACCCATGGTGCTGATTGTTGGGGCAAGGTCAGATGAGTCTGGGCATTTAAAACCTTTGAGATTGAAATCACCTGGTCTATCCAGACGATGATTGAGAACAATCCATGACACTGTCAGGTCCTAGCTTGCCAAAGGGGGCAGTACAAGGTATTAACTCTGCAGGGTGCCCAAACCTTTGCAGACACCATTTTTTTGTTTTCTGTTATTTTGAAAGTGTAAATGATGAAAATAAAATATAACTTTTTTTGACTTATTATAAGGATGTCTAATCTGTCATTTGATGCCTTTTGGAGATTTTTCCATCTTTTCTTGGCGTCTTTATGCACATTATATATATATATATATATATATATATATATATATATAATAAACCAGGTAAAAAAACAGATTTACCGTAACTATTGTTTCTATTATTAAACATTGAGCTACCAAACCTGTGTTAAAAGCTACTTGGCAGACTGAGCCCCAGAGTCCCTGTTGGGCTTAATTCTTCATAAAAGACATGGCAATATAATCCTCTAGAGAATAGATAAAAATAAAAAAGCTTACTCCCAAAACATAGCTTTGACAATGTGGTCTACCATTAGCGTCATTGTTTCTGACCCATTCACTTCAGTGTTTGGTCTGATGTCCTGCACATTGTGTGGGCGATCACACCAGGTGCATGTATCCCACAGTTTTCTGCTGGGTCCATCTGCTCTCAATAAAAGACCCAAAACAAGGCTCAAACGTGGGGCCAGTGCTCCACTAGAACTGTAATAACAAGCACAAGTCAAATGCAGAACATTCTGTTAACAAGAATGGGTTTTAGGTCCATTTACACATTTAACAGATTCCAGTTTTACATCTGTCAGCCATAACACCTGTTCATCATATACAGTTGTGCTCATAAGTTTACATACCCTGGCAGAATTTGTGATTTTTTGTGCAAATGTTTAGAGAATATGAATGATAACTGAACCTTCACTTTATGCTGCTGTAGCCAGTGACAGGTCGACTTGGTTGGTTTGGTGCTTTGGATCATTGTCATGTTGAAACGTCCAAGTACATCCCATGTGCAGCTTCTGTGCTGATGAGTGTAAATTTTCCCCCAGTATTTTCTGATAATATGCTGCAGTCATCTTTTCCTGTGCCTTTGTAGCTCACACTACCCCCAAACATCAGCAATCCACCTCCATGTTTCACAGTAGGAATAGTGTACCTTTCATCATAGGCCTCCTACTCCAAAAGTTTGTTTTTTGTTCCAGAAGTTTTGACACTTGTCTCTGTGCTGTTTAGCGTATTGTAACCGGGATGCTTTGTGGCATTTATGTAGTAATGGCTTTCTTGATCATGCAGCCCATTTTTCTTCAAGTGCCCCCTGATTGTCCATTTTAAAATAGTTACACCACCTTTTTTTTAGAGAGTCCTGTATTTCAGCTGAAATTATTTCTGGATTTTTCTTTGCATTCCGAACAATTTTCCTGCAGTTGTGGCTAAAATTTTTGTTGGTCAACCTGACCTTGGTTTGGTTTCAATAGAATCCCTCACTTTCCACTTCTTTATTAGAGTTTGAACACTGCTCAGTTCAGTTACCTTTTCCAACAGATCCTTTGACAATTCTTTTGCTTTTCCCATGACTCAGAAACATCAGTGCAAACAGATCACAGGTGAGGATGGTTACCTTTAGAAGCCATTAGGAATGTAAAGATTAGCCGTGAGCCGGTTGAAAATCGATTCACATATGTGAAGTTTCCAGTCGGTTGAGATGTTAATTCAATCACTGTTCATGTTTTGAACAACAGGGGCCGCTCTGTTTACTGCAAACTTGCTTTCAATAAGTTGTTGCAAACAGTTTCTAGCATGGCGGTGAGAGTGTGGATGTTGATATTAAGGAAGTCTCATTCTCGTTCAAATCAGAGGTGTAGCAGCGTAAATAAATCGCTAAAGTGGTCCCAGACCGAGTGGGCTCTACGCGGATCTAACGAGCGTGCAACAAAAAAAAGTCTGTGCTTTACTCTCTTCAAAACAAACAAAAGGTCACGTACGTAAATGTCGTTAACGGTGGAGAACAGAGAGAATGTGAGCAGTGATCTGTGTTAAGCCATTAGTTATAATTTCATAACACAGTCAGACCCGTCTTAAACTAAGTGTTCACATGTAGAATTTGACATTTGACAGGGACTGTTGGAACTGAAAAATAATTAAAGGGTACTTCTAATTTGCAACAACTCCTTTCATAAAAGAATATTGTGACAAAATTGAACCGTGAGATCAGAATCGTCAATCAAATTGAATCGTGAGTGGAGTCAATTGTTACATTCCTAGTAACCATTCAAACCGTTTGTGTCAACTTGTTATCAGGCCAAAATCACCAGGGTATGTAAACTTTTATCAGGGTCATTTGGGTAGTTTCTGTTGTCATTATGACAATAAATGGCTTCAACCAACCACTAACTACAGTATGAGTGAAAAGTTTTTGTGTTATCATTCATATTCTCTGAAAAATGGCCAATATTCTGCCAATTCTGTAAACTTATGAGTACAATTGTATGTAGAGGGTTTTCTGGTTAACTTATGTTCTGTAGTATTTTCCACACAAGTCAATCATTAGCATGCTAATGTAAATACTAAAAGGCACATTTATGGGAAAAAAACCTCAGCTGGTAGAGTGTAGCTACCTTTATCTAAATGTGTCTCTTATTGTAGGTGTGGATGGATGCCGGCACTCAGATTTTTTTCTCCTATGCCATTTGTTTGGGATCACTTACTGCACTGGGCAGCTACAACAAATATAACAATAACTGTTACAGGTAAAAAAAAAAAAAAAAAAAAAGGCATGCATATTTTATCATTTCAGCTAAAGCCTGTGTTTTTGCTGTACATTAAACTAAGTGTATTCTTTGTATTGCAGAGACTGTCTTTCACTGTGTTTTCTGAACAGTGGCACTAGTTTTGTGGCAGGTTTTGCAATCTTCTCTATCCTGGGTTTTATGTCTTATGAACAAAATATCCCTATTTCTGAAGTGGCAGTGTCTGGTAAGTCATATTTTAAGGGAAATGTAGAGCATTATTTCAACATTGTGTGTGTCTCGGTGCAGGTCCTGGACTGGCCTTCATCGCTTACCCTCGTGCTGTGTCGATGATGCCCTTCTCTCCTCTGTGGGCTGCCCTCTTCTTCATCATGATTGTATTTCTAGGACTGGACAGCCAGGTAGCACAAATATTATTGGTTATGCTTTCTTTTTTTGACCATAATTGTGGGATTTGATCAAGATTTCCACCTTCTTCTTCTTTCTTCCTCTCAGTTTGTCTGTGTGGAGAGCCTTGTGACTGCAATAGTTGACATGTATCCCACTGTGTTTCGACGTAAAAACCACAGAGAGCTCTTCCTGTTAGCCGTGGTGCTCGTCTCCTTCTTCATGGGTCTCATTATGTTGATGGAGGTAACAGGTTTATAGTATATTTTAAAGCGTCTGTGTTTTTACAGTTTGAGGGTGTTCAATTCTAAATACCGTTAAACCACAATGAAGAGTTATTATCAACACATGTTCACCAGAATGAGTGTTTTTCATTTACAAACATACACAAATCAAACACGTTTATGCACCTGATGGTTGTTTAGAGATGACCACTGTCAGGAGGAGGCTTTTTTTTGTTCAAACTCCAGCATAGTTGACATGGTTTCACCTCTGCACAGCGGGAAACGTGAGTGCTCTGCAGAGGTGTCAACAAGTCCTCATTTTGTAAGTACAAGCAAGTCTTGTTAGGTAAGTCTAAGTGTTGTCGTCCAGCGCTCAAAATGTCAACCTTGGTTTTACTTGTTCGGGGAAAGAAACTAAACATTTTTTTGCAGTATTTTTACCTTTTTATTATATCCTACTTTCTTTTGTTATGAGTTTAATTGGATGTTTATTTAAAATGGTTGATATTAATTTAAAATCTCCTGACTCAGACCTGTATCTCTGTCTCTCTTCAGGGCGGCATGTATGTCTTCCAGCTCTTTGATTACTATGCAGCCAGTGGGATGTGTCTCCTCTTCATGTCTATCTTTGAGACAGTGTGTATTGCATGGGTCTATGGTAAGATTCAATGATTTTATACTAGCATTTCTAAAATACACACCAAAAAACAGTAAAATGTTCCTTTATAGTACTATTTCCATATATATATATATATATTTCTCATAGATCCCTTTACAATAAAACTATGACCTTCCTTTTTGCAGGTGCTGATCGGTTTTATGATAACATTGAAGACATGATTGGCTACCGTCCAGGGCCTTACATCAAATACTGTTGGTTGTTCTTCACTCCAGCTACATGCATTGTCAGTTTCAAATCAGGAAATTTCTACAAATAATGAAATGAAATATTGTTTTATTAGAGTCTCAATAATAACAGTTTTTATTTGCAGGGTACATTTGCCTTTTCTCTTATCAAATACACCCCACTGAAGTACAACAATGAGTACATATACCCATGGTGGGGCTACGTCATTGGCTGGTTGCTTGCGCTCTCCTCAATTATCTGCATCCCTCTTTGGATGTTGTACAAGATTAGCACCACACAGGGAACACTGCGAGAGGTAAAGCTGACTGACAGTGTATGAATATACATAGGAAATATGTGTTGGGCCAGGTTCTAGCTCAGTTGCACATCCCACCTGTAGTCCCTGGACAGGTAGATGTTATAATAGAATAAAAGAAAAACATGGAAAATGGGGCACATGATAATTGTTAGGCTACATGATACACTAAAACATTCACAAGATATCAACAATAAAGCTATCAGAAACTTTAAAACCCATTCCTATTTATCGACACTATACTTGGTAAAACTTGTCAACTGAACTTCACATTTTCTGTTTTTACAGCGCATCCAGCTGCTCAGTACACCATCTGACACCTTACCCAAAACCAAGAGAGAACAGGAGATGTTATTATCCATCTTTTCACCTGAGGACGCTGCAACTATGAATGGCTACGTTTCTGTGCCAGAAAGAGACTCCTGCTTATAAAGTCCCTCTGGTGTTAGGATAGGATTATTATAAAACAGACTTTGAATCGCAAAACACTTACATCCAACTGAAATGTGACAATGTGGCGATAATCCATTCAACGATAAAAAATTATCTAGACATATACAGTCCAGAGACCACAGTGGTTTGGGTTTGACAAGGTTTCTTAATTACAAGTGTAGCTGAATAAAGAAGAGTGGCAGTTTTATTCTATGTTTGAAATGCTTTTTTCAGGGACAAATGCCATGTACTCTCCAAGTAATATATATGTTAAAAACATACATTAATAGTTTTTAGAAGACTGTTAATAATGTCTGCAGTGGTGTGAATTGGGCTAGCAATATCTGTATTTTTCAATGTGTTTCATTTCATATTTTGAAAAAATATGTGTAAGATAGTACTATACAAGTAGATATTGATAAATATAAAAAAAAAACTTAAATGTGAAATGTGCACTAAAAAATGTGGCACTATCAGTAGCATTTGGATTTTATATTGTAACATAAAATATTTGTTCTATTTTATGATTTCTGTAAGTGTGTTTTTAAATAAATTCAAAAATGACCAACGTTAAATGATTGTGTAATGTTTAATATTCAAATTGGATAAAGTAGCAGAATCTTGTTAATAGCTCATGTTGTATTACTTGAATGTTTTTGGCTAAATATGTGTTGTGCAGATAAAATGGGTAAGTGTTAGGACTACATAGTGTAACCAGGTGTTGTAAAATAAATAAAGACTTTGTTTTGTCCACAGGTCAGACAGAACCATTGGCACACCTGTAAAAACTCAATTCTAGAGAAAGGGACGTACACGGAAACGTTTTTAAACCATCAGTGTGGAGACTTAAGGTTGGTTTGTTCATTATTTTTCTTTCTTTCTTTTCAATCTTTTGAACTATATTTTTTTACTCACTTTGTTTTTCTTTAGCCATCAAAGAATACTCACTTTAACAAAAGCATCATTAACAGCCTTAATGATCTGTACTTGTTAAGTCTTTAAACTCATAGTTAAAGGCTTAAATTCAAATAGAGTTGACTGTTTATTTGTCTTCAGATGGATCAGTTCTTCATCGCTGACTCGGAGGACGATAAGGATTTTGACTGCGAGTTCTTTCTGGACTTGGTGATGAAGATGTTGGACATTAATCCCCAAGGGCTGCACTGGGGCATCCTTTTTTCTCCATGTGGCACCTAGTCAGTGTGTTTGATACACAACAGTAAGTACCTGCTTTAACATCCACTTTACTTGTTATTTACTTACTTGTACATGCTTATATTTATATTTGCCATCTTGGTTACTCTCTGCACAACCACAGGCCCTAACACTAACCTACATGTAGCCACTCTATTTCTCATGTATCTTGAAGCTTGAAGTTTAACACAGGAAATGTCTCCTCGTGTGAACCAGTGTGTGGAGATGATGAGTTGAGTGACCAGTTGTTTGTCGGAGAAGCCCTCTACGTCAGGCAGCATTGCAGGGTCCTCCAAAAAACGCAGCTGGGAAAATGAGTGCGAGGACGGGACAAGTACCAAAGGTAGTGCCACCAGTTATCGGAGGACGACTAGGCCTCATTCTAATCTAACAAGACCCAGTCACCAGCCTAAGGCTCCAGACACAGGTTTGTAATATTGTATTTACAATTATTAAGCAAATATACTATTTAAAAACAAATAGATAGAGTTTAAGTATTGTGTATCAAAATCATCCTTTCAGTGAGCAGTAGTTAAATATGAATATTCAGTCTATTTTTTCTAGGAATTTGTTGGGGATCAGAACAAATTCCAAGCAAGCAACACAAACAAATCTGATTCATGGCAAAGACAAACTTCCCAGAAATAAACAATGTGGGGTTAATCTGTCAAGCCAGAAATTCAGATATCTTGAAAATCACAACAAATGCACAGACTTTATATTATTATTAAAATAAATAAATATTAAATTATTAAATAAAAAATAAATTAAATTAAATATTAAAATAAATATTAATTTATTTTATTTTATTATTATATTTTATTTTATTATTATAAATGTATTAACTTGTTTTGTTTACATCAGCCTGCCCAGGGACTGCAGGTGTAAATTAGCACACGTGCTATAACCTGGTAAAATGCATCTCTCCTTATCAAGGTTAATGTATATTTTACACTGTCCCTGTTTAAATAAATAAAAAGAGAAAAAAAAAAAACTTCTACAATAAAGAAAGTCACTAACACAGAAGGCCACCAGTCCACCTGCCTACATTTATATCCCATTATTGAGCCCCATCTAAAAAACGTTTCACTTAAAGCCATCTCCCAAAAAGAAAAAAAAAAGATAAAATGTCCAGGAAAAAAACACTCCCCAAAAGAAACCAAATTGGGTTCTTTTGAAAGAGGTACAAGGTTATTTTTATTATCATTCGACATAAAGACATGAGTAAATGAAATGTGTTACTCAGATCTAGCAGCAAACAATGGTGACAATGGAGAAAGGTTCCTTCATGATGTAGGTGGCTCTGCTGCTGCTCCTGCACCGGCTGATGTAAATGTTCTGTAGGGAAGAGAGCAGTTCCCACACCACACATCACTGGCAATGCATTATATTGGTGAGCCATTAATAACAGAAATTATCAAGCGGGCCAGAAATAATTGCTCTGCAGCCCGGATCTTGTGTTTGACACATGTGCTTGAGGTAGTGTGTAGTGTTGTGGACTGACACTCTGTTTATTGTTTGTTCACTGTTAAAGCCAAAGGTTGATGTGGCTACTGGGTCATGAATTACATTAAAAATAAAATGAAAACATTCATCCCCATCATCACTGCAGTGATAAACAGCTCAGCAGCACACAGTGGCTCAAGTACAGAGCCATTTAGGATTTCACATGAAGTGTTCAACAGATCTTGACACGATCCCGTCCTCTGTCGGGCTGTTGGACAGATAATGGCTGCCTCGTTTTTGGATTCATCAGCAAAAGCAAGCACTTGTTCTATTTCTGAAAAACCTTTTATGCTGGTGTTAGCCATGCATGGGAGTGTTGATGTCATGTCTGAGATGATTAGGTCAGTGGTAATCAAACACGGGTTAATGCTGTGCGTCACTCTTTTCCTCTTCATTGTCATTACGTTACCCAGAGTGACTTTGTGGAATGCAATGCAGTAATCACAACTGTTCAGCTGCAACACAACAACCCTTCATTTATTCATACAGTAATCTGTCAGTGATCTGCACAAATACCCACAGAGGAACAGGAACTTTATTTGGATTTGTGAGGATTAATGAGGAGGCGCCCTGGAGCCTGTGACTGACAGCTGTAGTTCACATATGACTCACTGTTAAAGTTAGTTCTTTTTACATTCGTACATTTTACAAGTACTTCTCCTCAGAGCTTTCTCAGCCCAGACTGCAAAGATTGCCTCCATTTTATTAAGTTGCCATGTTGGTTCTGGTAAGATATTTTATTATAACCCAACAGTAATAAGTTTAATTTGTCATGTTTATTTTGGAATGAGATCACAAATGTTTTATTCAGTCCAACAAACAATTTTGGGGAAGTCATGATTTTCACAATATGATCATCTTGAAATGCAGGATTTTAATGAAAAATTCAGTTCATCCTTGATTATTTCACACCTGTGTGGAAATTACTGTGCCTGTATTTGCCCATTTTACTCATTTGTTCACAAAAAAATCTTCCCTCACTGACAAATATTGCTGTTATAGTGCTTCTACATTAAAATTAAAGGTGAAATATGTTCAACATGCCAAGTCAAGTTCAATGCACTTTAATGCTGATATAATAGATATAAAACACTGTATGGAACCATTTTCAAATACAAGTGTATCTTAAAACGCGTGACAATTTTGAAAAGGGATTTCTTGTTTTATTAGAAAAATATATAACATTTGCTTCACAGGTCTTTACATAATTTATTTTGTCTTGTATAATAAATTCATACCAACAAATACACAACACAATAAAACACTATTCACTAACATTTTAAACAAAAGGCACATAGTTGATCAAATATAGAGGAACAGTACAGTCAGTACAACAAGTACTGTTTTGTACAGAAGTGTTTCATCATGTGGTTATGTCACACTGCTCTGGGACAGTCGTCCACTAGAGAGGCAGGAATCCAGGAGGCACCAGGACGCTCCTCTTGCCGTAGGTGCCCGAGCCCACATTGGTGGGTGCGTAGACTGTACCTATGGTGTTACTGGAGCGGACCAGGAAATCCGCCAGCCTCTGGGTGACACAGGTGGCTGTGTTGCATTTCCTCTTCTGTATGTGGTGGCTGTGAGCGAATACAAAGACTGACATGAAGATGATGTAGCAGCACAATGTAAAGGTCTATGTAAAATCTGTTACCTGCTCAAAACAGGAAGCTCTCTTTCCAACCGAGGACCCAAAAGTCCAAGAAATGGGTTGGAAACAAGCCCCGACACTGACCAGTTTTCCGGACCAGCAGCATCCTGCTCATCCGAGCTTGGGCTCAAGAACCTGAAGCAAACAGAAAAGACGGTGCTGTGGCAGTGATAGATGCCTCACATCCTCTCGTCCCAAGAGCAAGACGAGAAAGTGGCCAGTTTTCTTCTCTTGATGAGACAAAAAGAGATGTATAAATCTGGAGGTTTCCACCTCCAGATTTATACATCTGTGACCTGCTACTCTTTACACACATCACAGACACACTGCTCATGCAATTTCCATGATCTTCAGTCGGTTTTCAGTTAACCCCAGACATCGCCACCACAGATACATGACGCACTGAGGCTGCTCTGCTCAGGTCTAATCTGGACTCAAATTACCCCTGAAAAGGGCCTTTATGTCCATACTGAATGTAGCTAATATATTGAGTTTAATGACAAAATTATGGCAAAAAAATGAACATATAAAATTATAATAAAGCTTTAATATAAAGTTTTCAAAACCATATTTCATCCACACATTTGTTTGAATGGACTCACCTGTAACTTGGAGCAGCAGAGATGCAGTGAAACAAAACGAGCAGGATGTGGATCAGTGCAGACACTCTCAGATGAGACATATCGAAGGCAAGTTGTCTGGATTATTAAAACAATTGAAATGATATTGAATAACCCATAAGGAAGAACAACACTGCCATTGAAAAAAATCTGAGTTTGTAGTAAAGTCAGTAAAAACACTGACAGAGACAAGGGTGTGGAGGCGATTGTTAGAAATGGTATGAAAAAAAAAAAACACATAAAAGGATAGATTTGAGGATGATAGACTTTTAAAACATATTGTGTAAATATTAGATTATTTATAATAGACATTTACATGATAAAAGTTATTCATTTTCACATTTATTTTGCTTTTCACTTTACACACTGGAAAATATTGATACAAATGAGGGATACAGGGAGCAGGAAGGAAGAAAGAACCACAAAGCTACAAGTGAAAAAGAAAATGTTGTAGCATTAGTAATATTAAATAAAGGTTTGTCTAGAATCACGCAATGTAAATTAGACTTAGACTTAAAAAATACATACACATTGCTGTGAAATAAACTGTAAAAGAAATGCAACACAATCACATTAATGGATGTAGGAAAGAATAATGTGGATAAAAGAATGAAATACAATATAGTGTTACTTACTTTGAGACGTTTCCACCAATAGTCTGCTTGGTCTGAAGCAGTCCACAGTTTGTCCGAGCGTCTCACAGACCAGCGCTAACAGTTATAGGCTCTCTGTTCAAACCACTTGTGACATCAGCTCTCTCTCCAAATATAGCTGTGCATGTTCATTGACACAGACTGATGGAGAGGAGGGGTGTAAGGGGTGTGGGTAGGGCTATCGTCTCATATATGTCATACACTTGAATGTCACAAAAAAACAAACACAAACTTTTCCACAGCACGTACTCACAAATGAATGATATATGTACGTCACTACCTTCGTCATAGTTTCCTTGAGCGTCCGCGATAGGACTGATGGGCCACAAACCCACACAGCAGAGAGGGGCACTGTCAAAGAAAAGGAAAGACCTGGATGCACCTGATGAAGTTTGTGCCACTTAAACTTTGGCCCCTGCTCCTCCCTCTGGAGTTTAACCACAATGAATAATGAATATGACGATGAATTATTGTTAATAATGCATAGTGTCTCATTATTTTGATGGGACAAGTCACAAACAAGTACTAATTAATGAAGTGGTGAAGTCACTCTTAACAAACACAGGATCAGTTTAAAAGTAGATCATGAGGCAGAAATAATTACTAATGTTTGGAGGCTTAAAAGGTGGTCAATTTGTTTAGCAATATTAAGAGAAACATTAGAAAGTCAGTTCAGTAAAATTAGCCTCAAAATCATTTAAAATGGTAACTTCTATGGGAAAAGTAAACAAGGTTTTGATTCCACAGAATAGAGCCACCGTTCTGTTACTCTTCCTAAACCGAGTATGTTTTTTACTAGTGCTTTATTTTAGGCTAAAGACACAGAGTAACAATAAATATCTCAATATTGTGAAGGCAAAAGTGTCTTAATATTGATGTGGATTTGTGACAAAATTGTGGGTAGTTCCACATAGACCTTTATGGTGAAGAGGCAACTCACAGTCAATACACAATGTTGTAAACCTCGTCATTCTGTCCCAGCAGTCTCTTGAGTGTGAGTGGGCTTTTACATAATCTTGAAAATGTTACAAATTCACATTTTTTAGAGATTATTTTTGTCTTTTTGCCTTTACTTGAGTCAGTATCTGGACAGGAAACAGGGTAAGAGATAGGGGATTGACACATGCATGCACTGTACTGGGGCACATTTTGTCTGGTTTTACTAGACAAATAGTAATGTTTGCATGTTGTGTTCTTGTAAAATAATACCCTACCTGTGCTTAAACTTTTTGCAAATTACGGTCCATTTACATTTTAGAACAAATAATACTGCTGTGCCTACAGACCTTAAAATAATTGGCACAAATCAGTCTGAGGTGATTTCTGAGCTAATTTAATGACGTGAAAGAACAAGTTTACATGTGGTCTGCGCTCCTGTGAGCTCCTCAAATGTCTAATGGGACCCTAATCCACACCAGTTGGCTCTACTGACTTCACTGATCAGCCTGCAGCTCTGTTGATTTTGCTTCTGATAAACTGTCTGTGTCCCTGCCACCACTCGACCGTCCCACCTCAGTGTCACTGGGGAAAAGCCCCACAGTCTGCGAGATGCTGTAAGTGCAGCTGCTTTTCACCACAGCTGTAAACAAGGAGTGAAGCAGTGCAGCCTTAATGGACATCTAACACTCTGAAACCCCCCAAAGGTGCAATAAACAAACAAACTCTTTTTGTTTCCAGTAATCTCAAGGCAACCTGCTCTAAGTGCACATAAAGTGGCCCTTTTCAGACAACTCGACTGAAACGGTTTACTTTTACTGGCTATTTTTAGACTCTCCTTTTTGAGGCTGGACACAGCACTCACAGGTTGGGCTCAAGAAATTTAAAAATATCTATCAAGTAATGCTAAAAATACAGTCCTTAAAAGTTAACAATGACTGCATGATATATACTGTATATTATAAATGAGGCACTCTAGTACATGATGTCCATATAAAGGAAGAAAAAAGAGAGGCTAGACTGAATGTGGGTGCGCTGTGTAGGACATAAAAGTCTATTTTTGTGACATGTCATCTAGGGAAATGTGTCACTGCTTTCTTCTAAGGCTTATTAAACTCTGAACCACTTTGCACTAATTGTTGCTGCTCATTTTGTTTGCTGCTACTTATGTTTGATTGAATCCCTACCAGAATGAATATGTACCCAAACACTACATATGATCAGTCAGTAGAGTTATGCATGTTCATAATTTCAATATGAAACTATTTATAGTTCACTTAATGTACCTGGGCACATAGCAGCCCCATCCTGTGGGATATATCCTACATAAATAATAGTCAGAGTATTGCACTTCACCCGTTTCCATTAACGTCATAAACACCTACTAGGGATCTCAGTGGCAGCTATTTGATCATTAATTGTATGGAAATGAATGACTCCTCGGTCACTGCAGCTGTGTTTTGTTACTGTAAATTATGACGATTGCACAACAGCAACTTTTATTAAGCCTCAATGTAGCACTCTCTTCATGAGTGACAGAGAATAAACTGGTGCTTTTTAGAGGCAGAGTTTTGTAAATGGGACCTATGAGATATAACGTATTGTACACTGGCCTTTATAGAAACTAAAATGTCTTTTTACACGTTAAAAATTGCTATCACTGCAAGAGCACAGAATTACATAGAAGTTATTTACATGCAATCTTAATATGACTGATTGTTTTATTCTGTTCTTTGTTTACACAACCCTAAAACTTCCCAGAAACACCTGAACATGGCCATCACCAACATTTGCATTAAATTGGCACTTTCAGGGCACTGGAGTGACACCATGGCTCAAAAGCACTGCAGTTTGGCATCGATGGGGGAGGGTTACCATTCGTTGAAGCCACCCCACCACTCACCACGCCATGATGCATCTTGGCCGCACCTTCGGAATCTATCTGGATTGTGTTATTGACGGAACCCTTGTAGGGCCCTGGTGGACACAGGTCCCTTGTTCATCCAGGGGTCCTGCCAATCTCCTGAGGTCAGACCCTGGGGAGTCACAGGGCAGCGGGCCAAGATGCTTGGAACAAAGACGCTTCGGGCCACGGTGGCCAACCGCCAGATACAACATCAGTTCGGACAGGCCAGGACCCTTGCATCGTTGGCCTTGACCTGCTGATCGAGTGGGGTGCTGTGGTTTTTGAAAGGAGCTGTCAGGGTCTGAATGGGGAGCAAAAGCACTAGATGAAGGATCTGTTGGGACACTTATACTGACGTCTTTGCAGCAACCAACGAGGACTGTACCCACACCAGCCTGGTCCTCCATAACATGGACACCAGCAAAGCACGCCCTGTCTGCCTCCCCCCTCGTTGCCTGCCCCTTGCCAAGTGGTTGGTAGCCCAGGAGAAGATAGAGGAGATGCTACAGGCCGGCGTCATTGAGCCATCAGTGCTGGTCCGGAAGTGTTAAAATAATTATTAGGTTCGGATCACAAACGGAGACCGTACATGGTAAATTTAGAAATGGAAGACCGGTTTAATTCTTGCAAGAATGAACCAAATCACATGGTACAAAGGTACATGGTGATTTGATTAACATGTTTGCAACACATGAAGCTTTTATAGATGTACATTATGCCTCCTCTCAGCTCCAGGGTCGTGGATGGACATACAATGAGCTGAAGTGTCAGTCATAGATGTGAATCAAGTTTACGTGTACATGTCACTAAGTGTACAGGACAGAGTGTCCCTGAACAATGATTAGATGTAGTGCAAAGAGATGTCTTTGTCTTGTTTGGATTAGCATGACGCCAAAAGGAGATACAGCTAAAGACATTAAGTCATACTTATATGTGGATAAGCATATGAACTCGAGCAAAGGTGAGAGCATGGTCTGTGTATGTTGCGGCCAATGGATTTTTGTCTTTATGCGAGAAAACCAAAATCGGAAAACAGCCCTTTCCCCATTACAAATCAGAAATAATTACCCCCTTTCCGTTTGTTTTTAAAATGAGAATTGGGAAATGAAAAACCAGCCATTAGTTGATTTCATAAGTTCATTCATTCATTTAAGTTAATAGTTTTTGTTCAAGTGGAACAGTGGCATTATAATGACAGTATTCAGAAATGGTTTAATTCAGGTGGGACACCACTAAAGGCCTTTAAAATGCACAACCCGCCACTGGTTATTCCCAACTAAACTGTGAACAATAAATTGAGTTTCTGTGGTCTCAAAAAGGACACATCTTAAACATTGCTTCACATAAACATTGAAAAAACATTTATTAAGACCATCTATATATTATATTATTTCCCAAACTAAAACATCTGTTGTTGCAGCGTCCAGCACTATATTTCATATACATTAATGTCTTTATTACTGTCTGTCCAACCCAACTCTAGGAGGGGTAAAATTATTGTTGCTAAGAGACATTATCTTGACGACCCCCATACCTCCTTTTTAAACATTTAGCTTATTTTTCAGAGCTTCCAGTTTCTTGGTTGTGTGACGTACATGTTCCTAACTTATTCCTGACATGTTGATTTGTCCCATTTACGCTCTCTTCTTTTACTGAGCTACCGGTCTCCGGTCCATCTCTGGTGGTGGACACAACGGTGGCCTCTGTGGAACATTTGAGATCTTGCTCTTTTGGCGTGTCACATCTGGACTTGATTGTGTCTTCATGTGAAAGTTGGGCAGTTTTAGATCCATTCGAAGGAATTTGAACAGAGTTTGGTTTTCGGAGCTCAATTCCTCTCAAACCTTGGGGCTGCTTAGTGTCCGTTTTTGTTTTTTTGAACTGTCGTCTGAGTATAATGATGACCGCAATGATGAAGATATAAGAAGACCCACTGAGTCCTGTTAAAAGCCCCAAGAAGATGATCCTACAAACAAATAAACAAAATAAATTAAAAAAACAATACTGACAATTTATCCAAATCCTGTTCAGTTGTTTTTTCTCAAGAGCTCACCTGTACATATCAGAGTCATAAATGCGACATGCTCCCCTGCCGCCACACTTCTTAATGGCCCACTTTAGGCAAGTCGAATCAATCAGAGCCCCAAAATACACCGGAGCAGGAATTCCACCTGGAGACACCATAAAGAGATTACAATTGAAAGAAAGGATTTCATAACTTAAAACCAAAAACAATTAATCTAGATGTTTTTATTCTTATTTAATCTTTGTGGGTGAATGCATAGAAATAAAAAGGTTGTATGTTTGTCAATGTGTATACAAACAAGCTGAAGTTGCTGCTTCAGGTAAAAAAATAAAATAAAGTGGTGTGGCTGTTTCAAGATGCACAATAAGGAGGCTCTTGAAAAAAAATGGGCTGCATGATCGAGTCACCAGAAGAAAGCCAATACTACACAAATGCCACAAAGCATCCCACTTACGATACGCCAAACAGCACAGAGACAAGCCTCAAAACTTCTGGAACAAAATCATTTGGAGTGATGAGATCAATATTGAATATTTTGGCCACAACCATAAAAACGTTTGGAGAGGATTAAACATATGATGAAAGGTACACCATTCCTACTGTGAAACATGGAGGTGGATCATGATGTTTTGGGGATGTGTGAGCTACAAAGGCATAGGAAAAGATAAATGCAGCATGTTATCAGAAAATACTAGAGGAAAAGTTGCACTCAGCCCGGAAGCTGCACATGGGACACAGTTGGATGTTCCAACAAGACAACGATCCAAAGCACAAGTTAATTGCCATTGGCAATGGTCCTAATTTTTCCATCACTTGAAACACAAGCCCATCTTACCAAGAGTCCTTGCGACCAGTGCTTCTACGCCAAGTGCGAGGGACTTTAGCTCAGGTGAAATGCATCTGTGACAAGAAAATGAAGACAACATTACTGATTGTTCTCAGAGTTCAAAGTTTCTTTATTTACAGATACAGTATGTGTCTACAGACCGTATGATGACCATGTAGCCCGGTGTAGCTCCCAACGAGCTAATAAAAGAGCTGAGAACAGACACAGCCATGTAGGACTTAAAACTACGAGTGCAGTCCTTCGCGTGAGGACACTGGCCCAGCTTCACTGACGTACTGCTGCCCGCCGGATACGATGTGCTCACACAGGTGCAGTTGTGAAAGACCTAATCAAAAATAACAAATGGCAGTTTAGCCTTTTGCAAATGGAAGCGTTAACCGTGTGATTTTTATAAAGTATTATGAGTGCCTTGCCCATCAAGTTTGTATGGATGAAATAATAGGGACCTTACAACAGCTAGGCTACCACTAGCTTCTTGATTAACTTTATACTAATTGAAATTAAAGCACAAAATTATACAGTTGCTAGTAAAGTACGGAAGCCATAAGTGGCCATAATTTTATTTTCCCTCCTACTATCTTGCTAACAAGTTAATTCTGTCGTTTTCCAAAGATAACGACTAAAATTTTCTCTTTATCTCTGATGAAACAATAGTTGTTTTCTCGAAATTACATCGTTATCTTGGGAAAACAACAGAACAAGATAATAGGAGGAAAAAAAGGTTATTGATCTATAGCATAGATTGTATAAATATGGATGATATCTGCCCATTGGTCCCCTATTCACCAATATTGTCATTACGAATGGGCAAAAAAATGGCCGTTACATCCGGGCTTTTTCCATAGTAAATCAATAGTTTTTAGATAGCATAAACAAACATATTAATCAAAAATTCACCCCCCCCAGAGTTGTCATGTAGTAAAAACTTAGCTCTAGAGACCGGAGCCATCTTTTGTACCAGGCTGTAAACATGATTTTTACACTTGTAAAGTCACCATTGGGTTTCTCCTTATATTTCCGCTTTTGGAGCCTGCCCTCTGGTGGACGGAGGTATATCGCTGTATTTCGCCGTAAAATCACCGTATGGCGGCGCCCTTACACGAGGACCATTTTAGAGGTTCCATGGGAGAGGCTTGGCTCTATAGGCGCTTACAGCTTCCATAGTAATGGGATTATATAATGCATATTTACTTGATTGGAGCATTTAGAAAAAGCATGTATCACAGTATGCTAATGACGTGTTGTATTAGTGTGTAAGCTAATGTTATCAGAAGACTCAGAAAGTAGGCTACCACTAGAGAAGTTATTCCCTTTCACTTTATTACCACTAACAGTGCCATCTGGTGTTGGGAAATCCAATGACTTAAAATTTAGCATCGTCTTAGTTCATCCTCATTTCAGCCTTATACAACTGACAAGTGGGTTGGGAGGTTAGTAGACAGCGTCTTGTTTGTGTAGCTTTACTGTGTTCTTGCCGTATCCAGAGGAACCGATGCATCCGGCCATACACGGTGAGATGTAGGTGATGCCACTGTCTGAACACACAGGGTCCCAGTCCTCTGTCGAGCATGAGCAGTCTCTGTTACAGTCTGACAAAAGCATGCCACTCTGTTGTATCCTCCGTGTCCTGTTAAGAATAATGTATGTTACCATACAATACAATGACAAGCTTTTAAATAAAGTAAAATACAAACAAGAAAGACAAATGTTTTGACCAGAGGTGGACAATAACATACCAGGGAGTAAAAATAAAACACAATCCATTTTTTTCATGCTCTATAAGATACAGTATTTTACAATAGTTTTGAGTTGGCTTTGTTTGAATTTATTTATGAATGTATTTTCTGTATTAATTTTAATACATTTATATAGCCTTTAGTGTAACACATGTATCAATATTCTTTATACTTTTACTCCACACATTTGTGCAATAACCATAGATTGTTTATAAAATGGATGTATTGAGCCCCTTGGTCCCCTATTCACCGATATTGTTGTTATGAAAGAGCAATAAAATGGCGGTTACATCCGGGCTTTTCGGCTTTTACTGCAACCCAGGACCTTCTTGCTGTGAGGCAGTAGTGCTAACCACTCTGCCACTGTGCCGCCAATAGCATATTAATAACCCCCCAGAGTTGTCACGTAGTAAAACCTTAGCTCTAGAGACCAGAGCCATCTTTTGTACCAGGCTGTAAACATGATTTTTACATTCGCCATTGGGTTTCTCCTTATATTTCCGCTTTTGGAGCCTGCCCTCTGGTTGACGGTGGTATATCGCTGTATTTCGCTGAATAACGCCGTATGGTGGCACCCTTACTCGAGGACCGTTTAAGAGGTTCCATGGGAGAGGCTTGGCAATAACTCAGTATTTTAGTAGTCTATACTATGTACTAATAACATCCATCCATCTTGGTAAAGTCAAGTCATACTGTAGATCCATACTAATACCTTTTGAATGATATAAAATGTAACTAAACTTGCCTACCACCTATCATTCATGGCTTCAACTTTTGGGGACTTCCCCACTCTTACCCATTGTACGCAATAGTGAGGCCAGCCACAGGGATGTTGTCACACTTGGTGCCAAACTGCAGCAGGAGGAGGAGGTACGCCATAAAGGACGTGGCAAAGGAGAGCTGGGCCCCCGAAACTACACTCAGTTTATACCTCTTCATCAGCAACCCTCCGAGGAATATACCCAGTGCCACCGCAGGCAGGTTCAGCATTCCTACAGCAACAACACATCTAGATACAATATCTATAATAATAATAATAATAATAATATATATATAATACATCTTAGAGTACTGCTATGAACTGTACATAGTCTATCATTACTTTTGTTACCATAAGATTAAAGACTGTTGTTTTACCAATGAGGAAGTTGGCTCTGGATGCAGACTGTCCAAACTGCTGCTCCATGTATTTAGCCTTAAAAGTGATCAGCCCGATTAAAGAGTTGAACCTCAGGATGCTCCCACAAAGTAGCAGGAAGTAGGCCGGAGTCCCCAACAGACTCTTTAGAGAGGGCAGAAATGCTGTAGAGATAGAAACATATATATATATTGTACATTTTGAGAATTTCACTTAAAATATTTTCTGATCAGTACCTTTAGCAATATCTTTAAATGTCATCTCTTGCTTCTGGTCAAGAACAGTTTCCGTTCTATTATCAGACCCTGGGATAGGCTTGCTCATGTTGCTCTCTTGTCTGGGTATAGAGCGCGGCAGAAACCAGAAGGGAATACTGGAGATGAGCAGGAGGCCAGAGGAAACCAGAAACCCCAACCACCATGCTCCCACCCAGCGGGAATCTTTAGGAGTGATGGTCACACTGTCTGAGAAAAAATGTAAAGTATGGTATTGTAAAACAAAGTATATTTATTTATTTATTTTTACGACAGCGTTGTACATTAAGCCGATGCAGAGATGAATGTACCAGACTATAGCTGAACATCTAATTTATGTCTGTAGTCCAATAAAGTAACTTTTAAAAGTAACTCTTGCACTCTTCAGAAGCAGGGCCATTAAATTAATATACTTTTATTTGTTATGAGGTTGGATTGAAATGGTCTCTGTGAATTTGAGTGTTTTTTTCTACAGTATCAATAGACTAAACTCTGGACACAAACATACACAACAACCAACCAGAGAAAAGAAGTATTGCATAAAGCCCAAGTCATTTTAGATAAAGTAAATGTATACTGTGGCATTGCTAAGTCATTACACTTACCCATATCCACATATCCAATGTCAACATAGAGTTTGGCACAATATGAACCCAAGAGGAAACCAAACATGGGCCCGAGGAGCGTAATGGTCTGAAGGCAAGCTGTCAACGACAACAACATCATAACAACAACATCATAAGAGAAGGATGTAGGAAACAAAATGAACAGAGAACAATAGCGACAGTGATGTACCAATATAGAAGGGTGAGTTCTCAGCTTTAGCGAAGTCATCGATGTAGGAGATACCCAGAGGTGTGACTGGGGACTCTCCGATCCCACGCAAGGCATTTCCCAGGAACACGTACACCCACATGGTGGAGCCTGACTCTTTCACACAGGCAGCTTCAAGATACCATCACACAGAACAATGTATGTAACTCATTATTTAATCTTAATTAGCTAATAACTAATCTTTATTTGAATCACTTGACTGTAAAAGGGAGTGGACTACAGGGAAGTCCCCCATTGTCTTAAAAGTGGGGCATGAGGTTTTTAGTCTGTTTTGGTAACATCTGGTGGTCTCCTTTCACCTGGAGCCACTTTCATCTTGAACTACATGTGAAGTTTATGAAGACAGAAATAACCATATTTGGAACAAGGGCATGGCTGTGGCTAGCCAGTAGTGATGTCAAGACCAACCAAGACCACAAATGTTGTTCAATTAAAAATCTTATTCTGCATCCTTCTCCAGACATTAACCTCCATGGCTTTTGACTTGAAAACTGGACTTGGGGTGTTTGGATTTTTTAACTGTTCCCTGGTATTTATTAGAGCATTGCATGCACTGGTTCCAGGTCCTGCCCGGACATGGTCTTGCAATGGTCTCAGTAGCTAAAGTATTGATGCGCTCTGGTCTTGCCTATATGCTACTAGCTAGTAATGCTAATAGTTACTAAAGTGCAGCCAAGGTTAAAGCATTAGTGAAGCACATAGTAAATGGTCTGTTTAACCACAGACACTAAAGTAACAAAAGAAAACAGCGCTCTATTGAGTTCAATTATTTAACATCTTTTAAAGTATGTCCAGATGCCTAAATTGCTTTAATTAAAAAACTGATCATGATGGATTAGAACAGATACACTGGGCACTGCATAAACTTCCAGACACTCAACCCATTTTTTCTTTTCTTTTGTAAGTTTTTCCAGTCATGTAAAACCTAAAATACAGCTCTTTATTTAGCATTCCTACACTGCAGGATTTTGCAGACACAGTCTGATGTTATGACCCTAATATGATGTATTTTGTTGCTCTCACTGTTGTATGTCTTTCTCAAATCTCAAACACAATAGATTCATAGACTGCATTATGTGGGATGTTTTTGGAGGAAATATTGATTATTTAGCAGAAGAAAGATAGACACTGACACTTTGACTAGAGATGAATCCAGAAAGAAATGCACAAATTCAATTATTAATATCATAAATATTAGATACACCTGCATTTTTGTAGACTTTCACCTGTTAACCCCAATTTTCATTCTCTTCTCTCTTCTTTTGATGATGGTGTCATTATACTTATGAATAAGAACCCACAGAAAGCAAACAGAGCAAATACATTTTCTATAGTCGAATTTGGCAAAAATATAGCTTTATGTCCCATTTTGTGCAATAACAGAACATAGAAATCATGTAGGTTAGTCTAGAATCAGTGCATTCCTGGGATTTTTGGAAGAAAGACAGTGACTTATGGGTTTTAATCAGTTTGAACTTAAACTAAACCCCTTCTGCAGCCGTCTTGTGTTCGGCTGTAATATGTCTTTACCCTGTGTTTGCTGCTGTATTTTAACATTGTGCTCCGCTTTTCACTGTGCTTCTATTAGTGCATGTTTTATGATTTATCATGCCATTAATATTAACAAAGCTTAATCTGTGTTAGCGCCATGTTTAACCTGTCAGTTCTACTGCTGCTGCATGCTTCTGCTCTTGTTTGCTTCTATTTTTCAACTCAAATCTGATCTAAATCTAAAATTAGGATTAGATTTGCGGATTAAGCATGTACTGCATTACTCTTAAAATCCTAATTAGCCTGTTTCTGCATGTTAAGTAGCAAGACAGAAATTTATATTGGGGTAAAACTGTAATAAATGTAGTTTTTTGAGTATTTTTGGCCATAACATTTTTTGATACATGTTAATTGTGGTCATTTGGAGATGGTGTTGTGATATGTGTATTGGCCTACATGAAGGTAGTAATTACACTGGAAAGTAACTCCTGATTACTGGTAATGAGAATAGTTAGTGAAGGACACACTTATTTTGATACACGCTTTTTTGTTATGTGTAGCTTTTCTTGGTTTGACAGATACTTGTGTTGTATTATGTTGATATTTTTTACCATGAATTTTAAAGTGGAAACCATGTCTTTGTTTTACCATTATCGTCTTCTGAAGGCTCGGTTTGAATCTCAGGTTGCATCAAAGGATCCACACAGGCAGCGATGTTCACGCTGCCATTCTGGAAAAGTTGCACTACTGTGTCGTATTTGTAGCTGTGGGAACAAACATGGACAAAGTGAGGTTAACAAAAAGACTTCCTGTTGTTCTTGATATTGTGTGTCCTGATTTATTACCGCCCCATTAAGAAATGTGTCAGGCCAGTGAGCAGAGCTCCTACAGCCATCAGAGAACAGCCTCCAGCGATCAGCCTTGGCCGATGCAATTTGGCCCCAAAATGGCTGACAACGGCGAGGAACAACAGGTTGCCTGCCACCAAGAGGAATTAAATGATAATCTTTTCAAATCAGGAAAGCCCATTTACAGATAGAGGATGCAGTACCCATTTCAAAGCTGCCATCGATGAGTCCTACGTGAGTGCTCGAGAGGTCAAAACGCCTCTCTATCTGAGTGATGGAGCTCTTCATGTAGGTTCCTGTGAGTGCTTTCGAGAAGAAGGCGAAGGACAGAGCCACAATGAACAACTAAAGTACAAAAAGAATAGAAACTGAGTCAAAACCAAATCTTAATTTCCTTACTACTATACAGTTTTGTTCAAAATAATAGCAGTACAATGTGACTAACCAGAATAATCCAACCTGGATTATTCTGGTTAGTCACATCATACTGTACAAAGAATGAGACTCTGAGGGATTTAAGTCACCTTTTGGCTAATTCTGTTTTACTCACGTTTGTTCATTTGTTTAATAAAATTGCATTGTCCCCTTATAAATAAATGAATCAAATTAATCCAGGAGCAGTACCCACAGACACAGAGTAAACTACCTCTGGACACAATTGGATAAACATGAATTGTCTCCTAAAGTCCGCCCCATTATAGATAAAAAGTCTATTAGTCCAACAAGATTAATACAAAGGCTGCTCGTTTATGTGATTTTACACATTGATGTACCAGGTGAATACACAATTTGTGGTAGCTGTCAAATGCAAAATCAATAACTAAGTAACAATTACTTCGCCTTTAAAAAAAGCGAAATAATACATTAGCATTTTGAATTAGTGCTCTTCAAACAGCAGGAAAAGTAGTTGCAAGAATTATCATTACACCTTCATTTGTCGCTCTAAAAAAGAGGAAGAAGAAGAAGGAGGAAGAAGGAGAAGCTGACATTCCCACTGGTTTTCAATTGACAAGTTTCATGTTACAAGTAATTGTGTCTCAAATGTGTACTAGGTTCAGGGTTTAGTTGTAAATTAGATGAGATTGTGGGAATTTCTGTGTGAAATGCTCCATTAGCCGCTGATGGCTGATGCGTAGTATTACAATCATTTGAAGCTTAACAGAGCATTCAACACATTGATCATTCCCTGTTCAGAACAGAAGTTCTGCTTTCCAAGAGGCAAGAGTGAATGACTCAAAAGCCACTCTTGGCTTGATTTGAAGAGTGCCAACATTTTGGGATAAACAATGTAGTCACAGAAATTATATTTAAGGCTAAGAGACAGGTGGGTTTCATCTTAGAGATAGCTTTAAAACAAGCCTCAAACTTCAGGGCGGAGGAGATTTTGGAGAAAACCAGAGCCATCAGCAGCTGTATTACTTTGAGAGTGGAGGTGCAGGTCCGTTTGTCGGTCGTCTCATCGGGGACACAAAGAGACTGCTGGCTGGTCATCCTGCCTCTGTCTTCTGCTGATTCTTCCATCCTTCACTATTTTGTATAATCCTTGCCCTTAAAAAAGAGAGACAAATGTGCCTGGTTCAACAGACAAATGCTACCATCATGTTGAACATGTATCTCCACAGAACTTTCTTTTAATTTAAATAGCATCCTGAAAAGATACACAGTGGCACAGTTGAATAGTTTGTTTTGAGATACACAAACACTTAAGCTCTGCTTTCTTCCAAATTGTTCTACGTGAAGCGTGAGTGAAGTGTAGTTACTGTCTATTAAAGCATTTGTGTAAGTGGCTTGACTTCATTGTAATGCAACCAAAAATATTTTAAAAGGCTTTAACAACCACTAAAGACTAATAAGAGTGTAGCTATATCTAATCATAGCCACTTACTTGGTGTCCTCTTGTCTCCACAGTCCTTACAGTTACTATCAGGATTTGAATGATGAATCCATGTCAGCTCCTATTAGTGCTGTGGTAAGGTAGACACAATGTTAAAACATGTTTTGGTCTGTCTCCAACAGAAACATAATCTGTACAGAAGAAAAATGTGATGTTGACCAACAAATAATAAAAGTATTAACTTATGAATGACAGAAAGGTTTGTTCCTGAATACCCACCACACACCTCCCCAAATCTTCAGTCTTCTTTCTTTTTAAGAAGCCATTGCTGTAGCCCGTCTTCACAAAGCAACTCAACCCAAGCTTCTATTGCTCTGTTTCGGGCCAGAACCAGCGGAAACAAAAGGCTCTGCACATTTTTATTCCACACACACATACCATCGAGGCCAGGAGGGGGGCGGGAACCAGTGAACAGAGGCAGGGACCGAGGGGAGGGAGGCCATGGGGCAGATTAGTAATCCTAAACCCTGCATTTTTTTCTCACAAGGTACAATGGCAGGTGTTGTCAAACAGGCTGCAGGTGAAAGTACAATATGTCCTTTTGTGGTTATTAGACACAGGCTGAAACAACAGGAACCAAAATGTTAATCAATGGATTATTATTAGTGTCAGTTCAATTCAGTAAATAATCTACAGACTGACTCTTAACATTTGTCTTTAATAATTTAGACCTCACCTTAAATGCAATAAGAAAATGGATGTGGAATTACTAAGGCTTCAATAGTATATTACAGTCATTTTAATATGAAAATATACTGTACAAACTGTTAAATAGAATTTTGTCAAAATAAAGCATTGAGAGGTAAAACATGAGAACTTAACATTTTTTTAGGCCTAGACTGCTGGGGAAGCTTACATCTCTAGAGGGAGGAGTTTGACCAGAAATCAGACATGTAACTTTCCTGTGGCTCTCCCTGACATTTTTCTATTTTCCCCATGACAGATTGGTCTAAGGCTCAAGGGTCTAGAGACAGAGGGTGTTCTGTGCATATTGCTTTAAAAGCAATTGTATAATGACTTTCACCAATAAAATTTATTGGAAAAATTCAATATGTGTGGATTATTCAGCTGCTGGAGTAGTACTGCTAGTAGTGTCTATGAATAATATAATGTAACCCCCAAGTAAATTTAACTTCATGTAAATGAGCGACACTGCTCGTATAACATCATTTATATTAATCTATTTGTGTCCTCTGAAACTGATTGGCTCTTTGGGGTTCCCAAAAAAGTGCCCAAGAAAAATGGGCCATGATCCTACTTCTGACTCAGCTAAGGGTAAACAAAAGATTTATAGTTTCCACGAAGAGTAAGTCAGTGAGCTGCAGTCAGCAGCACTCAAAAGTAGAGCATTTTATTAGTCCATATTTTTCAGTATTTTTATTTCATTAATATTTGATGAATTAAAATATTTTAAACCTGTCAAATTTAAGTATTTTATTTTAAGTTAAAATATTTTTTACCTGAGCACATATTGATAGACTTGACAGAGTGGAAAAGTTCATGCAGTAGCATACCACACAAGGAGCTTTTGCTACCACCTCGTGAGTTCACATTAAGATTAGGAGCTCGCTCACATTCCTGAGCAGAAAATAGTGTTGACCGATTTGTACAAGAAAAATACCACCTAGTGTAGATTAGATACACTGATATGAATGCACCACATTCATATCAGTGTATCTAATCTCACAAAAGTCTTGCATCCGTAAGCCGTGACAGACAATACCTTTGATTCTTTATTTTTAGTGTTACTCTTGTCACAAATTGTCTTTTCAAAGAAATTATAGCCATGTTTTTAACGCCAGGCTGTGCAGTGCTTATTTAGATGAAAATGGCACCACCTACTGGTAAAAGTATGCAGTGCACATTGAAGAATTTCAAAGTGGTTCAGTATTTTGTAAATGTGGTTTCCACAGAATATTGCAGACATGGCCCACCACCATCACCACAATTTAATTTAAGTCTTCAACTTGAGGCAGCCATTGTTATGTGAATAAAGTTCTGAAGATTTAATCAGTATTTTTCTTTTTTCATCCAAAGTGGATATATAATGCATTTTATAGCTTGAAAAAAAAAAAATGAAATGAGAAAACATTAAAATTTAAGATGTTTTAATGTCCTTTAAGAATTGTAATTGTACAAATGTAATATTTAAAAAAATTACACGATACAAATACTTGACTCAGTACATTAGTCTTCTTACTACATAGTGGACACTTGACTCTCCGTTCAAAGACTGGTGAGACACAAATATTCATGACCTTTTATGTTTGATTAAAAAATAAATACAAATCCAATGGGTTTTCTATATTTTTCTACATCCATGTTTCACAAATGTGGCAATACATCTCAACAACAGAGTACGAGGTAATAAAAATAACCGATTAGACTTTAGTGTTTAAAATTAGCCACCGAAAAAAAAAATTATATATTCCCTTCCCCATGTTTTGTTATACATTTCTAAAGATAAGACAACACAGATAGCATGTGTTACAATAGGTTAGCAGCTTCCAAAACACTTTGTTACCAATCACATTAACTGTTTTTGCAACAGGCCCAAGTGGCTGCATTTTAAAATGAACAAGATAATCTTAAAAGTATGACACATCAGGGTCAGTTTTTAAAAGTAAAGTAAATTTGTCAAAACCAAATGCAGCAATTTGATAGAGCTGTCAATATGGAGCTCATATTGGAAAGAGAAAACACATTGTCCCTTTCAGTCCCCAGGCAGAGTATACACTATTGAAGGCACTAAACTTGAACAAAAATATAAAGCTAGTATTATTATTTTGCGATTACCATTAGTGCATTCCATAGTATTTTATTCAAGCAATCCATTCTTGCACTCATCTAATCGTCTGACCAAGAACTAAAAGCATTAGAGCATGTCACATTGTACAGGTAAATTGTATATCTAAAATAGTATATATATAAAAGTTGCATTATTTGTAAACATTTTGTGCATAGGTGTTCAATCTAATAGACAATGTTGGTTTTGCAAATGTGTAACTGTTCACCAATGATGAGGAAACCACTGAAATATTAAAAGGGTTGGTGGTGTTGCTTTTTGACCTTTATAATAAACAGACAGAAGTTGATGTAGTATTTAACTTTTGTAAAGAGGTATACTGCTTTAAAACCAGAGTGTGTTGACACTGTACCATTGACGAGACTGGTCCAGGTTGAATACAGCACTAATATCAGACGTTTATCTGCACTTTCTTTCCAGAGATGTTTCTCTGACATTAAATAGTGCTCTCCTTTTCTGCGTCTTTGGTTGTGGTGATGCTGATGTTGGCGTGTCCAGAGGCCACTTCGATCCCCTCCAGTCCGTTCTCGTTGGCTTGATTTCTCAGAGCTAACTTCTTCTGTCTCCTGACAATCTTGTAGTAGAGGAGTCCCCACAGTGCGTTGGCGAGAAAGTACAGTCCAGTAATAAGCCCCAAGAAGGTTATTCTGCAAAATATAACACAAATCTTACAGATGATCATAAAGTAATCATCTGTAAGATTTGAAATATTAAACTAAATTGTTAGTTAAGGTTTGTTTTTTCTGTTTACAAAACCAATTAAACTGATGGTGGAATTAAAAAAAGTACAAGCAGATTTAGCATTGTATTTGTAGTTTTTGCTTGTTTGTGAAAACTAAGTGCAATCTTTAATACCTTTTCTAGACACGTTTCTTCAAAAAGCTATTCGTTTACATTATTATAACAAATTATAAACAAAGAACCGGGTTGATATATTTTATATATTTCTTTCTTATTTCTAAAACATCTTAACATATCTGGTAGATATGTAATTTTTAACTTGCATAATATGCATTACTTTCTGGAGACCGTTGGTAAAAAAATTATATACTTTCTTACGTGAGCTGTGATTGGCTGAGAGCTACAAACTCCCTCCAGTGTAAATAAAATAGTAAAGTAGTGAACATAACAGGGGGCGGCAGTAGCTCAGTGGGTAGAGTGGTCGTCTCTCAACCGGAAGGTAGGCAGTTCAATTCCCACTCTCCCAGTTCATACTGTCGTTGTGTCCTTGGGCAAGACACTTAACCCACCTTGCCTCCAGTGGCTGTAACACTGGTAATTACATTACATTATTAGAATGTAAGTCGCTTTGGATAAAAGCGTCAGCTAAATGAATAAATGTAAATGTAAATAACAGCAGAGATTAAGATCTTAAGATTAGACGTTGTTCTGGAGGACCATTGTTGTGAATAAAAAGTGATTATTATTGTCCATTATTATTGGACATTATTTTAGCACAGTGATTAGACATTATTGGTTGTAAGGTACATCAGCCGGCTTTGCTGCACACAAAGCCAGATGTTGCTTATGTTTTACCTGAATGCATTAGCGTCATAAATTCTACATGCTCCACGGCCTCCGCATTGCTTTGTGCCCCACTTCAAACAAGTCCGGTCAATTAGAGCACCAAAGTAAATAGGAGGCGGGATCCCACCTGAAAACACAGAACACACACACACACACACACACACACACACACACACACACACGCACACAAGGACTTAGTTCAGCTGTCAAAGTGTGAGCTATTATTTATTGTAATTATTTACAAAACCACCATTTCTTTTTATCACTGACCCAATATTCTGACAATGAGGGTCTGCATTCCCAAAGCCAGCGACTTTAGATCTTTCTGGATAGACCTGGAATTAAAAACACCAAATTCAAATAAGAAAATAAATTAATAAATAGTACTAAATGGGTTTGTTCTATATTTGTGGCCTTGATTCTGACCTGAGCAGAACGATGTAGCCCGGTGTCCCACCGACAGCAGAAATAAAGGAGCCCAACACAGACAGAGCCATGTAAAACTTAAATGTACGATCGCAGTCGCTCTTCCTGGGACACTGGCCCAACACAGCAGACATGTTCATAACTGGGGTCATCATCTCTTCCACGCACGAACAGTTATGAAACATCTTAGGAAAGGTAGAGGACACTTTAAATAGTTTAAAAATAATACAATTCTTAAAAAAAGATGTAATATTATAAAAAATATAATATTACAACTATGGCCCTAAAACAAAAGAGAGACTTTGTAGTTAGTGTACTGGGCCAAATTGCTTTGTGCTTTCCTTCTTCATGAGACATGTGCTCATATCACTGCTAATAAACCTGGGCCTGAGAACAACTATTTACTGACTGAATTTCTGTCACCCTATCAGTTCTAGTTTCCAGAGTTATGCTAGATGTGGATTAGATAACCCCTAATGATTTTACTGTCGTGTTCTGTTCTAGTACATCAGCAACAGTTCTGTGTCAAAGCACATCTCTTGGGGAATGGTGGTGTCCAGAAAGTGTATCATCTAAAGCACTATATTAAGCACTCACAGTAGTGGAAAAAATAAACTACACTGGGGCTTTAAAATGCTTTGACATTGATTACGCTCTGACCATTATTGGCCTCTTAATAAAAGTAGGTAGGTAGGTGTCTTGTCCTCACCATATGTTTGCCCATGCCGGTGGACGTCTGGCAGCCGGCCAAACACGGTGAGGCATACGTCATTCCGTTGTGCGCACATACAGGGTCCCAGTGCTTCATTGAGCAGGAGCAACCCATGTTGCACCGTGACAGTACACTCTGCTGGTTGTAGGTCACTTGAGGAATACTACAAAAATGACAATTACATACAGTCAGGTCCATAAATATTGGGACATCGACACGATTCCAATTCTTTTGCCTCTATATACCCCCACAATGGATTTGAAATGAAACGAACAAGATGTGCTTTCACTGTGCCTCCCACTTTTTAAAAAGGGACCAAAAGTAATGGGACAATTGGCTGCTCAGGTGTGTCTTATTCCCTTATTATCCGATTTACAAGGAGCAGATAAAAGGTTCAGGGTTCATTTCAAGTGTGCTATTTGCATTTGAAAACTGTTGCTGTCAACTCTCAATATGAGATCCAAAGAGCTGTCACTATCAGTGAAGCAAGCCATCATTAGGCTGAAAAAACAAAACAAACCCATCAGAGAGAGAGCAAAAACTTTAGGTGTGGCCAAATCAACTTTTTGGAACATCCTTAAAAAGAAAGAACGCACCGTTGAGCTAAGCAACACCAAAAGACCTGGAAGACCACGGAAAACAACTGTGGTGGATGACGAAGAATTCTTTCCCTGGTGAAGAAAACACCCTTCACAACAGTTGTCCAGATCAAGAACACTCTCCAGGAGGTAGGTGCATGTGTGTCAAAGTCAACACTCAAGAGAAGACTTCACCAGAGTGAATACAGAGGGTTCACCACAAGATGTAAACTGTTGGTGAGCCTCAAAAACAGGAAGGCCAGATTAGAGTTTGCCAAACAACATCTAAAAAAAAGCCTTCACAGTTCTGGAACAACATCCTATGGACCAAAGAGACCAAGATCAACTTGTCCCAGAGTGATGGGAGTGGGCATGTATGGCTGCCAATGGAACTGGTTCTCTTGTATTTATTGATGATGTGACTGCTGACAAAAGCAGCAGGATGAATTCTGAAGTGTTTCGGGCAATATTATCTGGTCATATTCAGCCAAATGCTTCAGAACTCATCGAACGGCGCTTCACAGTGCAGATGGAGAATGACCTGAAGCATCCTGCAAATGCAACCAAAGAGTTTTTTAAGGGAAAGAAGTGGAATGTTATTCAATGGCCAAGTCAATCACCTGACCTGAATCTGATTGAGCATGCATTTCACTTTCTGAAGACAAGACTGAAGGGAAAATGCCCCAAGAACAAGCAGGAACTGAAGACAGTTGCAGTAGAGGCCTGGCAGAGCATCACCAGAGATGAAACCCAGCGTCTGATGATGTCTATGTGTTCCAAACTTTAGGCTGTCATTGACTGCAAAGGATTTGCCACCAAGTATTAAAAGTGAAAGTTTGATTTATGATTGTTAATCTGTCCCATTACTTTTGGTCCCTTAAAAAGTCTGAGGCACATATACAAACTGTTAAAAACTTCCTACATCGTTCACCTGACTTGAATGTAAATACCCTCAAATTAAAGCTAAACGTCTGCAGTTAAAGCACATCTTGTTCGTTTCATTTCAAAGCCATTATGGTGATGTATAGAGCCAAAAAGATTAGAATTGAGTCGATGTTCCCAATATTTATGGACCTGACTGTATTTAGCACCATATAGATGTACAACGTATAATTTTGAGTATATACTGACCCCTCATATGTACTGGTAAGGCCTGCTACCTCTGCATTCTCACAGTGCAGGAACACTTGAACAGCGAGCAAAGAGAAGGAGATGACAGAGGCAGAGAAGGACACTCTGGCTGCTCCAATGATACCCAGTTTAAAGCGCTTTAGGACCAAACCACCAGTAATGAAGCCCAACGCCACAGCAGGGAGGTTCAAAATGCCTGAAAGTGGATAGATATTAAAATAGATTATTACATGACTATTTTATGTGATAGTCATGAGCTGTATCAAACAGTTTGGTGTTCTGTAGACAGTTGTGAAAGTTGTACACATTGATAGCTCAGGTCTCACAAAAAGCGTATCACAGTGTACAAGTGTGTGTTTACAAGTGTGCATTTTCTCTGGAAATCCTACTTCCCTTTAACAACATCATTGTTTCAATTTCCTTCAGGGTAACACAGCACAGTAAGAAGAAAAAAAACAGGACGTCATTGCTCTGTACCTATGAGGAAAATGGCCTTGGATGGTGATTGGCCATAGATCTGCTCCATGTACTTGGGTTTGAAGGTGATCATGCCAATAAAACCATTCACAATTACGAGATACGTGAGCACCATCAGCAAGAAGACACTGTTTTTGAACAGCCTCTTCAGAGAAGGAATGAAATCTGTTGAAAAGGAAAGACAATGTAATAACATATAAAATTTTAACTGCATGCATATTTTACAATACGATGTAATGCTAAAGCCAGTATTTTGTTACACAGAGCATTTTCTTCCATTTGTGGAATATTAGTTGTACATATATTTGCTTAATCCACTGTCAACAAGCTTATCGAATTTCCATGTTTTGATATTTTTTTTACTACTGATGGCTACTACACTTTAAAGGCCACATTTTTATATTCTTTTGGTAAATTCTCAAAATGCTTTATTGTTTCTGCTTATCACTGCTTCCGAGGAAGCTTTAACACTTCTTAAAGAAAAAAAAGCAAAAGCATGTGGACTTAGTTTTCAAGGTGAAGTTGTTTTATTTCTGTCCAAGAGACTCTCAGAATTGACTCTTGGACAGAAATTAAACTTCTTCACCTTGAAAACTAAGTCCAGATGCCTTTGCTTTAATCTTTTCTTCAAGATGATCTGGATGACTGAGAACCTTCATAGACATCTTAGCTTAAGGTTCATTTTTCTAACAAGCAAGCAAACAGGTTTTTGGTCAATATCCCAGAGGTATTTTGGTAATCAGTGGTGTTATGTCATTAACAGTGGAATTACTGAGCTTAAAAGTGCTTTTACTGTTCCTCATGTCATTCCCCTATTGCACATTTATTAGGTAGCCAAGTCCAGGATTCAAGGTTACCTGAGCCATCGGGTGTCTGGCCCAAAATAGTTAATGATTACATACACAACTCTTGGCATTCTCACTATGTTTCTGGTTTTTAACATCTGTTCTCTATGGCTTATTGTAATCCTTATGTCATCTTACATTTACATGTGCCACCTTATACAAGTACCTTTGGCCAGCTCCTTGAACGTATGCGTCTTCTCTTTGGCGTCTTGCTCTTGGGTCTCTCCTGACAGAAAGCCCTCCTGCTCCGCCACTGTAGTGAGCTCTGTGTCTTTACTCCGACTTTGTTTTTGGCCCTGCTTTGGCAGAGACTTTGGCAGGAACCAGAAGGGAATACTGGAGAGCAGGATGACTGTGCCGGTCACTATGAAACCCAGCCACCAGGCACCGACCCAACGAGAGTCCTTGTAGGTAATGGACACAGTGTCTAAGGGATAGACAGAGGGTTAATTAAAGCCTCAGAGGCTTAGTAGATTTAAAAACAATTATAAAAAATAAATGTGTGAAAGACTGATGCTTTGTTGTCCTTTAGTCTGACATTAGATGTCCCTATTGCAAATAATGACCCTATGTCAACAGGTTTTATTGAGAAACCATTGGGAAAAAACATCACTCAATAACAAGCTGTTATGTAAGCTGAGCATTTGCAAAGACACATAGGTTAAAGGAATCTGGGTTAAATGTTTTAAAGAAGATGTTTATGGCAGGCTTTGACAGCAGTAGGTCATGGCTCTACAAACAGCCAAATACACAATTCAGGGAAAAGTATGGTCACCTTTAGAAAAACTGTGTGATATGTTGTAAAACATTTAATATTCAGAGGAAAAAGATAACGCACACTGAAGTGATCTGAAGGTTAGAGGCCAATATGGAGAAACTGAGTGTGCAATGTTTTGTTGAATGTTGAGAATAAATTTAATAATCACAGTAGAACTTTTTGCATTTGGGTATCTTCATTGGCTCCATACAGCCCAGAAACGAGCAGGACTGTGACGTAAATGGACTGTTTTTTTATTTTATTTCTACACCCACAAACAGATGTGAGGGTGACTTTAATTCTCTAAAGCAGTGCTCAGTTTGTTCACTCTTGGAATCTGTAGGAAGTAATGGAACTAAAATGACTCCTTCCACAGTGTTTTATTGAGCCCTATGTCCCTATTCTTCTAAGACAAATAGTATTGACTATTTACTACAATATTTTACACATGCGCCTTTAAAAACAACATGATCTTGGTTTTAAAGACTGCGTCACAGTATTTAGTAAAAAGTTTGTGAAAGGCTTCATACCTAAATCCACAAATCCAATGTCCACATAGACCTTGGCAAGGTAAGAGCCGAGCATGAATCCAAACATGGGCCCTAAAATTCCCACCGTTTGGATGCAGGCTGAGGAGAAGGGCACATTAAAAACATTAATGGGATTAATTTCATGTAGATTTCTTTGATGTAAACTTTATACTGACCCAAATAGAAAGGAGTGTTTTCCTCTCTTGAGAAGTCATCCAGGTAGGACACACCCAAAGGCATGATGGGAGTCTCTCCTATGCCACGCAGCATGTTTCCCAAGAATACATAAATCCACATTGGCGAACCTGCTGCCTTTTCACAAGCTATAGGGGAAAGGTTGACCGAGTATGAAATAAAGTATATGTTATACTGGGAATGATAAATGTGTGGGCTATTAAACTGCACCTGTTCTGGTCTCTAGGTCAGGGATCTTGTCGATCTCACTGAGACTATGGTTAGACAGACACGGCAGAAGTGTCTCAGTGCTGTTGACATCCGTGTTGTGGGACATGCTGGTCTCATATTTATACCTGAAAAATATAGATTTAGATTTGCTGATAATGTAGTTTGTAGATTAAACTCCACATGTGTATAACTTATATGGAAATATAAAATGTGTGAAAGATAAAAAGGATTGTACTGACAATCCCTGGAAGAAGTGAGGCAGGGCGATGAGATAGGACCCGACAGCCATGATGAGACAGCCAGCACCGATCAGCCTGGGACGATGAAGTTTTGCGCCAAAGTAGCTCACAAACGCGATCACCATAACGTTGCCTAAAATATTTTAAAATAATTGTAATCCCCAATAAATAAACCCATTCCCTATGTCAGTGTTAATATCTACGGTAGTCAAAAACTATATACTTACCCATTTCAAAGCTACCATCAATAACCCCAATGAGTGAGCTGGGAATGTCAAAGCGTCTCTCTATCTGGGTGATGGAACTCTTCATATAGGCCCCACCAAAAGCTTTGGAAAAATACACAAATGCCATAGAAGCCAGGAAGAGCTGCAAACAAACAAAAACACTTAAAAAGAGGAATACAAATGATAGGATTAATTACATCAGATTTGATTAGCTATTAAATTTGAATAAAAGACTTCAACAAGAGCTTTTGTCAACCTTATGGTAATGTCATTCAGCTGGTGATTGGTTTTAGAGCGAGGTCAATCACACAAGACCAAGTGCGATACATTCATTTCTGGATCTTTTATACAGTTTTGATAAAGTAAAATGATAAAACATGTTGATGCCGAGTATGCGTGTCGTTTGTCTGCAATAAACACAGAAAATGGGCCAAACAGAAACCTTTAACTTCTTTATCTTTTTATGGGTTTGCGTCTAAAAATCTTTGTGTGCACCATATCATTGCCACATGACAGTTAAAGATTAAATGGAATTCACAGTGCTATAGGTCAGAGACAATTCTTCGAACACAGCCAGATAACTTTGGATGGCCCAAAAGTTAAACCAACCCTCAAATATTGTCCCAAACATAAGACTATGATAAGAACTAGGGTTAGAGGTTAGGGATTTAAATCAAATAATGGGTAGTGTTCTTTCTTCTGTTTATTTCCCCATAAAGTGGACAAAATAAAACAAAACATTGTATAGGTGTAACACAACCTAGTCAACCTCTCTGGAAGAACGCATTGTACATTTTTACACTCAAAATGCCTTCATGTGAAGTTGTCTCCATTATTCATCTACTTCGACTGTGAATAAACTGTGTTCTAGTTTATTGCTAATGTCATTGACTAAGTCATGGTTAGATCATTTGCCCTTGGTGACACTGGCAGGAGTTCATTATTTTTTTTTTTTTACCTTTAGCTTGGAACAGCAAGCCTCACGTGGAGTTTTGGGTGCGACACTCATGATGCTGCTGGTGCGTCAACGGGGAGACGAGAGAAATGTAAAGACAAAACAGGACCTGCAAAAAGAATAAAGTTATTTCAGATTCATGATAAATGTTTAAGTAAGGTCTTTAAGGTCAGATTTAAAAAGAAAATTCTTTGCCACATTTTTGTATTTGCAACCCCTTATGCATCTATAAGACAGTGTAGGAAAATACACAAAACAAATATCAAGCAAGGCAAAGTGGGGTCTTAATTATTTTAAAATTAAACATGTGTCCAGAAAATTATACATTAAAAAATATTTTTTGGCAAACTGAGTCCAAAGTTCATAATAGATAATGTTATGTTATTGACCTCTGTGAACATTTGAGGCTAAGTTTGTGCAAAAGTATTGAACAGAGAAGCAGCACTCACCTGAGAGGCAGCAGTGGTCCGGTAAAGGTGATGGGTGGGATGTGTTAAAGTAACTGAAAACTCAGCAGGACTTTGGGCTTAAGCAAAGTCTTATCACGAACAAACTCTCAGCTTTAATCAGTAACTCAGCCTCTCGTGTGTGTGTGTTTGTTTGTTGATCGCATCAATACCCAGCTCGGACACCCCTCAAAAATAGCTCACACAAACCCACACGTGACTTAGTTGGCTGATCCAATAAGATGCATTTCTCCAGGTTCACAGGTTTACTAATCTCACAAGCACGCACTTATGCCTTTTACAGTGTCCGCATTCTTGCACATCCTCCTTCACTGAACATCTTAAGCCTCCCTAGTCGACTTTTGAATGCATAACAAATAAGCAGCAGCGTGATGTTCGTGTTTGCTGTTGTTTCTGTTCTGTTTTCAAAGACTCAAATGCTTTCCTTTTCGTGTCATTCTGCTTTTAAAATGAAGGGTGTTTCCTAAGTCTGATCAAAGTCTTCCTGTACCATTGATAGTCTCTAACAATGGCTTTCTCCTCATGTCCTAATGATGTCCTGATGGCTCAGCAGCACACATCACCTGGTTATAGGCACTTGACAAGATTTTAAAAACAAAGACATTTGGAAGCCTTGTTGAACTAATTATGTAAAATGCAACATGTGAGTTGCAAAATTTGTTCACACTGACTTACTGTTTTGCAAATTGTAAAAGAAAGCACTCTAAAATGGACAAACTCTTGCAATACAAAAAAAGACTACTGCCGTTTCTTTATAAAGTGATAAACACAGAGAATACATTATAGGGTGATTTGAAAGCCATACAGAGCAGTTGTTGAATACTTCATCCACTCTTTTAGCACTAAAAAAGTGGAAATCTAAGTTTATTCTGGCTTTTAAATAAACTCCAGCCTAATGAAGTGTTTGTTGTATTTCCTTATCTTGTTTGAGCTGTAATTGGCTGAGTGCTACACACTCAACATCCCTCTCATGTAAACAAAAGAGTAAGACCCCAGAAATCATCCAAGGCAGTAATCCTCAGACTTTTCACGAGTACCATCCAATAAAATATTTGACTCTCCATGCATTGCCTACTGTGTTTATTACTGGTCATATACAGTTAGGTAGTGTTGTAGTCAAGACTGCACTGAACGAGACCAATTCATGTCTGAGACCAGTGCGTATCAAGACCATGACAAAACTAATGGCCATATCTTCACAATCAAAACGCAGGTATCAAGCGGAGACAAAGCTCCTTGAGGGGTGTGTCCAAATCTACTTTATACCCAATTTTCAGGGTAATGACTGTGGTACATATATGCAAGACTTTAGCCAGCGCAGGTATAAAGAGGAAGGATTTATGTGTAATGTGTGTTTTGCTTTAAACCAATCACAAGGGTTTTTCTCCAATGCAGCGCTGATTATCATTAAATGATATTACTTTTTATTTTTATTACTTTTTATTTTAGTTATTGGACTGTGATGTAATGCAAAACTTCTGTGCAAAACAAAACCTACAGCTACATGTCTGGACATCAAGGGTGTAACTTTGATGTGTGCATTGGTAGGGACATCACAGGCTGTCGTTTCATACACAAAGCCAAGAACAGATTATGACTACAGTTCTGTGTTTATGTGCTGTTAGGGGCACTGAGTTGAGTTAAACCATTCATTCATTCATTTTCTACCGCTTAGTCCCGTTAGGGGTCGCGGGTGACTGGAGCCCATCCCAGAAACCTTTGGGCCTTAGGCGGGGTACACCCTGGACAGTTAGTCGCAGGGCTGACATTTAGAGACAACCATTCACTCTCACATTCATTCACTAGGGACACTTTAGAGTTGCCAATTAATCTATACATACATGTGTTTGGACAATGGGAGGAAGCCGGAGTACCAGGAGAGAACCCACAGTAACGTGTGGAGGACATGCAGACTCCTCACAGAAAGACCGGAGTCGGACGGGTTTTGAACTCACGACCAAGAGTGCTAACCACTCTGCCACGTGCATCCACTAAACCAAGTAAAATGTATTTATACCAACTTAAGAGGGTATAACAGATTTATCAATCAAGCCATTGCCACAGCGCTAACAGCTTTTTTGACGTAAACTGATCAAGATAATAGGCCTATGTTTACAGCATCATTGGAAAGAAACTACAATCTACCAAAGATAATAATAGTGGAGGTTCCTTGGGAATATATTCAAATGCACAAATATCTACTCTATGTAATATCTCTACAGAATTATCATCATACAGATCGGACTGAAATAAAAATAAGCAGCCCTATAAATTTGCAATGAGCATCAGCCTCGGCGGCTGTAGCCTGCCTCTCCAGTGTCTCCCTCCCTGAGTTGAACTACCTGGCAGGACTGCTTCAGTCACCAATATATTCCACATGACCGCATTTGTATTAGAATCTTTAGTCTATTCCTCACCTGAGATTGTGGCCCTCCATGGGCTACGTCTGTGTCTGTCACCTGCTTTTTCATGCACATTATCTATCTAAGATCAACAAACAAATCGAGTAAAGGCATTTTAAATATGGTGTGCATAAATCTCATTAGGCTTCTGAGCCTGTGCTACAGGGCAGTACTGCTTCAGAAATGTTACTTGTTCACATAGTTTGTAGCCTATTCTTCAGATCTTTTAGCCTCTGCCCGTTGGCTTTAAAGTCGTAACTATTGTCCTCTGTCTCACCTGCTGCCTCTTAACTAATCACCTGCTCCAGTCCTCCTGTGACCTCCTCTGTCCCTCTTTGCACTAGGAATATTTTATTTTTATTTAAAACTACAGACAGAAGAAACCACACGGATTTTTATTTTACTCACGTCATGTAAAACCGTCCTCGTTGTTTCATGGGTCGTTAATTGGTCCCAATCACATGGACAGGCTCTGGAGCATGGTTATGTGTGGAAAGCAGAGGGTCTCAGACAGACAGGTGTCGCACCTGTCTCTAGACAGCTCCTGATCAGGGCCCGGGAAGTTAACTATGTTCTGTTTCTAAAGCCCCGCTCTGCGGGGGAGTAAAGGGTCCGAGGCAGGGAGGGGGCTTAGAAGTCAGTTTTCTATACATACATATACATGCACTAACATTTGTTTGGCATTTATGTACAAATAAAAAAGTTCCTGTGGAAAACTAAACTTGTAGTTAGGCACTGGGTTGGTATATAAAAAAGTCATTTTCATGCTGTGCAGCCCCCCCCCCCTCCCTCGAATCGAATGGTACGACCCGCAGGTCAGGTGCTTCTGCTGCGAACCTGCGGTGAATCAGTTAATGAGACAGGAGCTGGAGTTAGTCCTGAAATGAACGATGAAGACAGGGAAAGAGTCATGTCTCCCCAGAGTCAGAAGTTTACATGAAAACACTGTATATTTCCCACCATTGTCAAAATCTAACACCCGCGAAAACACAGGTCGTTAGCGCCTATTTTACCGCATTGTTATGCAAATTAGTTTGCGCACGCTCTTACATTAAGTACAGGATTGTTCTCAGTTTAATGCACATCTTAATGATTGAAAATTACTTATTTTAAAACGTAATTCAAAGACTGAATGTCTAGTTTGGTGGTTAGTGTACCCTGTGATTCTATAGTCTGCATTTATTTTAAACAGACAAATAATCAGCAATTAACTTGTACTTAGCCTACACTTTAAAAAAGTTATTTTGACAATAAAGGATATTTTAGCAACCATTTGAAGCCATATATTTCAGTTTCAGACCCTGCAGCAGCAGGCTCCTCATCATGGCCAGGTGAAAACAGTGACAGTGAGAAATGGTGAGAAAATGGTGAGCTTCTAGCGGAATTGCCTGTTTTAACACTTAGTAATTAAGTGTTAAGAGGAAATAAACAAAATGGGTACATTGTTATTGTACACATTTAAACTTTAAAGGGGTAGTTCACCCAAAAATCAAAATTCTGTCATCATTTACTCTCCTTCAAGTTGTTCCATACCTGTATGATTTCCTTTCTTCTGCTAAACACAAAAGAAGAAATTTTAAAGAAGGTTGGTAAACAGTTGCTGGTACCCATTGACTTCCATAGTATTTTTTTCTACTATGGCTTATTTTGTTTACATTTTAAGTGTTTTTATGATAAAAATGCAATACCCCACCCATTGGTATCACTATGGTATTTGGTACGGGGGCCCAGCAAGATGGTTTGTACTTAGTGCCCAAAATTTGGTGCTACGCCGCTGTCTATAGCACTCTGTATGTGTGTCAAGCTTTTAATTTGTAGTGTTGTTCTGTCCTCTTCTTGTTCTTGTCAAGCTCCTCCCAGACCAGCTCCAAAAGCCTTGACTAGCATCAAGGCTACTATCAGTGATTAGGACACTGAGGGCCTCTGCTGTTCCAGGACTTTTTGTCATAATAAAACACTTATCAACCTGAGGCCCTGGGAGAGCACACTCCCTCCTAGCTCCATAACTACAGTCAGAAGTCGCAGATTGTAGAAGAGAATAACAGTTAGATTGTCTAATCAGACAAATCTGATTCAAATCCCCTGCAAACAGATAAAGTCAGGTCCTGCTCAAACGGACTTGAAACTTGCAGTGTTCACATTTCACATTTTTATCCAAAATACGGGAAAACAAAAAGGGTGGTGGTGTATGTGCCTTTCTTAGGGATAATATTCTTATCCAGAAGCTATCACTTGGTGAGTTTTCATCATTTGAGTATGTGTCATTCAAAATGGAGTTGAGGTTTTCTCCATCTATTTTATATGTAGTTCTTTACAAACCACCCCAACAATGTCATGATTTTATTAATGAGTTTACTGAAATGCTTTCGGTTATCTGCACAGAATTTGAACAAATAGTCATATTTGGTGATTTTAATGTGCATGAGGATAATGTTTGTGACAGAAATGCCAAAGAACTTTCTACTATTCTTGATACTTTTGGTCTTTGTCAGCATGTTAATGAGCCGACCCATAACAGAGGTCACAATCTGGACCTGGTCATTACTAAAGGTGTTCATATTTCAGATGTCACTGTGATTGATGTTGCTCTATCTGATCATTCATGTGTCTTTTTTCATCTGTCCATAATTCCAAAAGTTGCTGTTGTTGAATTGTTATACTTCAGGTGTTTTAAATGTTATGGACACCATTGCTCCTGTTAAGGTTAAAGTGATCAGGACGAGGCAGAAGGCTTCATGGAGCAATGCTCACTCTGTCAGGGCACAGAAAAGGGAATGCCGAAAAGCCGAAAGAAAATGGCGTAAATTCAAACTTATAATTCATTATGAGGTAATATCTCTGTTTTGAGACAAACCCCCTCAACCGGCTGGAACTTTAGCCTCTTTACAGGCCTTCAAATAAAATATTGATAGTTAAGGGTAGTGGCTCCTCTCTGAGGTCAGGGCTTAGATCTAGGCTACATTTAAAAAAAAAAAGATCTGTAATTAGCTGTGCCTCAACAGTTATCACAGTCTGAACCAGGTTTACTCATCACTAGAACAATAGAAGGCACACAAAATTACACTGCAACACGAAGAAATACACCTGCACATGCTTTAATCTGGAGAACATTGTTCAAAAGGTGGTTTATTTACAATTATGCTCTGTGTTTATGAGCTCTATTTCTGACAGAAGCAACTTTTCATTCATCCACAAGAAAAAGACTGAAGCGCTCGGACAACACACACACAGACCTGAAACTGCAGCGAGAGCTTTTACCTTTGACTTGATCCTTCACTTTTTAACTCAGTTTTAACCGGTCTCGTGGGATGCTGCAGGAGAACTCCAGCTGACCACAGCTCAGATGTGCACTAAAGACACGAGTGGCACTGGCTCAAGGGTGGTTCAACATGAACATAGAGCCAACCACTGGCCGCTCACATCCGACTGTCCTCCGCTGGGACAGGGCGTGGGGATAATGGGGCGACTGCTGTAAATATTTACAGTGCACAGGCTGCAGTTTTATGCCGTGGCACGTGGTGGGAGCGCTCGAGATAAAAACGAATTGACTGAATGTATTTAATTATTGTTTTGGCGTTAAAACAAAGTCCTAACAAAACCTCCATAAATAAAGCCATGAGGCTGCACAGAACAAGAATTTGTTTTATTTCCTGACCCCACTGTCGTGTTAACACTAAACAGACCAGCCCAAAAACGGCCAGGCCCACCGGCTGCGTTGAGACCAGTTTCGAGTAGCTTACTACAACCCTACAGTAAGGAGTAGGCCTAAAATAGAGAGGTTTAAGAAAACTGTCATTCTAGTACGATAAATATATACAGTAGTTTACACAGGGCCAATTTTAATATAATAATAACTAGAGTTAAACCAGGATTAAAGCCAGAGCTGACCTTTTTATTGTTTAAAATACTGGTCCAAGAATAAAATAATTTCCAGATTTTATTTAATTTTTTTACTAGATTTAAATGAAAACACAAACTTCTGAGTGCCATTCAAGAGAGCAGCAACAGAAAACCACCACCACAAAGCAACGCATCCGCCTAGTGGTGAAAAGTAATTGTACTGGTCAATGATTATTCAGTAAGCTATGCAAACATGAAATTAATGTCATTTCAAATATACAATATAATATAACAAATCACGATTACCCAGGCACTCCAACTTATTAATAGAGTACAGGGAAGTGGATTTGAAAAGCCTTTATTATAATGCCTAAGTAATCATAAAAAAAAAAAAGACTAAAAAGCCAACATGTTTTGATCCACACTGGTTTACTTCTGGACCATACCTATAAACTCTTAGCAAATATGAGGCGCACACATAACATTGTAAACTAGCTACAGGTGCATTCAATTGAAAGGTGAAGATAATAACTAGAATAATGTGGCTGTAAATGTATCTGATACAATCTTTCCTCTGCCTGTATTTTCAACATTTTACATTATTGTGTAGCATCAGTCAATCACGGCTCACAGAGTAATGTATCAGAAGTATATGAAACTTGGCTAGAAATGCTTTAAAATGTGGAAAAATCCTGGAATTTACTTTTACAGATGAGCACAAAAAAAAGAACATAGGATCCACATTCATCTAGATATCCTGCACATTATGCCTTTGAATGTAATTACAGTAGGCCTAGTCAAAGGTGGTGTCATTAGTCTATGGGCTGGTTTCCACAGGCTGTGCACTCGCAGCTGGTGATGTGTCTGTAGGTGTGGTTTCTGGTGGAGTGGTTCGAACACTGCAGAGTTACTCCTCTCAGCTCTGAGCTCTTCTCCTGACAACACCTGCTGCTCTGCTCCACCTGCAGGTCGCCATAATCCACAACTCTGTCACAGGAAACAGCAAGAAAGAGGGACGTCAGAGAGAGGCTTTGCTAGGCTGACTACACATCCAGAGGGGAAGACCTTTTGCAGCAAACCCAAGAACAACACAAAAAGCATAAAATGAAGCAGTCCCCATTAAAGGGCACTCTGTTGCCCTTTTTTCTTTGCACCAGTTTAAATAGCAAATGTGAGGATCAGCAGTAGTTTATGCTCTGACCTGTGCTGACTCTTACAATGACCCTCACAAACAGGAATCTCCAGAACAGAAGAGCACTGGCCGACGGTAGCATTCAATCTTGTCATCATGGGAACACATCTCTGAGCACCTGCAAAATATAAAACATTTATAACAGTTATAATGCTGTAAACTGCCCCCCAGTGGACAGGCTATGTAACTGTAGAGTCAAATATTAGTTCTTTCTCAGATTTTTCTTTTTTTGAACACAAAAAGTTACATAGTGCTATGAAATGGGCATTGTAAAACCAGGAAACAAACATTTTGAATGCAAAAACAAAATAGTGAAGCGTTGGACAAGCTGAGCAAAATTACATTTCATTTTCCTGCAGATTCTATTTTGGCACTCATATGATTCAGTATTTATTATTTTTATAGAGATTGACTCTGTCAACTTACATGTAAAGCAGCAGTGTCTGTCGTCCCAAATCCTGTGCTCCTATAGAAAGAAATAGTCTTTCATTTTCTTTATTTTCAAACATAGAAATAAAATACACCCCATTTACAACCTTTTCCAATTAGTTTCACTTTTCTTTGTTTGAGCTCAAACTCCACCAAGTCTCTATAAAATCGAGAAACTAATGTCTCTGCCATAGACCATAATTATATAATATATATTTTATAATTTTTCAACTAAAATGTATATAAATCCCTGTTTTTTCCATCCACTGGCAGTGTTGATAATAATAAAGTCTGTCCCCTGGAGAAGGCCTTATCCTGTTTTAAACTGTAATCTTGATGAAATAATAACTAAATCTATCTAAGTCAATGACACCTTCTATTATTTTTTAACCCATAATTTTTTATATGTTAATTTTAGCGGACACAGTACCTCAGGGCAGTTTTGTGGCGGACAGACTTGAGTTTCATTTTGGATACCCTCCGAGCTGCAGATGAATGACGTACACGGCACGGCAGGATCGCTCCATTGGTCTCCAAGCTACAAACATGACAAGAATAACAACAACCACTTTTCTTTGTCACAAATAACTATTTACATTATATGCTTGTACACATACCTTATAGATCTTTCCACTGTAGCTGCAGTCTTTCTCAACTGGAAAATATTTAATTGAATGAATATAATATAATAATAAAATATAATATAATAATAAAAAAGATAATTTTTTTAAATATATGATTCTTGTTTTTCTTGTGCCATTGCTCACCACAGGCATGTTTTCCACAGCAGGTAAGATTAACCAACACTTCGTGTGGCTCACACACAGGAGGAATCCCAGGATGCATTTGAGTGCACTCCTCGGTCAGTGTCCGGTTGTCACATCTACACAAGTTACAGTTGGACTGCCACACCTCCCCAGGCTGCAACACAAGCACAAAAAAACATTTTAATCAAAGGCTTTAACACAGAAACATTACTAGATGTTGTGAAATGTGTTCTCACTGCTTTAGGTTCACCAAGTGGTCCTTTGCAAACTGTGGGTCAAAAGGAAATGCAACATGAACAGCACTTTAATGTCATACAATCACAAAAACATAAAATAAACAGAGATGCTGTTATTAACATTATTAAGCTAGACTTAGGCAAACTTGTTGCTGTAACTATTTGGTGAACAGAGCCTCCATGTTTCTAATGTCTTACCAAAAAGCTTGCTTCACTATTTCATAACCTGATTCAAGGGATTTCTGAAGTCCTATTCCCATCTATTGACCTACTGGACTCGTTTTTTTTTTAAGGAACCCTACGCAGTCACTACGAGGCCACCATCTTTTTTGATTAATATCATAATAAAAATAACAAAATAGTGAACTGTCTACAGTCATTTTCTTTTTTTCCCACTAAGTATTCAGTTCATGCTAACATTACCACACACATATATAATATATATTTTTAGATTTATTCCAGATAGGTTTCTGTTGCTAGAAAACACAACATTTATTCAATGTCCTTTGTAGTTGACATCAGGGAGCAATGGGCTTATGAAGCAGTGAGGATTTTGGAGGGAAATTCAGATTTATGTGCTTTATGCTTTATTTATTGTGTTGTTTTTAAAAGAATTTCAATATAAAAATGACAAACATTACATCATTACGTTCTGTATCAAAGAAGAAAAATAAATAGTAGAATGAAAAATAAAAAACGTGTTTAAAAAACACAAAGATTGCAACCACAATACTTAAGTAATAAAAAAACTAAACCTTTTTGTCCTCTGGGTCTCAGTAGGTTTCTGTTCTAAGGTGAACGGGCGGATCTAAGAATGTGAGAGTGAAAGATCGTCCGACGGGGACTGTCTCTAAGTGTTAACCCAGTGATTAACGGTTATTGACCAGGTTGTACCCTCCTCATGTCCTAAGCACAGCACCCCCCCAGGACTCATCATTCAAACACTGGGGAAAACTTGGATTTGACTTTAATCAGTGATGAGCAGCAGAAAGGAATGGGGCATGGTGCCAGGATTAACAAAAAAATGCATGGAAATCTTGCATATTATGCTTTTAAGATCTCCCTTTTCACAAGTGAATTTTTCCTGCAAAAATAACTGGAGCTGATTACTAAAAGAGAGGCGTGACCCTGTTTTTGTCTGGTAGGACAAAAACCAATGGTGTTACAATGCTCTTAAATGTGGCAAGCCATAGCCCAACACACAATTAAATAAATGCATGTGACATTTTAGAAGCACAATACTCACACGAACAGTTTTGGACACATGTATCTGAGTGACGCCCTGCCTTTAACTGGCCACGTGGACAAAAACAACCTGGACTGTAGTTCTCAAGAGGGTCCCCTGTATACTCCACTCTGAACAGAATATAACATCAAACATCAAACGTAAGGATTTGACAGACATATGGTTTTTGCATTGGGAAATCTTACACACCCTCCAGAACAGTAGTCATCCATCTTGAAACTACATTCTCTGTAAACCAGTCCCTTGTTACATCGGACGTCTAAAACAAAGACATGCACTAGTTACAAAAAAATCAAACACAAAGTTCAGAGAAAAGATGAAGGATATTTACCACAGCTTCCATTTGTCAGCCCTCTCCATTCGATACAGAAACCAGCGTTTAAACATTCCTTTGCAGCTTGTTCTATTGAAGAGCAGCCGACCGGGAGGTCTCTACATGAATCGAACTCACAGTTCTTCTTTGTTTGATTCAGATCGATAACTTTGATGCACTCTGCAAAAACCCTAAGGAGAAATAAAGTCCATCACATTGTTGCACATGCGAAGGTACAGGACATATTTGTGTTAGTGTGAGCTTACGGATGATGTAGCAGCTCACAAAGTGGACTGTTGGGACAGGGGGGGGGTGGAGGTTCAGTGGGGTCTGGGGGGTGGCAGGGTGTGTCTTTTGGAGCAGAAGCACACGCAGGGTTTTGGGGGTCTGGGTACAACCAATCATAAGCTGTCTTCTCACAACAACTGTCATCTTCAACCCGTCCGTCTCGACGAACACAAGAGCCACCACCGCATACACCTGCACAGAGACGTATGTGCACTCAGAGAGAAATAGAAACATATAGTGAGTTTCACACTGTCAGCACTTTCAGTGTAAAAGACCAAAATCTGGTAATACATTTTGTGTAGGATGGCAAGAGGAAAAAAAATGCTGACTATGAAAGTGTAAAAACAGTGTTTGACAGAAAACTACTTTATAGACAGATCTTCTGCTGTGTTATTGCCCTTGTGTAGTCTAGGTGGGATTAAAAAACACAGACAATGATAAAAAGCAAGTGTTACTAGGGTTAAAATACTTGTTTCTTAGAGGCATTTCAATTCTAAATCAACACAAAAAATCTGAAAAGAATGTACTATTTAAAGAATGAAAATATTGTCTGATGATGAAAAAAATGACATCTGAAAATGACAGACAGTCAAAGACCACCTGCCTCATTAAAAGCTGTTTGTCTGGCTGCCAGGAGATGTCACTAAAAAGGAGGACACTTATATCTTTAAAATTCTTATAATCTAATGTAAAAAAGGCCGTTACAATGAGCTGGCTGAACATTTCCCCACCTCGAACAGGTTAGTGGCAAGAAATTGTGGAGAAAATAAATTTTATGTAAAAACTGACTCATTTTCTAAGGATTAACCGACATAATTATACAAAACCCTGGAAAAAATGGCTTGCTTACAATCAGGAGGAAGATATTGAACTCAATTAACACAAATTTGGATAAGGTCTACAATCTTTATAGTTCCCATTGTTGCATGTGATTGGAATGTTGTGTTTTTTGTGAACGTTTGTTCTAAAAGTGTTAAATAAAAAAATAAAATAAAAAAGATTTAAAACAACAACCTTGTGCCTGGAAGCCTTTTGGATTTTATAAAACTGAAACTGGATTTAAAAAGGACTTGGACAAGAGTCACTAATGTTGCACCTAGATAATGTTTTTGAGGCCTTAATTTTATTAAAGGTTTGTTTCTAATTTGAAATCAAACCATCTCACCTGTAGTTACAACAATACCCACCACATTGCCCCTGTGTGTTGTTGACAAAGTTCTCCATGGCCAGACTGATCTCCAGGGTAAAAAACGGACTTAGGCTCACATAGGAGCGGATCTCGGGGATGTAGAGTGTTGTGATGAATCCTGTCGTCTCAAACTTCATCCCATGATCTTCAAATGGAGGCCGTATAATCTCTTGATTTAAGGAAGCCTGTGAACAGCCATTACTAATAAAACATACAGTAATTACCAGCATATTATCCTATATACAAACACACAGAAACATGTCTGACCTGAACTGAAAACGAACTCTCAATGATACTGAGCGAAGCTGTGTTGTCCTGATATTTTATAATGATGCCCCTCACGCAGGAGCCGTTGAGGCCAGGCACGCAGAAGAAGTTGTCCACAGCTATGGTCAGGTTGTGCCGAGGTGACTGCTCCTCAACCAGGATGTATGTGCATTCATTGAAAAAGTCAAACTGTACTCCTTGAAAAGAAATGTAGTGGGGGTCTCCATACAGTTCACACTGACCTGGAGAGGATATAGGAAAAGGATGGCTTGATTAGGAGATCAAAACAGGTTATGGAAGTTACTATATGCAAAGGATAAACTCACAATCACACGTCCATGTTTCGCAGCATCCATCTGATACTTGAATTGCTTTTCCTCGGGGACAGTCAGGAACAAATGACTCAGGACACTGGACAGGAGTAAACTGCAACTTCTTATTGATACAAGTCTTATGGAAACAGTCCTCTGTCCAGGTCTCACCACAGCGCCACTTCTCTTTGCTCTTTAAGTCAACACACTCACACGCTGCAAAAAAAAGAAACAGACTTATGTTGAAGGAACAGATTAACACTCAACTCCATTGGGAGTTTCAAAATAAATGTCTTCAACCAACTTAAACTTATCATACTTGTGTCCTTGAATGGTCTAACCCCGCCTCCAATTAAAAGGTTCATTTTAGTTAAAGATACTGGATTTACAAGAACCACCAGCAAAAAAATCTATTGAAGAAAATTAACTTTAGGCAGTCGTTAAAATTAACTGAGGAACAGTATGTTGCTAAACTCTTGACAGTGGTTTTGGGAAAACTAAACATTAGCTCATAACCAGGACATTTGGTTAAAATGTTTTCTAACCGTTTCATGCTCATGTGTACACCTTGCTAGCCTGGTCAACCATTGTAATTGCTTTTCTATGGTTTATAAGAATAATAGTCTGGTGTGGTCTGTAGAGTTCCAACAGAGAATGACCAATCTCTAGGTCTCAACTAATCAAGGAGACAAAGCATGTGACGTAGCCAAAGTAAAAACTGACTAGTTTCAACAAAAGACATCCAACATGAGGTCCTGTATGAGTCAAAAACATATAGTTCACCTCGTTTTAAAAAACACAATTGGTTTGACAGGATTTCTAAAGAGTGTAAATTAAAGGCATTCATTTTCAATTGTTTCCTGAATTATTTTACTATTGTTTAATTGCTTGGTGTGCTTGTAACTTCTTTGCTTCAGGCCGTTAATCTTTTATGTAGCCCTGAATATATATGCTCAAGATATTTACAAGTCCCATAGAGAGTGCAAACATTCTGAAATCAGACATAGTGTTGCATTGAATCTGTCAGGTTTGCATACTGTAAACATACCACTTGTAGTTTTTCTGTCAACATCGTTGTTTCTGGAGTTGTTTCAGTCACTTCTGTTGTTGAAGCACTTGTACTGAGTGTTGTAGCGTTGGTTGTATGTGTCGTTGTCCATGTTGGAGTAGTTGGACTAGGCCTGGAAAACATAGTTGTGGAGCTCTCACTGGTTGTGGTTGGCGTTGTTGTAGAAGTAGTAGACCAGTTTGTAGTGCTGGTTGATTTAGTTGGTGGTGTAGAAGAAGGAGACAGAGTTGTTGACCAATTTGGGGTGCTAGTTGAAAGCTCAGTTGATGGCCCAACAGTAGATGTTCCTTCACTGGTACTTGTCGGCTTTGATGAAGAAGGAGCAGAAGGAGTTGTTGAACTGGTTAAAAAAGTTGTTGGAGCTGTGGTTGATGAAGGGGGGGTGACTGCTGTAGTGGCCAGTGTAGTCTCTGGTGTAGTGTGTGAGCGATTAGTGGTGGTCGACATTGCTGTAGAGGTGGAAGGAGGTCTAGATGAGCCAAATGTAGTGGTGGTAGAAGCAGAAATAACTGGAGTAGTGGTGATGGTTGGTGAAGTTGAAGCGGTCCTGTAAGTCGTAGGCTCTACTGTTCGAGAGGTAGAGGTTGTTGGAGTCTGAATGGTAGTGGACACTGAAGTAGTAGGAACCACTTTTGTAGAGGCATATGTAGTTGAACCATTAGTAGTAGTCCATACACTGGTTGAGCCAATTTCAGTGGTGGCAGAAGTAGATGTAACTGGAGTAGTGGTGATGGTTGGTGAATTTGAAGCGGTCCTGTAAGTCGTAGCCTCTACTGTTCGAGAGGTAGAGGTCGTTGAGGTCTGAGTGGTAGTGGACACTGAAGTGGTAGGAACCACTGTTGTAGAGGCATATGTAGTTGAACCATTAGTAGTAGTCCATACACTGGAGGTGGTAGGAGGTCTAGATGAGCCAATTTCAGTGCTGGTAGAAACAGAAGTAACTGGAGTGGTTGTTTTTGTTGTGGTTGAATGTGTTGGAGTCTCATTGGTGGTTGGTGTAGTTGAAGCGGTTCTGTAAGTCGTAGGCTCCACTGTTTGAGAGGTAGAGGTCGTTGAGGTCTGAGTGGTGGTGGACACTGAAGTAGTAGGAACCACTGTTGTAGAGGCATATGTAGTTGAACCATTAGTAGTAGTCCATACACTGGTCGGGCCAATTCCAGTGCTGGTAGATGGAGGTGTAACTGGAGTAGTGGTGATGGTTGGTGAAGTTGAAGTGGTCCTGTAAGTCGTAGGCTCCACTGTTTGAGAGGTAGAGGTTGTTGAGGTCTGAGTGGTGGTGGACACTGATGTACTAGGAGCCACTGTTGTAGGAGCAGGTGGGGTTGTTGGAGGTGCTGGTGGAGGAGCTGGTGAGAATAGAGATCATTTTAAGAGTGGATATTTTGAAAGCAAAGTATTGATAATACTAAACTAATAAATATGTCTTTAATTGTTCCAGCATACAGTATATTAAAGGTTCAGTTAAAATGTGTAGGATTTTAAGAGGAATGTGTAAATAAAACCTGGCTGTTTCCAATTCTGTTTCTTATAGAGCTTATGAGTGAGCAAAGGTCCAGGTTTACTCTGGCTTTTGAATGAAACCAACCATCTTTTACTGTATTTTCTTTTTTTTTTTTGTGAGCCAAAGTTGTCCAAACAATAATAAAATGTCCCTCTAATATAAACACATGAGTAAAATGATAAAATATGGGCAGAGCAGTTGGTTTACACACATCGTCCTATAACCGGAAGGTTGGCGGTTCGATTCCCGCTCTCCCCACAGTTCATACTGTTGTTGCCCCACAGGGCAGATGTAGCTTAGCAGGACCAGTGTGTGAGTGAGGAGGGAATGAATAATGTGAATGCTTTGAGTTTCTATTAATCTTTGAAAGCACATAGAAAACGATGTGGATGTCACACAGGTCAATTGCATTAACACAATTGAAAGTCACAAGAAAACATACTTACGACACTTAATTGTTCCATTTTCACAGTGGCTTTGAAAAAGAGGGCACATGTGAATATTAGCAGTTCTATAACAATTCTCCATATTGTGATGTTTTTGTTATGACTCACCACTCATCTGACTGTATCATCACCACTGCCCCTGGGTCAACAACGGTGTCGTAGAAAGAACAGGTGCAGTGTCTCAAAGCAGTGCATTTACCCGTGTTCTCGTCATAAAAGGCTGATCCTCAGGGCATCTGGGATAACAACCTTAGAAACATCATTTTACAGACGTCAGTGTTATCAGCTCAAATAAGATTATGGTTTAGCATTACAACTGTTTACCTTCCAGTTTATGAGTGAAATAGTCTTCTTTGCCACAGGTTAGCAGCTGACCACATGCTTGATAATGCCAGACGCACTGTCCCTCCTCATTGTAATAGTCACAGTAGACAGCTGTGATTAACAAAGATAAAGAATGTTGTATTGCTGTTTGTTATTGACTAATTTTTTTCCTATTGCCTATCCCAGCTGCTCCAGGTACACTCTGAACAATCAAGCTAACAGTACTTAGAAGTAGTTAGAACTGCTTCAAGAATTATTGGCCAGATCTGGCAAGTATTGCTCACATTTATAGCTCCCGCATTATAAAGTATATATATAATGGGTCAGGCAATTACCAGAGACCTGTTTTATCGAGCCAATGCACTGTTGTTCTCCTTGCATCAGGAAAAAGATTTTGGAGCATTAGGAGCAGAACTATTTATTTCTGAAGCAGCATACATCTTGAAAGCTAAGTCTCCTCGTAGGACCTCTCACAAACACACCAAAGACACTTCCTGACAACACAATACGGTGGTCCAACACAACGTGAAGCATCTGGGTATCTTTTTAATTTTTTCTTCTTTTATTAATGATATTGTATTTATTTATTTTTTGACTGTGTGTAATACAAATGTTGGCATTTGTTTGTTTTGTTTGTAGTCTCTTGAGTTTTTTGCACAATCACAAAAGACAAATTACAGAGTACAGAGAGTGCTGACCAAACATTTAACTTATTAATTATCTGGACGATAAAAGTGGCATTGTCAATAAATATTGATACAATGCAATGTTACAAAAACTAAAACTAAAACTATAGAATTGTCACGGGGTGCCCGACTCCTCCTCACCAAGCATTTTATGTGTCTGGGTGAACACACGGCCCTTTTAAAAATTGGTGACGCACGGGGGAAACTCGTGAGGAGAAACGCCCATCGCACCTGAATAATCAGGGAAGGCCAATAGAGCGTGGCCCTGCCCGGCTTAAAAGGCCCAATGGCGAGACAGAAAGGGAGGAAGAACCAGGAAGGAGTGAGAACCCGGAAGGAACAGAGAGCAGAAAGAACGGACAGCGACAGAGAGAAAGGAACGGAGAAGGAAAGGATATCGAGCAGCACGGAGGGCTGGACCCACTGAAGGCAACGGAAAGCCAGAGAAACCGCAGGAATCCACCACATACAACGCTCACTAACCAGCTAAGTAGAGGGGAGTGCCCATAACTGTGTGGAGGCTACGCCTATCTGAGCTGTTTTTATTACTGTTTGCCTAAGACCGCCTTCCCCTGTCCACAGTGCCCGCTTCCCCCTTTGGAGGAGAGACCGGACTCGGAGGAGCGGCCGGCCGTACCTGCGCGGACCAGGAAGGGATCCGGGACCTGTACAACGCCATCTCTAAACGCTAAGTCAAGGGACGTGTCCCGTATTTCTTTGTTGCATGCTGTGTGGGTTTATTTAATTGAGTATATTAGTGTGGTCGCTAAGCCGACGTTTCGTGTGTGTTGTAGTCTTGTGGCGGCGTATTGGGACCTCAGAAATCCCCCGAGACTGCTGAGGGAACGCCAGTACTCCCCTAAGCCGGCCCCGCGGCGCGGACGAGAGGCCGAGGCCTACAACTCAGAGACTGCTCTCCCCAAACGACTGCTCTCCCCGCAGTTTTCCCGGGGCTTCCCCTGCAACCCCCGGATTGACTTTAGAAGCTGATACACTGGGCTTCCTATCATTGTTTAATTCTATTTTAATACTTTTAATAAAATTTAGACTTTTAAAACTTAAACTCAGTCCCCTCGTGTTTCTCTGTGGTACAACTGCTGTGGTGATAAACGAATCTAGAGCCGAAGGCGGCGACAATTTTGGCGTAGTTGACAGGATCACCACTACCACAGAGAAATGGAACAGGAGGGGCTGAGCAACAGCCCAGCTATTAATGCGAATTTTATGGTCCCGTGGTTTATGGGGGCGTGGGTGCCAAAATTTGGGGGTGAACCGGCTAAATTTGGAGAATGGAGGGCGCAGGTGGAGGCGATGCTGAGGGCCCAAGAACTGAACCTACAACAACAGGCCGATTTTGTCTTGGGGGCCTTGGAGGGAGATGCAAAGAGGGAACTGAAGCTAGTAGAGCCAGAAGAAAAAGCCACTAGTACTAAAGTCCTGGACTATTTACAGACTTTGTATACCCAACCCGCGTCTAAAACCCAGTCCCATATAGACTTTTTTAATTGTAAACAGAAGGCTGGAGAGCCCATTAATGCCTTTTCTCTGCGCCTACGGGAGGCGTTCTATAGGTGGCAGGAGCGAGACGAGGATGGGACCGAGGACGCTGAAGACCTCCTACTGGATCAGCTGATGGTGGGCCTGAGGAAAGGACCGATAAAGCAGGAGCTCGGCCGCCAGATGCGCCGGCGCGATTTATCATTCAAAGCCGCATGTAAAGAGGCACGGGCGCTAGGCGCGAACTACAGGAAGATGATGAGCCGGCCTTCGCCAGCTACGTGGCTATGGGGGGGCAGCCAAGGCCTGCAGGGGTGAGGTCGGAGCAGCTGAGAGACCAGATCCGATCAGAGTTAAGGGCGGAACTACTGCAAGAGATGAAGGACAAACTCACGGCACAAATGAAGGCACTCTCGGCCACCCTAGCAGAGGATTTGAAGCAACAACTGGGTCAGCACAGCCAGCCCCGGCCCGGCCCCGCGGACCGGACCCCAGTTCGGGTAACTCTGCCTTCCGCTGGGACGAACAGGAGGCCGGTCTGCCACCGCTGTGGACAACCTGGACACCTGCAACGCCACTGCTCCCGGAGGTCGCAGGATTTTTAGCTGCCCCTACAGAGGAGGGCCACGCGGTGGGGCAGTTAATCAAAGGCCTGGACTACAGACGCGGCGGACACTGATCACCCGGCCACGGAGGCCTTACACCGGCAGCGGAAGGCCGCTCTGGTCGGTGAGTGTTCAGATGTGGTGGTGTATGTAAATGACTATGCTATCCCTTTTGTGCTCGATACAGGGTCGCAGGTCACCATGATGAGCCAAAGCCTGTTCCATAAATATCTGGGGACAACCCAGATGAATCGACGACCGAGATCCGTGGCTGACCCTACGTGCAGCAAATGGACTACGGATACCCTATATCGGCTACGTAATCGCGGATTGCCGGGTTGGTGGAGTGGATGTCCCAGAGAAGGGAATTATGATAGTGGGCGACAGCTGCCTGGGCCCAGGTAAAGGTATTCTGGGTATGAACATTATTAAAGGACTGTGGTCCTCATTAACCCAAGGTAGCCACCGGGAGTAGCGGCATTCAAGGCGGCGTTGACTTCAGCAGAGGCGAAGTCTGGAGCAAAGCCGTCGAGTGCCAGCGAGTCGCCGACAGTGGTCCCCCCACAGTGGTGATGGAGGGACGGCGAGGCTCCCACGACAATCCCGGTCATCATCCCCACACACAGAGATGGTTCTGTGGCTACAGGTGAACAACCCAACTGTGGACGCGGTACCGTAACTTCTCGAACCTCTTCCCAACAGTGACTACGAGTGGCGGGTCGGTGGGGCGCTGGCTACCGTGCGGAGTGGGAAGGCGCCGTGTCGCTTCTGCAACCCGAACCCCTACCCGTAGGTCCCCAGCGGAGCCACTGGCTTGGGTCACGGGGTGGATGCCATGGGCGTCCAGGGCGAGCAGGAGCTGGTGCTGAACAGCGTGGAACCAGGCGTCGTCGAGGTAGAGGTGAGGCGAGTGACCCACAGGGCTGGAGGAGGACTCGCAGTGATGACCCTGCAGGGGAGGGCCTGGACGAAGCCCAACAGAGGCGGATGACCGACCTGCTACACCGGTGGAAACGGGTCTTCTCCCGCCACGACGAGGATTTCGGCCACACGGGGGTGGTGAAACACCAAATCCCCACGGGCACGGCCCCACCCAGCCGGGAACGGTACAGACCGGTGCCACCGAGCCTCTACCCCGAACTGCGGTCCCTGCTGACGAACATGCTTAAAAGCGGGGTAGTGCGAGAGAGTTCGAGCCCCTGGGCGCACCTATCGTGTTGGTGCGTAAAAAAGACGGCTCATGGAGGTTCTGCGTAGACTACCGCCGGCTGAATGCCCTCACCCACAAAGACGCTTACCCCCTTCCACGCATCGAAGAATCCCTGACGGGGTTACGAACTGCCAAATGGTACTCCACTCTGGACTTGGCGAGTGGGTACTGGCAGGTGGAGGTGGACCCGGCAGACCGAGAAGACAGCGTTCACCACCCCGTCGGCCTCTACGAATTTGAGAGGATGCCCTTCGGCCTCTGCAACGCCCCTGCAACCTTCCAGAGGCTGATGCAGCGCTGCCTGGGTAATTTGGTAGCGACTTCCTACTTATATATCTAGGCGATGTGGTTGTATTTTCCACAGACTTCGACAGCCACCTGGCCCATTTGGAGGAGGTGTTCCAGAGACTGGAGGAACACGGCCTCAAACTTCAACCCGGAAGTGCTGTTTGTTCCAGCGGAAGGTGACCTACCTGGGACACGTGATCAGCGAGGAAGGGGTGGCCACAGATCCAGCCAAGGACGGCGGCAGTGAAGGACTGGCCGGTACCCCAGGCGGTGAAGCAGGTGAGGTCGTTCCTTGGGTTTGCCGGGTACTATCGGCGGTTCATAGCCGGGTTTTGAAAATTGCTGCACCTTTACATGCACTGACTCACGGCACCGCCCAAGGAAGCCAGTCCCCATTACCTGGTCCCCAGTATGTCAACAGGCATTCGACCACCTGAAGGAGGCATTGGTAAATGCGCCGGTCCTGGCGTCGCCGACTTCACGATACCCTTCCGTCTCTACACAGATGCCAGTCTGGAGGGTCTAGGGCGGTGCTGGCCCAGGTACAGGATGGCCAGGAGCGGGTCGTGGCCTGTCGCGAGTCGCAGTCTCCAGCCGGCTGAGAGGAACGACCAGAACTACAGCTCCTTCAAACTGGAGCTGTTGGCCCTGAAATGGGCGGTTACCGAAAAGTTTAAAGACTACCTGTATGGGGCCGAATTCACCGCCTTCACCGACAACAACCCCCTGGTGCACCTGGATACAGCCCGATTGGGAGCCGTGGAACAGAGGTGGGTGGCCCAGTTGGCTAACTTTAAATACACGGTGAAGTATCGACCTGGGGCTCAGAACAGGAACGCGGACGCCCTGTCTAGACTGCCTGAAGTGGACGGGGCCCGGCGAGCCTTGCAGGTAACGACTGGGGGCGAGACCCGTGGGAGCAGCGCCAAGGGCGGACCCGACTTGCACTACCTCCGACAGCGGAAAGAACAGCGGAGGCCCGACCAGAGGTACGTGAAGGGGATTCTCTATACCTGAAAGCGCTGCTAAGGGAGTGGGACAGAATTGAGGTGGAAGGGGCATCCTGAAGAGGCGGTGGGACGAACCGGGGATGGGGCTGAAGATCTTGCAGACCATCGTGCCCAGGCAGGAAACCCAGCGGGTCTGGAAGGCCTATCATGAAGGAATGGGCCACCCCAGTCGAGACCGGACCGCACGCCTGAAGCAGCGCTGCTACTGGCCCGGGATGGACAAAGATGGCGAAGAGTGGAGCAGGGGCTGTCTCCACTGCGTCCGCCATAAGGCCGGCCCGGCGGCAGAGCACCTCTGATGCCCATCCACACATCTTACCCGTTTGAACTGGTGGGAGTCGACTACCTCTCCTTGGGGAGGCCAGGAGACTACTACCAGTACATCCTTGTTATGACTGACTTATTCTCGAAATATGCCTTTGCAGTGCCCACGAGGGACCAATCGGCAGAAACCACCGCGAAGGCCTTGTACCGGCATCTGATCCTGACCTTCGGCTGTCCCGAGAGGATCCTGTCGGACGAGCGCGCGACCTTGAATCGTCTTTGATGAAGCAACTCTGCCAGCTGTACGGTAGCGAAAGGACCGGACTACCGCCTACCATCCCCAAGGGAGCGGAGCGTGTGGCGGTTCAACCAGACTTTGCTGCAACTGTTGAATTCCTTGACCGACTCAGAACAGAGACAGTGGCCAGACAAGCTACCCGCCCTAATCCAGGCCTATAACAACACCGCCCACCACAGCACTGGCCTGACCCACATTGCATCGTGTTTGGCAGACACGCCCGGTTGCCAGTTGACTGGGTGACCCAATTGGAACCCCCTTGAGAGGCAGGGCCTGGACGGATGGGTCAAGCACCATCAGCGGGCCTGAACCACGCATACCGGATGGCCGCCGAGCGGATCCAGCGGCGTCAGGACTGGGACCAGGCCCGATACAACAACCGTGCTCGACTCGCCCCCCTGCTCCGGGAGAACGGGTACTCATACGGAACTTCCGTAGGAGAGAGCGGGTAAACTGGCCGCAAGGTGGGGGCCCGAACCATGCGTGGTGGTGCACCAGCTCAGGACCGACCACCCAGCCTCGTCATCCGGCCAGAGGGTAAGGAAGGTCCAACGCGCGTACAGTGCACCGTAACAACCTTCGTTCTTGCCCCCTTACTATGTTACAGGAAGGAGGGCCGTCTGTGCAGCCCGATCAGCCGGAAGAGCCACCCGCCAACCTTCTGGCTACCCAGGCTCGTTGTTCCCCGATGGCCCCCCGGTGGCAACCCAGACCTGCATCACTGCAGGTCCCACCTGATCCTCCTGCGCCCCTCCACTCCTAAGGCGCTCACAGCGCACCAGCGTGGTACTCAGCCTCGAAGGTACCAAGCCTAGTTGGTCGGGACGACCAAGGACAAAGGTGGGGGGAAAATGTCACGGGGTGCCCGACTCCTCCTCACCAAGCATTTTATGTGTCTGGGTGAACACACGCCCTTTTAAAAATTGGTGGCCTTGCAGGAAACTTCGTTAGGAGAAAGCGCCCATCGCACCTGAATAATCAGGGAAGGCCAATAGGCGTGGCCCTGCCCGTGCCAAAGGCCCAATGGCGAGACAGAAAGGGAGGAAGAACCAGGAAGGAGTGAGAACCCGGAAGGAACAGAGAGCAGAAAGAACGGACAGCGACGGAGAGAAAGGAACGGAGAAGGAAAGGATATCGAGCAGCACGGAGGGCTGGACCCACTGAAGGCAACGGAAAGCCAGAGAAACCGCAGGAATCCACCACATACAACGCTCACTAACCAGCTAAGTAGAGGGGAGTGCCCATAACTGTGTGGAGGCTACGCCTATCTGAGCTGTTTTTATTACTGTTTGCCTAAGACCGCCCCTGTCCACAGTGCCCGCTTCCCCCTTTGGAGGAGAGACCGGACTCGGAGGAGCGGCCGGCCGTACCTGCGCGGACCAGGAAGGGATCCGGGACCTGTACAACGCCATCTCTAAACGCTAAGTCAAGGGGCGTGTCCGTATTTCTTTGTTGCATGCTGTGTGGGTTTATTTAATTGAGTATATTAGTGTGGTCGCTAAGCCGGCGTTTCGTGTGTGTTGTAGTCTTGTGGCGTATTGGGACCTCGGAAATCCCGAGACCGCTGAGGGAACGCCAGTACTCCCCTAAGCCGGCCCAGCAACTCAGAGACTGCTCTCCCCAAACGACTGCTCTCCCCGCAGTTTTCCCGGGGCTTCCCCTGCAACCCCCGGATTGACTTTAGAAGCTGATACACTGGGCTTCCTATCATTGTTTAATTCTATTTTAATACTTTTAATAAAATTTAGACTTTTAAAACTTAAACTCAGTCCCCTCGTGTTTCTCTGTGGTACAACTGCTGTGGTGATAAACGAATCTAGAGCCGAAGGCGGCGACAGAATAAAGAAGACTAGGGGTCAATTCTCCTCAAATAAACTACTGAAGTAGGTTTTAGTCTTTATCTTCCAACTTACGGCACAGGTCAGGTGTTCTCCAGTGCACACAGACGTCCCAGTCACTGCAGGCTTCAGCGTACGCAGCCACAGCCGTACAAAAGCCCAGGAATCTACCTTCAAACTCACAGGAACACGACTCTTGAACACAGGCTTGATAGTAATCCTCGGGGTCCACCTGGGGATGGACCAAAATATAATAAATATTGCTTTGAGTAACAGCAATATAACCATGTTAAAAGTAAAAATCCAAACTTTGAGATGGCAGTCTTTGAATGTGTCCCCTTTAATGATCAGACAGCGTCGCTGGGCCCAGGCCGCACAATACGAGTTACGTTCACATGGAAACATCTCAGTGGTCACATCAGAGCAGGGAGGCGTGGCAGTTTTCCAGCTGTTGCCGAAGGCCATAGGACTCATCGACTGTTTCCCTGTTGAGTCTTTCATTTGCAGATCATTCATCTCATTGGAGTCAAAATTTCCACAGAGGCCGCACACTTGGTTCTAAAAGAAATAAATACATTTAGTTGGGGTGTAAGAAAAAATTCAACTCAATTCTTTTTTTCAAATTAAAAACAAATTTTTTCCCGATTCTTTGGAATCAAAATTATATTAATCAATACTGTGTTGAGTATTTCTGAAAAATAAATCTGCAAGCAATAAGTTTGTTGCTTATTTAGTAAAAATATGTTGTGAGATATAGTTTCAGTGCTCACTGTTTTGATAATTGCAATATATTGTATTGATATATCGGGATATATCGTATCGTGGCATGTGTATCGTGATATGTATTGTATCGCCAGGTGCTTGCCAAACACACTACTAACATTTAGGGAACTGTTGAATTTATGTAAAGTAAATAGATAACAAAGACAGCTTTGATTGAAAAATATTCCTCACCCTCCAGTGTGGAAGCAGCTCTATGGTGATCCAGGTGTGTTTGTCCCAGATCAGAGTTATCCCTTTGCTCGGGACAGATATTACGATGTAGAGACCCACTGTGTGTATCGTATAAAGAGGACTGTCCTGCAGAGACCGGTCACTGTGGATGTGTTTGGTCACTGTCATGTCACTCAGTGTTAGAGTGATATGGCCCTTTAAAGAAAAAAATAAAAATGATCAGTTTCTCTGGTTTTACTATTTATAGGTATGTGTGGGTGGGTAAAATTAACATTTTTGTTTTATTCTATAAACTACTGACAACATTTTCCCCAAAATATTGTAATATAGATGATATCTAGATATTTAGTGATGACCACAGAAGTGTTTTTAATACTTTTCCTTATTAGATAAGATTTGGTTCAGGTGATCAAGTTCAGTAGAATGAGGTGGGGATTCCATACTTGTAGAGATGCTGATTGAATGAAAATAATTGCAGTGTTCGCTTGATTTTTTTCCAGAGCTGTATGTACTCACTTTTAAGTCCAGTATGATGGAGCGAGAGCAGGTGAGTACCTCTTCACAACAGGGCACACTCTCGACTCTGACAGAGAATGTGCCGTTTCTGAATCCACAATCATCCTGCAGCAGACATAACGTCAAAGAAAGTATAGTATAGTAATATAAATACAGTTAAACTAAGGCCCATTTAAGACCTGATATTAAAATCCAAAGGTGGCTGGCCAAATGAGATAAGATAAGATAAGATGTGAATGCATTAATATGCAATATTAATATATTGTGTCAACATATTTTTTTTTTTTTTTATGAATGTCATAATTAACTTTAAATGCCAGGTTTAGCAAAAAGTCCCTTTGATTGCATTCTGATGCAAAAAAAAAAACACAAACAATATTTTTTTTCCATTCCATAAATGCATATCCTATTCAAATCTAGGACATCAAAAATACATTTCTCCACCAAGGTCCCTAGGGACACAAAAAATGTGTTTAAATGGTTGCCACGGAAACGAAAAGGTATTTCAACCCTAGGGAATGCATTTTTTTTTTTAAAAACATAAATCATGTTGCAATGGTAGTGTATTGAAAAAATGCATTTTGAATGATAGTCAATGGCACAAAAATGCCCGAGTGACTCAAGAGGTGGACTATTGTTTTTAAAGGCATTTCTAAGAAATGACAGAAAAAAAGAAATTATGAAAATTTTGTATTTATCCCAAACTAATCAACCTGCCCAAATTTTATGCCATTTGCATCAACACCGACAAAGTTATACTAAAATAAAACAAAAAAAATGTCAAGGGACCCAGGAGGGTTAAATGCATTCCTGAATATGATTAGATTAGAGATTAGATCTGAGAACAAATATATTATTACATAATACATATTATTTTTAATATTAGAGTTTCATTAAGGCAGCAATGTAAACATTAATGAAGCATTTAACATTAGCAAGAAAACATAAAGGAAAAGTTATAATAAAACACACATCATGCAGAAAAGCGCTCAGTACTAAGGGCTTAGACACGCTTAAAATAATAATTTCTTTCAGTATGTTAACGATTGTAGACAGACAGAAATGCATGATTTTAACCAATCAAAAGCTGGTGTAGTTTTGTTTATGAAGCAGGAGATTTGAGGCCTGATCTAATGCAAACTCAGGAAGAGGCATGTAAATACCAACGGTCAATACGAGATAAGGGCATGTATGTCCATAGAGCTAGACATATTGAAATGTTTGAAGGGGGCCCCAGATAATGCATACAGCAAGTTGTGTTCTCACCTCTACCAATGTGTACTGACAATGTCCATCAAAGCGAAACCATTTAGAGTCAAAAGTCTGGTAGTGTCCGTTTCCATAAACTTGACATTTGCCCGAACAAGGCTCATCCACACATTGCCACTGGCCCTGACTGCACACACTGTGGAAAAAGGAGAACATGTTATTATAGAAGTCACCTGACATAATAAATAAGCAGTGCCATTGATTCTAACCATGTTTTACACTGGCTTCTGACGCTCTCTCCAGCACTGAATACTTTGCCACTGAACAAACAGGTACAGTTTTCCAGAGGCACACAGTCTCCGTTGTGGTCTTCATACTGGTATAATGGACAGTAACATCCACTTTCACAAGTCTCACAGGAACACTGAAAAACAATGCACAATGGCATAACATTACAAAAGTTTCTCAAACCTATACTTGCACAACTGCACACATTTTATTATCAGATATGCATCTATTTAAGAACTGATATTGATTTTTAATCTTTATAGTATTCTCTACTATGATACATATGCATTTGCCAACAGTGCTGTTAAACTTTGCTGTGTGGCTTGTTGTACTGCACTAATGCTGCTGCTAGAAATCGGAATTGTCCTTGGGACCAATATCAGTACCTACGCATTTATCTACATTTCCAATACTTCCTTTGGTAATAATCAGTAAATGCAAGAACTACAAGACACTATATGTAGGTAGACAATATATCTTTAAAAATAAATAAATCACCAGGAGGGTCTACTGAGTGAAACATTTCATTTTGCAATGTGGCATCTCAGAAAAACACCAACATTTTATCCAATAAAAAGTAAATTTCTGCATTTCTGAGTAGGATCGAAGCTGAGAATGAAATTTGTATTAAGGTCAGGAAGTCTTAAGAATCTAAAAGGATAAAGGCTATAAAGATTAGGCACAATTGTCTGTGAAATCTGCACAAATTTGTTTACTTACAAGTGGTTTGCTGAGACTGTCACAGGTTTTCTGAAGTGTGTTAACTGGATACTCCAAACAATTAACACAAAACTTCCCATCTGTGCACCCTAGTAGATAAAAAATATGTAAAATGTAAGTTAAAATGTGGTTTAAAATAGAATAGAATCATGAAGGCTTAAAGCAAATACATATTTAACTGCAGGCATGCAATAATTTATCAGAGTATAATTTCAGAGTTATGATCGATTTCTATTTACCACAGTTCTCTGAACACTTCAGTTGTCCGTCTTCACAAATGCTACAAAAGAAAAGTGTTTTGTTCCATGTGTTTACAGTATAGAATTGTAAAAGGCCGGTAGGAGTTACTGCAGTAAAAAATAATCAGTCGGGGCTCACCATTGTTGTCCATCGATAATGGCTGGCCCTGGTGGTGTGGTGCCGCCGTTGTAATGACACTCACACTGTGCCTTTGGGCTACAGGTGTGGTCTAGGTTTAGATGAGTTCCTTCAGGACAGCCGCAGCCCTCCACAGGAGTATTGTCCGCCTGGCAGAGAAGGTCAGGGCCAGACAGAGAGCGGCATGTGCTGTTGCAGGCCACTCTATTGTAGGAAAACTCCTGGTTCCCTTGACATCCCACAGCTGCAATAAAACACTTCAATATGTCAATTTGTATTCACACACTGTACATATTCACTGTTTACAGGTAACAGTGTATGTTCAACAGAGTGATGAAAAATACTACAGCAATAACACCTTATACTCAAAGTTATGGCATCTAACTCAGGCTCATAGTTAGCAGTCGAAGTAGTGCCTTCTTTTCTGGCTTCAACGTCTTTACAGTCAGCTTGTTATCTTTATCAGTCCAACTGTGTCGTGAGTTGTATAGTCAAAATCACATTAACCACTAATATGTCATTATTGAGACCAGAGTTTTACAAGACCAAGACAACTGTGTGAGTGTGAGTAAAGGCTAAGACCATGGCATAGCTATGACACGTCGGAAGAGTTCCCAGGGAAGAGCTGTAAAATGAAGGGAACTATCCAAGTCCTGTTTCTCACCAAATGCAAACGTGGGGTGTTTTTTAAAGGTTAGTTAAAGCAGTGTTTTTCAACCAGTGTTCCGCGGCACACTAGTGTGTAGATTGTCAGGTGTGACGTGTAAAATTATTCAATTTCACCTGATTGGTCCTCTAAGCGAACGGCGTGTAGTGAACATTTACACGCCCTTCCACTAGAGGGCAGTATCGCGCTAAATACAAAAGTACATATTCACCCTTCGAGTGAGACAACTATACATCTAAGGCAGACATCCCAAGTCTCCCGGAAGTATTGGTAGCGGCTCCCTAATGGGGTTAGCTCAATACAATACAATACAATGAAGGTTCTATTTCATCCCTCCTGACAGCCAGGGGCGGTGCATCAAGCACTGAATGATCATCTTTGCGCATGCGCAGATACCGGGAGCTCAGTCTCTTTTCGTCTTCTAGCGCGTAGGTTAAACTTTGAGGTGGAGACTTGTGTATACGATCCACTATTACTCATACACTCAGCTCGTAGCTTGTAGCCTCGTGATTGTGGATTGCTGAACCACAATCGGAGCAGCGGGAATTCCTCGCCCTCCAGGGGCTGCACGAGCTAGATGTTGTGATACATTACGGACGCTGGTAAGCCACAGTTGGTTGTGCAACAGATGGTAAGTCCACTTTGTAAATTTCCGCCGTGTTCGGCTGTACTAGATATAAGTTATTGTTAAATTACCACCGTGTTTGGCTGAGCTAAATAATTTTTTTTTGTTTTCCTGTTCTGCTAAGCTATATACTGTTGACTTGCCGCCGTGTTCGGCTGAGCTATATAAGTTACTGTTGATTGTCGCCGTGTTCGGCTGAGCTATATAAGTTACTGTTGAATTGCCGCCGTGTTCGGCTGAGCTATACAAGTTTCTGTTGTTTTCCGCCGTGTTCTGCTGAACTATATAAGTTAGTGTTGAATTGCCGCCGTGTTCGGTTGAGCTATATAAGTTACTGTTGAATTGCCGCCGTGTTCGGCTGAGCTATATAAGTTTCTGTTGTTTTCCGCCGTGTTCTGCTGAACTATATAAGTTAGTGTTGAATTGCCGCCGTGTTCGGTTGAGCTATATAAGTTACTGTTGAATTGCCGCTGTATTCGGCTAAGCTATAAACTGTTGAATTGCCGCTGTGTTAGGCTAATTAACAGTGGAATTGATTTGTATATTTTGGAATGAGTGTTACTTCGGTTCCAAGCAGCATCCCGCGGTGGAATCACTAGTGGCGTTTTCGGCTCAAGGTGATTCGCAGTGGTCCTTGCACTGTACTGGGGGTCACTAGTGGTGTTTCTTGCTCGACCATGCTGGAGTCATTATGCTGTAGGGAATGTTTGGCCCCCCTCCAGCCTGAGGATGGCCATGATCTCTGCCCCTCCTGCTTAGGAGTTGGTCATCTCAAGGAAGGTCTCACGGATGATGCCTGTACGAACTGCAGCATTATGCCCCGGTCTGTACGGATGGCTAGATTGGCAGCTGTTGAACAGCCTATGGCTTGGTCAACAGGCTCGCAGCCTGCTCAGTTACCAGCCGGACAGGGTACACGGCTGAAGCGCCCGGCTGGTGGGGCTACGACTTCTGTACCAAAGAAACACTCTAAAGGACAATTGGCCAAGAAGGTGGACAGCTTGTCTTCAGAGTTGGCCGAAATGAAAGCCATCCTCCAGTCCTTTCAAGCTGGAGAAAGCCTCGAGGCGCCTGCACATGTGCATTAAGTGCATGAAGCATCTCTCTGTGAGGATGATGCCATTTCGGTGGCGGCTTCAGACTTCTACTTTCAGGAGACTCAAGAGACGAGTCCTGAAGCATCTGAAGCCGGGTCCCATACCTCTACTTGTCCTGTGGAGGAGACGGACAACTCGGCTTCCGCAGCCATTAGGACGGCCCTCGCTCGACTACAGCTGGATGAACCACCACCGCAACCAGTGGCATCCAGCGCATTTTTCAGACAGCATGGGACAGCTACCTCTTTTTTAGTACCCCCTTCTGCTGAGTATATTAAAGAGCTCCATGCGTGCTGGGCGGACGTTAAGGCATTCTCACGGCCTACGGCCGACGGTAGGGCACTCGCTTCAATGCAGGATACCCCCAATTTTGGTCTGGGTCATATGCCTCTGGTGGAGTGGCCTCTCTGATTGTGACCCCGGACGAAGCCATGCGACCAAATGCTAGGTGTCTGCGACCGCAGTGTCGGATCACGGATGAATTACTTTATAAAGCCTATGATGCAGGGGAAGAAATGGGATGGATGGGGAATTCACTGTCCCATTTACTGCTGGGTCTTGCGTCTTCGCTGGAGGCCACGGGGGTTGATGTGCCTACCCAGGGGTTAATTGATACTTCCCTGCAGACCTTCGCTCTCATATCAAGAGAGCTTGGGCGTATGTTGTCACTATTGACACAGGCTCGTCGCCAGGTATGGCTGGCACAGTCGCAACTGACTGGGACCTGCAGAAGGATCCTACGGGGCTTACCGGTGGCCCCGGGGGAACTCTTTGGGGCAGCTGCGACCCTACATCGGACGGCCCAGGCGTCTGAGATATGACAACAGTTAGCTGGCCTTGACAACAGTTAGCTGGCCCTCCTGCTAGATCCTTACGTCCTGTTTTTGCCACTCAAGTTTGCAGTGCCCCGGCAGCCAAATATGCCTTTCAAGGAAATCATTTTCAGTTCCGGGTCCTTCCCTTCGGATTGTCCCTGTCTCCCAGGGTATTTACTTGAGTAGTGGCAGCAGCGTTGTCCCCTCTTCAGGCACGGGGTATCAAGATTTTTCCATACCTCAACGACTGGCTCATATGTGCACCGACCCGCAAACAGGCCGTTCGAGACACAGGGACTGTTCTCGAGCATATAGAGCGCTTGGGCCTGAGGGTGAACTTCGAAAAGAGCAAGTTGGTGCCAACACAGCGTACAGTCTTTCTTGGGGTCAGTCTGAATGCAATCTCAATGAAAGCTTGTCCCTCTACTCAGCAGGTCAACAGCATCGTAACAACGCTATCTGTTTTTCAAGGGGGCAGGGCACTGCCCTTTGTCTGGTTTCTCCGGCTTCTGGGCATGTTGACAGCCGCCTCCAATGTGGTGCCTCTGGGACTGCTCTGGTTGCGCCCAATGCAGATCTGGCTGAACAATCTACACTTGGATCCGACAAGGTACGTGCACAGGTACAAAAGGATACTCGTTTCACCCCAGTGTCTCGACTCCCTGTCTCGGTGGAGGGACAGGAGTTGGATTACACCAGGCGTTCCCTTGGGCTCTCTACCAGTACGGAGAGAGGTTGTATTTATGGATGCCTCCTCCACTAGTTGGGGTGCGATGTGGCAGGGCCGCATAGTCCAGGGGGAGTGGCCCCAACATATGTACACAGAGCACATAAATGTTCTGGAATTAATGGCCGTACATCTGGCCCTGTGCCATTTCCTCACGGGTCTGCGAGGCAGGCACGTACTAATTCGTTCCGACAACATGTCGGTGGTCTACCATGTGAACCACATGGGCGGAGTACACTCAGAGAGACTTACACAAGAGACGAGACACTCCATTTTCCCAGCCTGAGAGCAGTCCATGTTCCCGGGGTGCGGAACAGAGTGGCAGACTATCTGTGCCGGCAGAAAGTGTTACCGGGGGAATGGAAACTTCACCCAGAGGTGGTGGAGCACATCTGGGGGACTTTTGGCAGGGCAAAGGTGGACCTGTTTGCTTCAAGGGAGGCTACCCATTGTCCCCCGTTGTTCTCTTTGACAGACAGCACCAGCCTGTTGGGCCTGAATGCGCTTGCGCATGACTGGCCGAAGGTGCTACTGTACGCGTTTTCTCCGTTCCCTTCAGGAAGGACACAGACTCCTCCTGGTGGCCCTTTTATTGGCCGGCGAGTATTCATCCCCCCAATTGTCCCAATTGGGGGGATGAATACTACATCCCAACCCTGATCGCCTCCAGCTATGTGTCTGGCCGCTACAAGGCCTGGATCAGGCTTCTCTGTGTTAGGCGGCATCCACACAACTATTGTATGATAATCAATGGAAATTGTTTGAGAGGTGGTGTCGTGATAGGGGACAGGACCCTGTACAATGTCCCATTTTATCTATTCTATCGTTTTTACAAGAACTCCTGAATCAGGGACGGTCACCGTCTACCCTGAAGGCATATCTAGCAGCAATCTCCTTCCGGCATATGGAAGTTGGGGCATATGGAAGAGGGTAAAACTGTCAGCAGTAATAGGCATGTTTCCTTATTTTTGAAGGGCGCTCGGCGATTACACCCACCTAGACGGCCAGTGGTACCTATATGGGACTTGACCATGGTGCTGGATGCCCTGAAGTCACCACCATTTGAACCTTTGGCAGAGGTAGGTATTAAATGGGTGTCTATGAAAACTGCATTTTTATTGGCAATGGTTTCCGCCAAACGTATTGGGGAACTACAGGCATTGTCGGTGCATCAGTTCTGCTGTCGGTGGAATGCGGACAGGTCAGATGTTATTCTTTGGCCAGATGCCACTTTTGTTCCCAAGGTGGCATCCGGGACAACGGGTATTCAGCCGCTACAGCTGGCCTGCTTTGATACAGGGGAAGTGTGTGAGCTATACAGCTATGCCCCGTCCGAGCATTAGAGGTGTATGTAAAGGCAACTGCTACAATGCGCAAAACAAACCGGTTGTTTGTTTGCTATGCTGGTCCATGTGAGGGCCAGGCACTGTCTAAACAACGCTTGGCACACTGGGTGGTGAGTACGATTACCCAGGCGTACAATGGTCGTGGCAAACCACTACCGGTAGGAGTGAGATGCCACTCTACAAGAGGCATTACCACTTCCTGGGCAGCAATGACTGGGGTGCCTTTGGAGGCGTCATGGACTACTCCGCACACGTTCACCAGGTTTTACAGAGTGAACATTGCCGCCCCCCATCCACTGGATGGGTTTCTACGACAGGACACGTCTACGTCCTTATAAGGTATGCTGGAGTAGGGTCTGCTCGTGACCTTGCTGTTAGACGTCATCCAGTGCTTAATGCACCGCCCCTGTCGGTCAGGAGGGATGAAATAGAACGAGAGTTACATATGTAACTACGGTTCTATGAATCCCGGATGACCGCCAGGGCAGTCAGTCCCTCAGAATCCTTATACTTGCAAGAAGGTAAAGGGACTGAGCTCCCGGTATCACGTGGCTAAATAGCCCCACGGGGGTCACCGGAAGGTCACAAGTGACTTTGTTGGTATTAGATTCTCAACCTGCGCATGCGCAAAGATGATCATTCAGTGCTTAATGCACCGCGGTCATCCGGGATTCATAGAACCGTAGTTACATACGTAGCTCTCGTTATCTTGTGTAACCCGGTCACCTGATGGGGAAATTGCTTACACCTGTGTACCACTGTGGCTGGGCATTGACACGGCGAGATCTCAGAGTCTCACATGGCTTCATACTTCCAAAACGTTGTAAGATAGTATTTAAATCCAGTGGTAAGTCTTGTTAATGTGTTCTGTTGAAGGTCCTTTTGCTAACCGCTGCATCTTTTTATTTAACATGGCCTTAATTATGATTTATTTGATGACCGTTTTCGGACGAAACCTCATTACGAAAACGGGTAATTCTTAGTTATATTCTCAAAATACAAAGCTTTGATTCAAAGAATGATATATTGGTTTACAATATATGATTCTGCTACATCGTACTTTAAATTCGGCTCTTCTAATGCCGCTATTTCTGTTCTTTTTGGTATGCTTTTAGAAATTGTTTGTGCTATTTGCTTGTTAGTTCACCACAACCTAAACCTGTATACTGTGTTGTATTTATTTGATTACTCTGTCCATTTTCTTATATTTTCAATACATTTCGTTATTGCCTATTCATTTTTTGTCCATTATTCACACTCCCTTACTCCACAACCTGTCTATGCAAGGTGGGCTTTTCAAGCTTGACATATAAAGATGAAAAAAAGAGAGAGACTTTGTGTGTGTCTTTCTTCAATTCCTGTAAGAATATTAAATTTGTGTTTAACTAAACAAGCCCGGGTTTCAGTAAACTGAGTAAATTGAGACTAGATTTTCATTATATTTAAATAAATATATTCATTCATAAATAAATATATTTTTGTGCCATTTTTGTTTGGTGGTGTGCCTTGTGACTTTTCTAATGTAAAATGTGTGCCGAGGCTCAAAAAAGTTTGGGAAACACTGGGTTAAAGAAACAGTTACATATGATGACATGAAAAAAAATAAACCATGGCAATACCAAGACCTTTAAAAAGTCATCTTAAGACCAGTCTCAAGACCAAACAACACTAGCTTAATTATTCATTGTGTGGTTCCAGTTACAAAATGACAGCTTTTTGCCATCATCACTGTTGAATCAAACTATAAACCATTTAAGCATCAATCGCTGTTTGCAAATAAGAATCTTAGATTCTAGATGTATTAAGATGAAACTCACTGCAGTTAGTAACCTTCCTCCAGTCACCGACTTCGACTCCTAGACTGGTGCAGACTTTGACGTAGCTGGCCAGGGCAGCGCACAGACACTGCTGCAAATGAGTGACACAGCTGCAGGTTCTTTGGATGCAGGCCTATGAACCAATTAACAGCTTTAGAAAATGACATGCAACTTTATAATTAATCAATATATATTTCTCTTACCATGTGGTAGTGGTCAGTTGGAATATAACCATGGCATCCAGCAAATATACCATTTGGATTGGTTAATAAGGAGCATTTTTCATCAGCAAATATTTCTGTAAATGAGTTTAAATACAATGTTTTCTTGTATTCAGATCAAACTATATCCATTTAATAAATCATACCATTGTCTGTTCTTATGCATGATGGAGGATCGCTGTTTTGACAACTCCCCAAACTCCACGACTGAGTAAAAAGCTGAGCTGAACTCTCAATGATCCCACTGCTGGTCGTGAAGTCATCTGCTGTGTTTCCATTGTTGTTGCCACAAAGACCTTACAAATACACACAGGAGCAAGTCAAACAAGCTATTTCAGATTCAAAAACACCGCACAGATCCCAGGTAGTGCTTTGTAATATATGTATAAGAAGTAGTAACTAACCGGAGATTGTGTCACTGTTGTTTGTAGGTGGACTGATGTAAATCTGGATTTCAGGAGACATTTGGATTTGTATCTTTAGTCCGAGGGTTGTGTAGACTTGGACGTACATAGAAGACTGCCAGAAAACCAGGGCGTGCTCTGAAAGTCAAAGCTCAATATAAAAGCTCACATAAAGTATTACAGTATTCTACAATACATTTATGCAGTGTTTCTTTTATTTATTTATTTGTTTTAATTTTTTTACCAGACGTATGAAGCTCATTGACATCCTTGTCCTTGAATTTAACCATGTTGTTTGAGAATGTGTATGTGTCCTCACCACAAAGGGGATATTAAAAGATGTGCTGCTGTTTTCCTAAAATCTAAAAAGTATTATAAAATATATACAATTAAATAATTAAATTGCAACAGTAAATAGCCCTAAAAGCAAAAATAGATCATTATATATTATATGTTACTGCTTTTAGGGGTTGCCACAAATGTATTCTGACATAAGTTTTTTACTTCCCTAATCATCCTGACACAACCCTCTTTATTCATCTGGGCTTAGGACCAGCACAAAGGTACTCTAGCTTGTCACAGATAAACATTTTTACATCCTAATCATATAGGTTACCTGTAAAACAATGTGAAATTTACTTTTTTCTTTCTAAAACAGGCAACTACAGCTCACACTTTTTATGTAAATTTAAAAGATGTCTTTATTGTGTAATTGTACATATTGTACAGTACCTGGAAAATCTCAAGAAGGGCTGACATTATGGAGAGTGCATTTTCAGAATACTCTAACTTTATAATCCAGTTCAGACCCTGCACAAAAGAACAGTGTTTAATATTAAAAACAGAGCATTTGGAGAATTTAAGCCTCACTGAGAAGAAGAGACTCACCTGTGCAGCCACGTATTTACATTTACCACCAACAGCATATTCTTTTCCATCAAATGTTGTGACAAACTGTCCCTCCATCACACACAAGGGTGGAATAGGTTGGTTGGAGCATTCCCACTTTCCACCAGAGCACAAACTAAAGAAAAATTATTTAAATAAGCCCAACTTTATTAGAATTTTATAAATATAAGTCCCATTTTGGTTTATTTACCATTTTTCACGCTTGGTGCTACGTATATCTCCCGGCTTGTACAAGCTGTCCGCGAACAAACACTGGCAGCTGGACGCACTCACACAGTGGGAACCCTCTTCATGATCATTAAGCACTAAACCTACAGTTGAGTTCACATTAGATGGTAAGTGGGTTTATTTTATTGTCAAAGTGCCTAAAGGTGGTTCTTACCAGCTGGGCAAACACAGGAGCTGACGAGTTCGTGGCTCGAAAACCTGTCTGGGTCTGGAATATTACAACTGGGAACAAAGGGTGCACCCTGATCCACATAAACCAAGTCTCCGGCACATGTTGGTGCACCTATATGGTAAGAAAACAATTAGAAAACATCTAGGTTTGTCCATTTTGTGATTGGTGTAACAGTCATTAAAAAGGACTCACCACATTTGCTGACACTCCTCCAAATATTCCAGACATAGCTGGTGTTTCCACACTGCTGAACAATCTCTTTGAAGAAGGCACAGCTGATGTACTTGCTTTGCTCGTAGCTGTAAATGTTCTTCTCACATAATTTTATATAAATAGGGGTCGTGTATGTCAGACAATCCAAAGTGTAGGAGAAAAACATTCTGCAGGCCTAAAGACAGGAATAGAAATGTGAAGTAAATGATTATCTATTTCCACTGAGATTGAGGCAAGCATAGGTGCAGAAAGATGATGTGAGGAACTGCAATCTGCAATTTTGCCACGAGATGCAGCCTAAAGCTACACGCACCCCCGTATTTAATTAATTTTTAATCGTAAAGAAGATATAGATTAATATTAGACTATTTCAAGGGGCTTCACATTATGTCAGTTAATGCAATATCATAGAGTATGCTGATTATTATGTATAAATGTATAATATGAATATAAAAAGCAATTAGATTTTTTTTGCCATGCCATTGGTTTTGGCTTGCCATGTTATTTGTGTCAAGTACATAAACTCATTCTGTAGGATATGTTTAAATACAACTAATGTGAAGATGAACCTACTGTATTAATAGTAGACACAGGGTCTCGTATTTGGCATTTTTCTTCTGGGAGGACGCTGTCTGAGATCAGCTGCTCTATGTTGCCTTATAAGAAAAACATTAATTAGTACACACCATATTACTTTGAGATTGATTGAAACATGAATAACTTAGAGAGGGTCTTTATTAACACATGTCTGCTAGTGTGTACTCTATATGTTTAACCTGTGACTGTGAGAGGATTTCCACAGAGTCCAGTTATGTCTGTGCTTAGCGGTTGTTCCAACTCAACCTTTACAAGAGAAAAAAGAACAAAAACAATAAACCAGTTTTGTTAAATACAATTGTAAGCCTCTGATCAATAATCTTTTACCCATAATCTGTCTATTCCTCCAGGTACAGTGTTCCAGACGACGGAGAGAGGAAGCACCATGCTCCTTAGTTTGGTGTAGGTGCCATAAGGAAATATCTGCTGGTATGTGTGGTCGTATGGTAAATCAACACTGACAAGAAAGCAGAACAAAAAAGTGAATTCATTTAATAGATTTATACATTTTCTAACCATTAAGCTATTCTTGCTCCGATGTCATCACTTTACATAAAACAACAGAAATAGTGTTAGAAGTGCCTCTTCAAGTCAAAAAAGAATAAAAAAAAGGGAATGAATAAATGTTAAAAGGTGTGAACTAATCTTTTTGTAAATAAACCCACAGTTGTATAAGTGTGAGTCTGACCTTTGCATCTCCACTTGGACGCTTCTATTTTGTAAAACCGTTCTGATTTTGTTGATAATGATCTCGACGTGGACCAGGAGCCCGTTGTCCCCTCGTTGTGTGGTGATGTCACACTCCACTCGATTATGTGTGAACCTCATGAAGGTAAAAGGGCAATTCGACCGAACGTAGTAACCTGTGCCATTGAACGGCTGCACGACTCCACTGCCAAATGTTTTACAAGTGTCTGATCACAAAGAACAAAATTCAACGCACTGGATCAAAAAGAGGAATTATTCATTCATACAAGACAATTGTATTTCATTATGTGGCATTACATGGACCAGTGTTCTGGAGACCCTAATTTTAAAACTAATCGTGACACATAATGGCCGTCAAAGACTTTATGACACCTAACACGTCTTTGCTTTTAGTGCCTTTACTGTTGGTCCTTTGTAGGGTCCCTTTGTTAGTTTGTCTTCCAGATATTCAAAATTTAATTAGTATTTTGTATGGCGACCCAAAACAAATCTACTGCGAGCAACATTTAGGTCCCAAGTCCTGACCCACTGCTTGGCAAACAATAAACTTGATGACGTTTTACTTGAGTTTTTAAAATCCAAATCATACATCATTACATTATGATTAATAATGTAATAAAAAATCAGTAACACTTACATTTTCTGCTTTCTGCTGTTGTCAATCCACCGGTCTCCAAAACTAAAGACAGTTAAAAAAAAAAGTTTAATCTTTTAGCATTCATTCATTCATTTTCTATCTTTTAACATGAAATATATTATTTGTTTAAAAACTCCTGCATAGTACCTGAAGCCAGTAAAATGCTGGCAACCATTATCCATCTGTAGGCCATGTCGATACTCTCAGTGCCAAGAAGGAAGTTCACAGAGAGCGCACTACATTTACTTATATATGCACCTGTGCACACACACCCACAGACACACACACATATTTCAAGGAGTACACCAGGAACAAAGAATAAAAACACATCAGATTAAACATTGAACTAAACCAAGGTCAAGAAATCGCTGGTTTATTATTGGTTCATATCAAACACACAGCATTCTGTATGTCTTACTGACAATGATTTATGTAATTCCCTCAACTGGTTTTGATGGTTTCTCGGCATCAAACAGAGAAACTAATGCCTCTTTAAAAAAAAAAAATGAGACAATTGATTCAATAATTATGTAACTCACATCTAAAGAGGACAATCATTTCAAACACATTTACTACATTGCAATGTGCTGAGATAAAAGCCCCATGTGAGTTTGTAGCAGTAATTGTCTGTTAATCCTTTAATAGGTACACATGCACTTTAAGTTTGAGTTAAGAAGGTAAAATATTAAGCCATATCTAATGAACAAGGATGATTTTTGGCAAACAATATAAAACTAGACAATGTCACAGGTTAACAAATGGACCATTATGAAAATGAGAAATGAGCCAAAGTAAACACTCAAGGGGCAGGAACCAGGATGTAGAAATTTTTTTTTTTATCTTTTAAATATTTTAAAGTACACGATATAGACATAAGTCTCCACTTATATTTCCTTTGCAACATAGGCCAAATCTTTGTAACAATTTAAGTATTTAAAGCACAATTGATGTTTAGACGGGTGTCACCTGGCAGTCTCAGAGGGCAAATGTTTTTTAATGTTCCATGTGGCTGCTCAACTGACTGACTTTTTATGATAGTGTTCTTTCAGTGGAAAATAAAAGCATTGTTGCAATATTTTGCTGAGACCAGGATGTGCTCAGTGTTGAGTGTGCTGTTACTACAAGCAACTGCAAAACCTTATAACTAGTACATGTATACATTTTCATTCATCATATGCATCTATTATAAGTATAATGTGTGCTGTTTTGAAGCTGACTTTAAGCTCTAACTTGTATCCACGATAAAGCAGAAGCATCAGGGCCCTAATGTGACCCTCAGTTTAATAAATGTTCAACTTTATTATAATGATTTGTCGGAAAAGATTACCAATAAATAGAAAATCAATGAAAGAGATGGAAAGGAAATGACAGAAAAAACTATCTCGGACTGGGATTTGAACCTGGGTCCCTCCACTTTACCTCAGCTACAGAGGTAGAGATGATTTCACTGGAGTTGGAGAGAAATAGGTGTCAGTAAGAGATAGTAACACCTCATTTTAAATTCAGCTGATGTGACCCTCTTTATGACCTGAAAAGCACATTTGTATTTTGATCAGCAGTTTACAACATGTAAGTGTGCATTAAAACCTGTTTCTGTCTTTGCGAGCCACGAACAGTTCATTAATGAGAATTTAATTGCTGTGTTACTGATTAACTAGCTGTTAAATATTCTTACTAACAATAGTCTTGTTTCCTGCTTTCTTCTTCTTCCTCCCGGTAGTTTCTCTTGATATTTTCTGATCAATGACCAAGATTCAATGTAGGTGTTAACAGGAAAAATATTGCCTTATAATATTTAGCTTGCAGCTGTTTTGGTGATATCATAGAAGAACTTTTTATGGCCATAAGCTTTCTTTAAAAACTATTATAGAGATGCTCTTATTTATTAACATCTTCTTTCTCCTAGTTGTAATCCCACTGCCACAAGTATCACTATATTAAATCAATGCAACTAATTTTTTTAATGTATCAAGAATAAACTAAAACAAAGCCATATTAAAAAAAAAGTCTTGCTGAATATGTCTGATTTTCAAGTTCAGTTTTAGCCTAAAGATTATAGTTTGTACAGTCACATGCAGCCAATAGGGGGAGCTCTAGACTCTCTAATTATGAAGGGGTTGTTCACGCTTGTATTATGTGAGAACCATGTGCAAATGTAAACATCACACTTCAGTGCATTTAAATCTTGTAATTTCTTCAGGCTCTCATGTTCAAAGTATTTTTTATTATCTTTGCTGTGAACTGTGGGATAAAAACTGTGGATAGTTTAACTCCTACAACAGCAGCAAGTGTACAGTAACCCCCAGACTGTTATTGTCCTAATTGCACCAATCAAAGCTCTTTTTGTGACACCAATTTCCACATATTGATCTTTTAGCAATGCATTTTTAACCATGTCATTCTTCCACAACGCACTCGAGCTGTTCAGAGAAATTAGCTTTTCTGGGCTCTCGGTTTAATCAATAATTGAAGAAAAAGGTTAGTCGACAATGACAGAAAGTGTAATTAAGAGAGATCTGTACATGAGACAATATTGTAGGACATGTTGTTGTGCCAGAAGTGAATTTCCAGTATTTCCACTGATATTGGAATATTGTTAAGACCTGACAAGGTCTTATGAGAAGTTTTTTGTTGAACTAGAAATATGTGAGAGAAAGACTTTGGGATTATTTGTTAACTAAATGCACCAACTCCTTTCCTGTATTCCTTCTGCTCAATACAGTCATGTTTTCAGTCCATCATGGTTTAGCAAAAGTCATTCATAGCCACTTTAAACCTTGGCTGCATATGTGAGGTAGGGGCTGTATTCTTAGTAAATACAGGCATCAGGGGGACTATAAGATCAACAATGAAACCTAGGCTATATACATCCTATAACTATGAGACCCTATGTTTTATGGTCTGCTATTCTTTGTAGCCAGGATTCTGGTACAGCCTTGTCTGCATCTTCTTTTCTAAAACCCTCCTCAATCTGCTTACCAATCTATCTACAACAAAATGTTATATGAGGCTTAAATTTGCATTATCTTGCACATTCCTTTTATTGAACTATTATTACACTATTACTGGACAGACAAGAACATAAGTCCTCTACTCACTGCTTCACTCCAGCCTCGTTCTTTCAAAACAATTTGTCTGCGTCATAACGACGCTGGTGGTGACGAGCTACTCACTTCTCTTCGCCTGTCTCACCTTTTGCTGCTCACTCGTCTCCAACTCTCCATCAGGACCTCGTGGATGTGGAGCACTGACAACACGAGGCTGGAAAACAACTTTAACAGACAGTGACAGAGTGGAGCAACAACCAACGTGACTCTGAAGCTGAGGGAGAGTCATTGGAAGCAGGAGGCTGTGTTTTTGTTTTGTTTGAGAGACTCGACTCGACTATAGGCTATCATCTCTGTCTCATCCTTATGTCGCGAAAGCAAGCCGACCATGACTACAACCTCCGGAGTATGAGCAACCTCATGGGCGAGCGGTGGAAGAAAGTGAACGACGGCGGGGAGAGGAGTCTCATCAAGGCTCCGTCCAACGCCAGCATCAGCAGCCAGGGCGCCTCCAGCGCTGCTTCGGCCGCCAGCGCCCCTGCCCCTGCCCCGACCTCCACCGGGGACCTGGAGAGAGCTGCCCGCAAACAGTTCCAGCAGGATGTCACTCCGGGATTCGTGTACGTCCTGGCCATGTTCTCCGCGCTGGGGGGGTTCCTCTTCGGCTACGACACCGGGGTGATCTCCGGGGCCATGCTGCTGCTCAAAAGGGAGCTGGGTCTGAGCGCACTGTGGCAGGAGGTGCTCATATCAAGTACTGTGGCCGCGGCCGCTCTGTCCGCTCTGCTGGGCGGCTTCCTGAACGGGCTTTTCGGGCGCAGGGTGTGCATCCTGTTGGCCAGCTTCTTCTTCACCGTTGGAGGAATAGTACTGAGCACTGCTCCCGGGAAAGAGGTCCTTTTGGCGGGAAGACTCATCGTTGGGGTTGGATTAGGTAAGATTTTAAACAGAGCAGAGTTTCGGGTCTCAGTGGTGGGTCATGTTTATTTAGTTCTTCACAAGATTTTCACAAACCCCAAAGAATATTTGTGAGTAGCACCCGTGTTGTGAATTAAAGAGGAAAATGGCTCCAAAGAGATTTAGACCAAAATATGGTTTATGAAAGCCAAATAAAGAGCAAATAAGAGCTTTGTGGAGAAACAGTGAGCTGCCATACTAGAAATAACACACACACATTATTACAGTAAAACAATGTAAACTCAGTGAATTGAATTGAATTAAGAAACGTGTACTAAGGACAAAATTACAAAATTTAACAGAACAGCAAAACTATAATAAACATCTTTGAACAGTTATCTTTGTGTCTGCTGTAACTTTATAGCACATTTCAGCCCTTGTCATTGTTTAAAGCTTTATAATTGGCTCTTTTCTTCCAAAGAGTGACTTTTAATTGAAAATCTGTACCCCCTGCTGCCAGCACTAATGATAATGTAATGTGTTATTGATTTCTGCTTGAACATTCTCCTCATTACAAAGGTCAAATGTCACAATCCTAAGTGACCACAAAAGTCATAGGCTGCAAATGGATTTGGTTGGGGGTTATTTTTATTTTCTCTGTGTCTCTCTCTTGTCTTTTGTCTGATATTTTCCATTAGCCACAGCTTCTAATTACACAGCATGCCTCTCACTGCAGAACACTGGCTCTTAGACAACCATCATTATGGGATTATTAGATTATGTTTGGTGCCATTAAGTGATAAAGGGTTCCCATTTTTTTTAAACAATGAATAAAAGTCAGTTGGATTTCCAGAGGAAGTCACAATGAAGATAAATATTACATAATTCTGTTTCCATGGCGCCCAACCTCATCAACAGCAACATAACTCTTTTTGATGTTTATTCATTTGCAATGCTGCACCTTTGCACAGTGTAGATCAAAAACGTTCTACATAAACACCAGTCTGGGCCACTCTGACTCAAGACAAGGGATCAGTTGTTGCCACCAACAAAGCTCCTACGTTTCAGAGAACTACTGTGTACAAGACAGTCGAAGGTGAGAGAAGGTGAGGCAGCAGCACAAAGTACACACCTGCATGGCTCACTCACTTCTGCTGATGATGTCCTGGATTTGTTTACATCTCATGCAGAGGACGTTGATAGATTCATCACAAGTTGGCAGCATATTCAGAGTTTGGCAAGTGTAAAGTCCAGCTGTTGCTAGACACTTTGGAGCAGATTTTAGAAACTGTTCCTCAGATTTTCTCACAGTTTCTCAGTTTTTTTTAGAATTGCATTGAAGTATTATGAAGGCTTTCGCCATTGGTTGCTTTTGTCTCATCACTGTCCCTGCTTCCCTTTACTCACAATCTGCATCCTTTTCTTTCCTTCTCGCTGTATTTCACATATTTCCCCATGTTTCTCATCTCTTGAATCATCTGGCTGTTTCCTCACTGACTCTACTTGAAGCCAGTGCCCTTTTTTGTGAAAGTGTACCCTTTGATCAGAATTCAATGTAACCCAAATTATTTATAGTGGCTTTTTATGAGTCACATCGTCAGTGAGAAGTGCTGGTTTTCCAGGGTGAGTAGAAGAAGTGTGTTGATGGCACTTTCTCGTTGATTCCTTTGAGATTTGTAGACACTCTCTCTGCTGGTATGTGGAGCTGCACACGGTTTTCTCTCATTAGTCATCGCGGGGAAGATTATTTCACTAAAACCTGTCAGGGCAGAGTTAAGAGTTATTCTTTCTCCACAAGATAAATCCCCCGAATTTAAATCAGGACTGGCCTCTGGAGCATTCTTTATTTTACAGCTGAGACTTTAGCAGTGTGATATATTGTGCTAACAAGCGGTCAACACTAAGCTCTTTTTTTTTCTTCTTTTTTTGGGGAGGGACTTATTAAGAAGAAAATGTAAAATTTTAGTGCATTTTCGAATTTTATGATTACAAGTGACCAGCTGTCGCAATTATTTTGACACAGGACATTACATCTGTTTTCATGTGTTAACAACTTCCTGCTTAAATGCAAAACTATACATTTTGTGTCTCTTTATAATTTTCCCTAAAAATGTTTCTTCTTGCAATAATAAACTGACTTTACAATGTATAAACAAACAGATTTACAGGTATACTTCCTGAAAGTCTTTCTCTTTACATTTCTTTAGGATAATTTTTTCACGCATTTCTCATAAGAAATACATTTTGAGAAGCAGCACCTGATCACACTTTCATCGATAACAAATGTCCTGGACCTCACATATATGTTCTCTGAAAGGTTGTTGCATTCAGGGCAGGTGAACTTAAACCTAGTTTTAATGCTAGACAGTTAAAGTCTGATCCCAGATTTGTTCCCTGTTTAATATTCCTGTGGTTAGATTATGTCTCCTGCCAACCCAAACTAATAGATAGAATATCTAATATCTAAAAAATAAAAGATGAGCCTTCAGAATAAAATGTTCATCAGTAAAGGTACCCAACATTGTTATATTATGAGATAAGAATTTCTTTTTTGAGCACTATGTAACAACACATAAAGAAACACTTGAGATTGCAATGTTATTTCTTAAAAGAGGCACTTAACCCCTTTCTTCAGTCCAGGTCAGTAGCTCTCATGTTGAGAGGAATCTATAGAAAATGCTGGATAATAACACCTTCTGTGATTATAAAACCAAGGACAAAAATCAATCCAGTCCAGCAAACATTTACATTTTACATTTATTCATTTAGCAGACGCTTTTATCCAAAGCGACTTACATTGAGCTTCTAATTACCAGTGTTACAGTCACTGGAGGCAAGGTGGGTTAAGTGTCTTGCCCAAGGACACAACGACAGTATGAACTGTGGGGAGAGTGGGAATTGAACCCCCTACCTTCCGGTTGAAGGGCGACCACTCTACCACTGAGCTACTGCCGCCACACATGTTGTTCTGGTTTTATATTAATCCCTTTGACACAACATTTGTTTTTATTATTGAGACATTTTTCATTATTTTATATGAAAATGTCATTGTCAGACAGAAATATATACTAATGTGATTAGAAGGTGGGCTACACCTGCAACTATGTACAGTTGTGCTCATAAGTTTACATACATAGAATTTGTGATTTTGGCCATTTTTCAGAGAATATGAATGAAAACTCAAAAACCTCTTCTTTCACTTGTAGTTAGTGTTTGGGTGAAGTCATTTATTGTCAAACAACTGTGTTTTCTTTTTTAAATTATATTGACAACAGAAACTACCCAAATGACCCTGACAAAAGTTTACATACCCCAGTTCTTAATACAGTGTATTACCACCCTTAACTTCAATGACAGCTTGAAGTCTTTTGTGGTAGTTGTGGGTGAGGCTCTTTATTTTGTCAGATGGTAAAGCTGCCCATTCTTTTTGGCAAAAAGCGTCCAGTTCCTGTAAATTCTTGGTCTGTTTTGCATGAACTGTACGTTTGAGATCTGCCCAGAGTGGCTCAATGATACTGAGTTTCAGGAGACTGAGATTCTGATGCTATGGTAACCATGACACAAAAGATCATGCCTTGACATTATAGTTACTATGCTAAATATTTCTAAATGGACCGTAAGAAAATATTTGAGTTGTTATTTGAACACAGTCCTTTCAAATAAGTGCATGTTTGCAATGTTAGAATGTTTAATAGACTTTGAAGATATGACTTATACAACACTGCAGTCTAAATCGTTTAATATTAGTATATTACTGTCTTTTCTCAAATGTATGCATTTTGCCGGAAGGGAACAAAGCTGCTGCTTGGTTAATTGGAAAACTAAGCCATTCTGTAGCAGGCTGTAACATTATGAGAAGGTGTTTTCATATTATCCCACACTTGCCGTTGCAATCTTGTTTCTGTATTGGGATCTCCATTGCACGAGTATGCATGAGCTGGTCCGGATAATGAAGCTTTCTGGCGCCACAATTAGGCCTGAGACACTAATAAGCCAACAGTTTCTCTCTGCATGCAATTATTCTGCCTGTCACCTGCACATTAACATTTCTGTCGGCTTTCTGGAAAGTGAATGGTTTAGAAATTCTGAGTCAAACTCACCTGAAAGGTCATCTGAAATGTTTGTCAAACCAGGAAAGGCCAGACAATGCCAAGCCTGTGGTTTTCCCTGACCCTTTTGCTAGTTATTGCACTGACCTTTGTCTAAGTGCTGAGATTGTTGTGTGATATGAGATTCTGGTGAGGATGGCGTTTGAATTGACTCTTATTTAAACTAGATGTTGCAGCTGCTGTAGTTAAAGCTGCAGAATCTAGAAACTTCCCTCACTCTTCCCTCACCCTCTCAAATCCCTCCCACAATAAAAAATTGTGACTTGCCTGCTTTTATTTTATTAAAAACAAATTAAAAAGTAAAATCAGTCGTCAGGTTGCTGTGTAAGCAGACATAACTGCACTGGAACAACCATTTTCCCAGTTTGGCTTTCCGACCAACGAGTCCCTTTCTTTAATAGGAGTGACCCCCTTGTATATGATTGTTGAAAGCTTTCTGTCTATTAAAAAACGTAATTTTTTTCCATCTTATTCCTATTATAATACGCTATTAGCTAATAAAAAAAAAGTAAGCTCTGTTTAGAAATTTGAACCAGAGACCCTCTTTTAGGCCAATAAACATGATTAAACTATGATTCCCTTAAAATCTCTAAATCTGGTAATAATTTCAATATCGTTTGTTTAGTACAGGTTATAAATGTAGTTTTCACAAGAAGCCACAAGTATCAAACCGGTTTAATAGAGGGATTACCATATTTGGAATAGTTTGGGAAGTGCAGTGCAAAGTTAGCAGATATATTGTCTGATGATAAGAACTGAGAAATGACTGACACCTTGAATCTTTGAGAAAAGATGTTGTAGAAGGTTAGATCAACCACTTCTTTTACCCATAGCCTCATTGTTGAGCAGTTCCTCTAAGTGGATTAAACTAACAGCTGACTGTCTTAAATTTTAATAAACAGTGTTTTGTGTACAATACAATCAACACTGTTTAAAATGGGACTAAATGGGAGCATGTCTGGTGAGCACCAAAGACTTTCTGTCTAAATTATCTATGTTTGTAAATTGTCTGTGGAAACAGTAGATCTGGATAAAATAGTGTTGTTAATTACCTAAATTTAATTATTTCCTATCTGAGTGCTGATTAATGAGCTGTTTTTTATAATTAAGTCACTGTTTGTGTTTAACTTGATGAAAGCTAAGTTTAGACTTAATGAGGAGCTGTTTGTTATTGTAGTAAGTGGGGAATAACATCTCATGCAAATGTTAAATGCAGACAAGGTTAGAAGTTCAGAGCTCATTTAATTTGCCACGTGGTGTTAAAATCTGTCCAACGGCCTTCTACAAAAATGACACAAGCGTCAAATTATGAAAGGGCACCACGGCTCCTGTTTTTTGTTCTGAATTAGCGTTAAAACCACTTAACAATTTGCTGCAATCAAAAGAGCCCTTCTTTCTCTACTCTGCATTTTTAAGAATCATCTATTAAAGACAAATATGCTTCTTCCAACCCAAGTAGCTCCTTAGTCCCTGTTTGTAAAAGTCTTGCCTGTGAGAAAGGCTCTACTGAAGTGTATTTTCTGATCAAGTGAGTCAGTGTAAAGCTTTGTGCTGCATGCCTAAAGGCTGCCTCCACAAGACGAGACATCATTTTCATAATTCTACTTTTTCAAAAACATAGCTACCTTTTATTAGCAACAGCTGTCTCTGGTTTTAGATGGAGTGGGTGTTTTGCGTCTCTTGCTTCGTGAAGTAAAAGCACATCTACATTTGAGGCTCAAAATATAGAAACAGTTGCAGCTATAAAGCAACACAATGTAACTTTTTTCTTTGAAATTTATAGACTAAAAGTGTTATATAAAGTATATGTAGAATTAAATATATAAAGTAAAAGTCATTTTAATGGTTTAGTGACATTGAACTTTGAAAACAAAGAGGACTGCTTTAAAATACTCAACTAATTGACAGGGCATGTTTTAACTTCAAGAAAGAAATGATGTTGGTCTCATCAGCAACAACGATGAGACTGCCTACAGGGAAGAGATCCAGCACCTGTCCACATGGTGCAACGAAAATAACCTGCTCCTCAACACCACCAAAACGAAGGAGCTCATCGTGGACTTCAGGAAAGAGTCTAGAGGCACACACGACACCATCCACATCAATGGAATGGGCGTCGGCGTGTCTGGCTGACATGACCTGGACAACCAACACCTCCAGCCTGGTCAAGAAGGCTCACCAGCGCCTCTTCTTCCTGAGGACACTGAGGAAGAACCAGCTCTCCTCGGCCATCCTGGTGAACTTCTACCGCTGCGCGATAGAAAGCATCCTGACGAACTGTGTCACAGTGTGGTATGGGTGCTGCTCTGTCATGCGAGCGCAAGGCATTACAGCGGGTGGTGAAAACTGCCCAACGCATCACAGGGACTCCACTTCCTGCCATCGAAAACATCCAGAGGAAACGCTGTCTGCGCCGAGCTCGCAGCATCCTTAAGGACTCCTCCTACCCAGCCCACAGACTGTTCTCCCTCCTCCTCCGGCAGGCGTTTCAGAGCCTCCGGACTAGAACCAACAGACTAAAGAACAGTTTCTTCCCCAGAGCTGTGTCTTTACTGAACTCTAACCCTTGCTGACCCCACACCTCTCACAGACTCCTCTCTCACCCCCCACCATGCCACTCCCCTCACAGACTCTCCTCTCACCCCCACCATCCCACTACCCTCATAGACTCTTCTACCCCCACCACCATCCCACTCCCCTCACAGACTCTCCTCTCATCCCCCACCATCCCACCATCCCCTGCACTACTGCACCTTTGCTACCAACTGTTTACATTTCACTGTTTGCACTACCTTAAATCTACTGCTTACCTTAAGCTAACAATTAAGCTACAATTGTATACACCTACCTGTAAAATTCTGTTCATAGTCAGAGACATCTGTATATCACGTGTGTGTGTGTGTGTGTGTGTGTGTGTGTGCTTGTGTGTGAGTGCGTGTATGTGAGTGTGTGTGAGTGTATGTATGTGTACGTGTGCATGTGAGTGAGTGTGTGTATGTGAGTATGTGTGCATGTGAGTTTGTGTGTGTGAGTGTGTGTGTGAGTATGCGAGAGTATGTGTATGTGAGTGAGTGTGTGTGTGTATGTGTGTATGTGAGTGTCTGTGTGTATAGCCCTCCCGGTTTAATTCCCCTGTGAGTATGTGTGTATGGTGGTGTGTGTATGTGAGTGTGTGTATGTGTGTGTGTGTGTATGTGTGTGTGTGTGAATGAGTGTGTGTATAGCTCTCCCGGTCTAATTCCCCTGGGTGTATGTGTGTATGTCAGTGTGTGTGTGTATGTGTGTATGGTTGTGTGTGTATGTGAGTATGTGAATGTCTGTGTGTACAGCTCTCCCGGTTTAATTCCCCTGCGTGTATGTGTGTATGGTTGTGTGTGTATGTGTGTATGGTTGTGTGTGTATGTGTGTGTGTATGTGAGTGAGTGTGTGTATGTGTGTATGTGAGTATGTGAATGTCTGTGTGTACAGCTCTCCCGGTTTAATTCCCCTGCGTGTATGTGTGTATGGTTGTGTGTGTATGTGTGTGTGTATGTGAGTGAGTGTGTGTATGTGTGTATGTGAGTATGTGAATGTCTGTGTGTACAGCTCTCCCGGTTTAATTCCCCTGCGTGTAAGTGTGTATGGTTGTGAGTATATGTGTGTATGGTTGTGTGTGTATGTGTGTGTGTATGTGAGTGAGTGTGTGTGTGTGCGTGTAGCGATGCGTGTGTATCACATTACATTTAGAGTACATATTCAACTGTAAATGCTGTTTATAGAAAAGAGACACCTGTAATTATATTTATGGCACACACTCACCTTTTTATAGTAATAACCATCTGTATATTTATATTCATTGTACATATTACCTGTAAATCCTGTACATCTCCATATCCTGCACGTACGCAACCATTGTATATATCCTGCACTTTACTGCTATTGCACTTCTGGTTTGACCTAAACTGCATTTCGTTGCCTTGTACCTGTACTTGTGTAATGACAATAAAGTTGAATCTAATCTAATCTAATCTAATGTCACTATCGTCATTCATTTCAAGAAATTATCACATTAACACAACTCTCTACAGATCAGATTCATAATGAGACATGCAGTGTTTGTTTGCACCATAAAAAATTGCAGTCCTTTATGAGCCCTAAATCAAAATTGAAAAATTATGTAATGCTTTAAATTTTAGAAAGCTGGGGTTAAACTATCAATCTTTGTCTACATTGTATTGTAGTGGTTTACAGCCATTCCTCCAGCCACTTGCACCATGAGTATTTTTTACTGTCTTCTTTTTGTAATTTATGGCAAAATATCCTTAAAATACAAACTACTTCATCTAGAAAGACCTATTTCTGTACCACTCATTGTGTCTCTGATTTGTATTGATGTACTGGGAGCTGTCTCTGGTGCTGAAAGGAGAGCTTCATAATGAGAAAGAATAAGATGCACTTACATTTATGGGCTGTCATTTATGGAGAAACATTTAATCCTTAATGCACTTGATTTGAATTGTGTTCAGGACAAGGCAAGAATGGCAAGAAATATATTTATCAATAAATTATAATCATTTAAAATGCCAGACCTGTTGCCAAAAGCACTTATTTACCCTGCTCTTCAGTCTTTAATATTATAACCAGCCATTAATTGTGAAGTAGCTAGCTTTACTTTAGCTTTACTTGACATTTAATATATTTCTTACCTGAATTGTGAAATGGAAACGCTCCATTAGTCTTTGTAGTTGTACAAGTGTCAAGCTGTTCATATGGCTCAGTTAAAACAGGAACATGAGATAAAAGATGTATGAAGAGAATACTGATATAGGCATTGAGGAGTCAAGTGTGCTGAGCCCTGTATATATACAGTATGTCTGTGTATGCAATGAAAATCCCACAAACACATTAGAGCCAGTAGATTGGAGTGAAAACAGACTCCATGGCTTATGTTGTTTGTCTGATCTGATTAATTGCTTTGGCCTGAAATATGTGGCTGCTTGGTTCACCTGTTGTTTAAAGCAATTACATCTGGTGATGAAAATCATAATATTTATCAGTCTATTTATCATCAGTAGTAGAGAATGGAGAACACATTATACTGTAGTGCAATGACAAAATCTACAATATGTACAACAAGTGTTCATTGTAAAAAGGAATTTGTGTAATTTTTGGCCTATTGGAGCCTGAAATTGTACGAAAAAGGAAGTGTCAGTGTGACCAGTGGAAATTCAGATATCACATCACAAGTCACATTGTTATTGCAATATTGAATAACTGTAATTACAGCCATTCTATCATCATATACCAACTTCTGTCATTGTCCAAAAGGGTCCCCAAAGGTTAACTTTTCCTTAAACCTTTCGTTAAAAACAGAGCGTTTTGGAGTGAGGTGATGTTAATATAATATGTGACAGGCTTAGTTGTCCCACTGTTATAATAATTCTATGTTATTCAGAGAGACAGTATATTTAAAAAGAAAATGGCCAGGTTCTTGCAAGAAGAAGCAAAGCAGACACGCACGTATCAAGGCTACATAGTGACTATGTAGCCTTGATACGTGCGTGTCTGCTTTGCTTCTTCTTTGCTTCAGGAGGTAAACAAAACATTTTATATCACTGCAGTGGGGGCTGTTAGAGGGAGGTGTATCTCTCATACAGCCTCCCAAAGGCCCCAGCTCCAGGTGCAGAAGTCCCGTGGCAAACCATGTCTCCAGTTATGTCTACTCCATGCTTGGACTAGCATCGAGAACATGATATGATTTGACATGACCTGTAGAGAACTATGAGCACCCAGTAACTATAAACAATATAAACAATTATAATATAAAAAATTATTATAACATTCCCCCTCTTTATGCTGATAACCATTAGCATAAACAACATACTAGCTTGAGTGTGAATTGTATACTATGACAGAAGCGAAAACCCAGCAGGGCTGTTGACCTAGCCTGAGAACATTTGATCAATTGGTAAAATGACCTACGCTGGGAAGAACTCTTCTATCCACCCCTCGCCCCAAAGGCGGTGACAAAACACAAACATCAAGCATCAAACGTATGTAATCACTTCAAATGATTAACTTACAACACATGTCAAAACAGACACAACAAATTATTATATTGGATAATATTAAAATCAAATGGGAACCCACAGAGTAATGCACTGATTCTTCAAAGTCAAATTCTTTAAAGTCCATAAATCATAAATCAAAACACAGTGTGACTTCAAAATCAAGTAGAAAAATTTGCCAGAGGTCAAGCTGCCTGGAACCACCTGGAACTGTAAGACAACAATGTTTTTAAAAGTATGTTAATAAGAAACTTTAAAGGAAAGTTTACCTAGTAAGATAGAGTCTAGTAATTTTAATTTATTCAATTTCTGTTAATAGACCTTGTAGCAAATAAATCTCTCATTTGAAATAACCACAGCACTAAACTCAATTCCCTTTACTAATGCAACTAATTTTCAGTATTCAAAAATTAGATATGACAATATAAAACAATCAACAAATAAAACTTGTTACTTTGTGGTGCTCCTTTTACTTTGACTGTGAATAACTAAAAATTAAAACACAAACCATTTCCTTCACAGTATGGGTTGGGTTTAATCAGAGAGAAAAAGTCATAGACAGAGTCAGTAATTAAATTCTCTGTGTTCCAGTCCTTTTGAACTTATAGTTTATCCAGTGCTGTGAAAAATGTTCGTCTATATTCATTCACTTCTTAAATCCGTATAAGCTTGTTGTGCATTCGATACAAGGTTATCTTGTTGTGAAAGCCATAACCTGCATTAACTACTGAGGCATGCTTTGTTTATTTCAAAGGGATCTCCATGCAGCTAATGACTTGATTTCCGTGGCAGTGGTCAAAGCAGACAGACTAGATGCCAAAGAGCAGCTGATTAGATTTTTGCAGCAATCTGCATCTCTGGTTTCCGCCTTCTTGTGACAATCCTGTCTCTGCCATAACTTAGATAAAGACTGGACTGGAAAGGGTCTATTGAACCGTCTGCATCTCTCTTCTGATTTAAGTATCTACATTAAAAGAAATATATATATTAGCGCTTCAGTGATGTGGGCTTATTCTTCACCCTGTTTGCTCTCATTCAGGAATTATTTATATTTCTTTATCAGTTTGATCATTTTCGTGTCTGAGTTTATTTGCTTTACATTGTCATTGTTGCTATTAAAGGTTATTGACAATTCTTTCTGCAATAGCCTGTTGAAACATTAGTTCCTTCAGCTGCCTGAAACATCTTGTACTGTGATTTTAGTACATTTAACCCAGACATGGCCCAGACTGTCACATAAATAGTCCATGGCCACAACTCTCCCAAAGACTCTTCAGCAGGCTTTATTTGTATTTAGCTTTTGTTTACTCATCCTCTTTAAATTGAGGACATGAGACAATATAATAATAATGACTGTGGAAGTAAAGAAAGGTCTCGCCAACCAATCAGAGCACATCAGAGCATGTTTGGGGATGGGTGACATACAAGGGACAGGCTTTTCTATTTTTATTTTTATCCTGAAAACAGCATTTTTTTTTAGTTTTGACCTCATAATGCAAATGCAAATCTAAATTGCCCATAGTGAATGAATGTGAGAGTGAATGGTTGTCTGTCAGTGTCTGTAAGTGTCAGCCCTGCGACTAACTGGCTATTGTCCATTGTAGGCTTGGGCGGTATCCAAATTTTGATCCCGTCAAATCTCCTCCCTATTTTACCTCGGTATACGGTATTACCGTGAATAATTTAAAAAAAAATATGACGTAAGGCTCAGACAGCGTCACCAAACTCTTGGCTTGTGCCTAAACTGTTCAGAAACTGAATACCAAACACTAATACTGAAACAATTACAAAATAACATGCACAACAATATAAACAACTTTTATTAGCAACAAATAGTTTATAAAAAGTGCAAATACAAGAGTCAAACAGAATTAAATGAACATAAACATCCAGAACAGTAGTTTTTTAGAGTGTGGGACCTCTCATAAAGCACAGCACACAGTCATCACTTTTATTACGATCGCTGCTTTGATTAGCGCATTTGCGCTGACTATGTTTACCCCTGCCTCTCCCTCCTCTACTGGGTAAAGTGTCAGGATGACCAACACGTAGGCTATTTGTCCCAAACAGCTGTCAATAGAAGCCGCATTATTCCCAAACTCCCTGTCACTACCGCGGCCACGGCAGTACACCCGCCTGGCTTTTATCACCTGTGCTAAAGGTAAGCTGCAGGTGCTAAGGTAAAGCAGCAGGTGCTACACGCCACGGCTTCACTTCCCAACATCCCTTCACTACGCTGCCAGAGCGACTAGTTTTCTCCCGTTTATTTCACTGATGTTTGGCAAAATGTGGAAAAACAGCGTGCTTTATGAGAGACACTGAGAAAGGCACGAGCAGCGCGCCGCTGTCCAAGTTACAAACGCACTCACTCTCGCTCATTCTCACTTTCACTCGGCTGAAAAGACTCTAAAAAGTAGATGTTCTCCCTCAGAATCAGAGTCAGCCATTACTAATACAAAAACTTCATTACAGGTGTATTTTTTATTTGTTATTTTCATGTTTATCAGCTCGCGTGTAGAGAATGAGGCTTCTATTGAGCCGGTCCTGACACTCCCACTGAGACGCGTCTTTGAGGTCTTCTTCTACAAATTTTTTTAATGGCAACACATGGTAATAGTGGACTAGAAACAAAGTACAAGGTGTCTGACATCTGGTGGAAGGGAGTGGAAGC
>CM044547.2:18623490-18688490 GCA_024416835.2 Perccottus glenii | reverse complement strand
CACCTCTCCTGCCAGTTTGAGTCACACTATCTTACACTGTTAACAAATACTTTATTCGGAAGAGTTAGAGATCTAATTGAGAAGGTATTACAACATTGGGGTCAGTGGTTAGCTATCCTTGTACTGCTGTATGTTTAGTCCCTTATGTGCCTGTCTCTTGTGCTGTGCAGGTATTGCTTCTATGACAGTGCCGGTGTACATTGCTGAGGCCTCTCCTCCTCACCTCAGAGGGCAGCTCAACCGTGAACACCTCTTCATCACTGCCGGACAGTTCACTGCCAGCCTCATCGATGGCGCCTTCAGTTACCTGCAGCGCGATGGATGGAGGTCAGACATCAGTACACGTACACAAAAAAAAAATGTACTGTGACTGCAGTGTCTTTGTCATTTACAAAACCTGCAGCTTTGAAGCTAGATTAAGACAATAACATTACAAAACATTCTGAAAGGACAATTGTGTGGATGGTTTGTAATTTATCTTAAAATCCCATACACGTATGTACTTCCTGGCCATCTCCAATTATCTTGATAATGTTACCAGCTGTGGTATTTCTTTGATACTTATCCTATCAAATGCCAGAAAAGTCCCGTGATTCGCAAATGTCAAACGCATGCATATGTCAGAGCCTCACATTTTCTGAGAGGAGCAGTACTGTACGCTCATAAATTGCCCTTGCACTGTACGCTCTATTGTCCTTCTCTGCTTGGTTTTATCTTGTGTGGCTGTCCTTTTCTGCTTTACATGAAACACATATTAACAGTTTGAGGAGAGTTGTGTCTTTCTAAAGATTAGAAAGTGGGTTTAAGAAAAGCTGGCAGACGTTCCTATAGCAGCAATAGATGGGAGAGTTTAGGTGTTTAGCCATAATAATCCTGGGTTTAGCCATTATAATCCTGGGTTTGTGACACAAACTCTCTCTTTACTAGAAAGATATCAATAGATTTTGATTATTTTAAAGTTCTTAAAGCACCCTGTAACGCTTTTTTCCTAAACATTGTAATTCCCTCAGCTCCTGAAAAGGAGGGTGAAGTTTTGTTTGGTCAGAAGTGGCTCCAACTCTGACCATCAAAAACAACACCAGCTGCATGCACATTTCAGCAATGGACAAAATGGCATAAGCAAACAGATCTGGCAAAACCAAGTGACTGGGTGCTGTCAGTGAAAAGGGAGAACATACACACGTGGACAAAAATGTTGGTACCCTTCGGTCAATGAAAGAAAAACTCACAATGGTCAAAAAAAACTTTATATAACAAAAGTAATAATAAATAAAAATTCTATGAATGTTAACCAATGAAAGTCAGACATTGCTTTTCAACCATGCTTCAACGGAATTATTTTAAAAAAACCTATGGAACAGGCCTAGACAAATTGATGGTACCCTAGAAAAGACTGTAAATAATGTGACCAAATGGACATGTTAATTCAAGGTGTGTGCACTAATTAGCATCACAGGTGTGTACAATCTTGTAATCAGTCAGTGGGCCTATTTATAGGGCTTCAGGTAGTCACTGTGTTGTCTGGTGACATGGTGTGTACCACACTCAACATGGACCAGAGGAAGAAGGAAAGAGTTGTCGAGGAGAATAGAAAGAAAATTATAGACAAGCATGATAAAGGTAAAGGCTATAAGACCATCTCCAAGCAGCTAGATGTGTTCCTGTGACTACAGTTGCACATATTATTCAGAAATTTAAGATCCATGGGACTGTAGCCAACCTCCCTGGACGTGACCGCAGGAAGACAATTAATGACAAATCAAAGAGACGGACAATCCAAATGGTAACAAAAGAGCCCAGAAAGACTTCTAAAGAGATCCAAGATGAACTCCATGCTCAAGGAACATCAGTGTCAGATCGCACCATCCGCCGATGTTTAAGCCAAAGTGGACTACATGGGAAACGACCAAGGAGGACACCATTGTTGAAAACAAATTATAAAAAAGCTAGACTGGAATATGCCAAACTACATGTTGACAACCCACAAAGCTTCTGGGAGAATGTCCTATGGACAGATGAGACAAAAATGGAACTTTTTGCCAAGGCACATTGGCTCTATGTTCACAGACGGAAAAATGAAGCATTTCAAGAAAAAAACACTGTCCCTACTGTCAAACATGGAGGAGGCTCTGTTATGTTCTGGGGCTGCTTTGTTGCATCTGGCACAGGGTGTCTTGAATCTGTGCAGGGTACAATGAAATCTGAAGACTATCAAGGGATTCTAGAGAGAAATGTGCTGGCCAGTGTCAGACAGCTTGGTCTCAGTCGCAGGTCATGGGTCTTGCAACAGGACAATGACCCAAAACACAGCAAAAAACACCCAAGAATGGTTAAGAGGAAAACATTGGACTATTCTAAAGTGGCCTTCTATGAGCCCTGACCTCAATCCTATTGAGCATCTTTGGAAGGAGCTGAAACATGCCGCCTGAAAAAGACACCCTTCAAACCGGAAACAACTGGAGCAGTTTGCTCATGAGGAGTGGGCCAAAATACCTGCTGAGAGGTGCAGAACTCTCATTGACAGGAATCTTCTGATTGCAGTGATAGCCTCAAAAGGTTGTGCAACAAAATATTAAGTTAAGGGTACCAACAATTTTGTCTAGGCCTGTTCCATGAGTTTATTTTTTAAAATAATTCCGTTGAAGCATGGTTGAAAAGCAATGTCTGACTTTCATTGGTTAACATTCATAGAATTTTTTTTAGGCCCGATCCGGTGATGACCGGGAGGGCCTATTGTTTTTGCTCGGATTATAATTTTTTTTTTCTGCAAAATGATCCTCAATTTGACCCAGTAAACGTGCAACTAAAAGTCATTTTTATTGGTCCCATACTTCAAGCCCGGCGAAAAATTTATGTATTTGAAGTCCCCGAAAAAAAAAATACAAAAAATGACTCAGTGGCGACCCCTAGAAAATTCAAAATACATTGGGCCTATGGAAAATGAAAGTAAATTTTTCCAATGTAGAAATACAGAACTTGGTACATCCATAGGACACCTCAGGGCAAACAGAAAAGTCTATGACAGCCACACCCTAAACTTAACAGGAAGTCCGCCATGTGGGGTGAAACCCGCTGCCACCTAAATCGCACCGCAAAAAGTTGCAACTCATTGTGTTTTAATCTAAATGGCCCCAAATTTGGTGAGTATCATCTAGACACATGTGCCAACCAAAGTTGTGACTTTGTTGTTGATCTTATCGGGTATGGGTGTGGCAAGCCTGAAACGAGGTGGCCATTTTTGTGAAAATAAAATGTCTCTTAACTCTCAAACGCCTTCTCGGATCGAGTTGGACCCAAAAAGGCGTTTGTGCACATTCATGACCTGAACACAAAGATATGTAAATAAAAGGGTTATCTTTAGAAATGTCTCTCCAGCGCCCCCTACAAACTTATAATGGGACCCAAGAATTTAGTTTGTCATAGAGACATGAAATTTGGTACACACATCTCTTATGTCATGAGCATAAAAGCCAATGACAACCACCCCTATCTATAAATGTGTTGCCATAGCAACATCCCAAATATGTGGAAAAAGTCAATGGGAAGTGAAAATTATAGTTTGTCGTAGGCAAATTAAACTTGGTACACACATCCACCATGGGCTTATGAACAAAAAAGCCAATGGGGACCACACCCTATCACACACGGAAGGCGGCCATTTTGAATTGAAAAGGAGAACCGACTTAAAATACACCTCTTTTTAAAAGAACACAGAGAATAGCTGCTTCATTCCACAGACACCAAACTTGGGCAAAATGAGCTAAACACATGTATGTAAAATAGACGGGTGTTTTTCTTGACGTTTTTGGTCGCGTTATATATTTTTTTATTATAATTTGGTATATTTTTTTTTAGTATAATTTTTCTGTAAAATTATCCTCAATTTGACCCAGTAAACGTGCAACTAAAAGTCATTTTTATTGGTCCCAGACTTCAAGCTCGTAAAAATTTATGTATTTGAAGTCGGAAAAAAATATGAAAATGACTCAGTGGCGACCCTACAAAAGTCAAAATACATTGGGCCTATGGAAAATAAAAGTAAATTTTTCCAATGTAGAAATACAAAACTTGGTACACCCATAGAACACCTCAGGGCAAACAGAAAAGTTTATTACAGCCATACCGTAAACTCAACAGGAAATCTACTATGTTGGGTAGAATGTGTGACCACCTAAATTGCACCCCTTGTGTCTAAAGGCTTTTCATCTAAACAGCTCCAAATTTGGTGAGTATCATCTAGACACGTGTGCCAAAAAAGTTATCAATTTGTTTATTGATACATTTGTGGCTGTGGTCGTAATGAGTCTGTGAAGAGGCAGCCATTTCTTTGGGAAATAAATGCCATTTCCCAATTGCCAGGATCCTTCCTTTAGAGGAGGCCCCTCCAGAGCCAAGGCGAGGCCCCTCCAGAGCCAAGGCTAGAGTCCTCAGAATCCTTTGGAACTTGTAACCTTGTACTTTTAGACAGGTTATATTTACATTTTGCCTTTTTAAACAGGGGGGTGCAGCGATTCCTGAGTCATCTCAAATCTCCAGCCAGTACTTTGTTTTTCCCGCCTTAGCCCAAGCATAATCTATTATTTTCAAAGGTTCAGACAGCTCCCAGGAAAACCAGGGATTGTGGAGACCTTTAACTCTAAATTACAAGGTGGTATAGCAGGCCCCAGCAGTAGCACAGGCCCGGTTATTTGACATTACCGTGAAGTTTACGCTTTAAAGCACGAAATGCGATCCTCCGAGTGCATGTGTTCCCAAGGTCTCAAGGGAGGCGAGGGCCTTTATCGCCGCTTGCGGCTTTAATTTATTATTACTTTTGTCAGAATAAAGTTTTTTCTGTGACCATTGTGAGTTTTTCTTTCATTGACCGAAGGGTACCAACAATTTTGTCCACGTGTGTAAATGAGTGGCTTTTTAGACATTACATGAACACATATTAGGTAAAGTAACACACAGCTTGCGAAAGTGTGTGAAAGCTATAGCTTGATTCATAACAATTTTGCGATCTCGTTTTATGCTCTTTTTCCTGTGGTGAGCGTGTATCTTTTCATGATGCTTGTACAATCAGGACTGGTGCTTTATCAAATGCTCTCAAACAACCAATGACCATTCACTAGATTCAATGCAGAGCACTTTAGATCAAACCCAATAATAAACACTGGTCTCATGTGTTTCCTTAAATCAGTAGAACTTTATCAAAACAACTCTCATTTATGTAAACTTACTGTATCTTTATTTTTTTTTAAGTTGGGGAAAACTGTTTAAACCCAAAATAGTATATTGTAAAAGCAATCATTTGTAAAAAAAAAAAAAAAAAACAGGCTTTTTGATGCCATTTACTATTTATTATGGGGTATTTTATAAGTTACTCAGGAACGGAAAAAATGGCTAATCACAAGCAACCACATGCTTGAAAAAGGAGCGTTCGTATTGGTCTACACCGTGATATGACGTTCCATAAAGTGTAATAGCTGCCAATAAAGTGTTTTTTTAGCATGGAAAATATATTTTAACACAGACAAACACTTCAAAAAGAAAAATATCAACAGAGAAAAGGGTTCTTTTGAGGGAGAGTGGAGTTTGAGACAAGGATGACAACAGAAAATCAGGTACTGTAGCTTTAATTCCTGCTCGTTAGGTCTGCAGAGCTGACTTGGCCCTGGTCTGTTCAGCAGCAGTGGAGAGACAGAAACAGTGAGCAAGTGAACGCCTTTTGCTAAATTTAAATCACTATTTCCAATGTGCAAAGATTAAGATTGTGCTGATATTGTGCACATTCACCTCCTGAACTGACTCTTTGACAGTGACAGGAGGGAGGTGTATGTTTCGTCTCAGGTCGGCCCGAGGAGCATCGTAGACCATCTCCGGGACAGCGTTAGTTTCGAGTCCTGGATGGAGGACCGGATGGAAAGTTGAGGGGGTGTCACCGGGCTGTCAATTGATGATCCCTAGTGCATAATCTAGGCATTGACTACGGCCTCAGTAATTTCATAGTAATTATAGCAGCAACAGAAGATGTTTATTTAAGGAGCCTGAGGTGTGTATAAACACAAAACCAGTAAATACGTTCAAATTCAAATGTATTAAAGCAAAACAAGTAGAACATAAAAAAACTGTATTGCAAAGTGAATTAGTATTTATACTGATAATTGAAATCGTTCAAATGTAAACACAAATAAGAAGTTGTGTTAAGTTCAGGGAACAGTTCATATGCAGGAAACAAGGTAGAACGTAAAATAATCCAAAAGAGCGAAGGGTAGAAAGAAGTAAATTGTAAAAAGTAAATTGTATTTACCTACTGCACAGGTAATGATAGCTCGCCATCTTGAGGTGACTTGAAAGGGTTGATTTCAATTCATACAAAAAAAATAAATAAATAAAATGAGTTAAATGGTTTCTAGCCCAATAGCTTGGTTCAGCAACGCCAACCAGAGCAAGCCACAGGCACAGTGTGAAAGGATGTGACCTCTGTGACCCCGTTAATTAGGGTGAACTTGGGGTAGCGGTAACATAAAATAATGATAGATTACTAGTCGTTAGCATGACTGTTCTTCATTATTGGTACCAGTGTATTTGTCTATTAATAGTAACTAATTAATAGTAACTATTTCCTTGACATTTTAGGTTTACTTTCAAACAGTATTGATATTTGTGTAAACCTGGATGCTGTGATAATATTTCATGCGTATTTGAGGCATCCAAATAAAGCCTTGACATTTTCTTCTGTGTTTAGTTTTAATGAACTAAACCACCTGATGCTTGTAAATGGGTCAACATAACCTTAAAACATGTGCATCAGCTTTTTCCTCAGGATGATTTCTTTTTTTTAAGTAGTTGATTATTGTGCACTTCCTCGCAGGTACATGTTGGGCCTGTCTGTTGTTCCTGCCGTGCTCCAGTTTATGGGATTTCTGTTCCTTCCCGAGAGCCCACGCTGGTTGATTCAATGCGGTCTCACTCAAAAGGCCCGGCGTGTTCTCAGTCAGATCCGGGGCAACCAAAACATCGACGAGGAGTACGACAGCATAAAGAACAGCATCGAGGAGGAAGAGAAGGACAGTGGAGGAGGTGAGTAATGGGACTCATAGCACGCCTGCAAAAAGAGATAGATCAATAACATACTTATAAAGTACAAACAACATTCCTGTACAATTCAATAAAAACGATGAAGAAATATTTCACTGTGTTTCCTGTCATGCTCTCGAAACTTGAGTATCTTGTGCTGGCTTCATCAAATTTATAAGAATAAGGTTGTTGCAAAAGCTGTTGTTGGTAGCTGTAGATAACTAATGTTTTAAGCTCTAGATAAAAACTCTTAAGCATAATGAGGCTTACGACGAGTTAGTTTGAGAAAAAAGAGCATTTTTTATTAAACTTTCATTTATTAAAAGGTCAAAGTAGGACAGCCTTTTTACAGTGCATTATTTCAGCTTAAGTATTGTGTGAACTATGGCCACTGTTTACAAATTGGACTGTATCCTCTGATCTCTGGTGAAGGGAATATTATAGACCACTCCATTTATAGTTTGCATTTGCAGCACAATCTTTATTTGAATTGGTGAGAGAGAGTAATCAGACTGAAAATCAAGGTTTCAATTGTCACAGTGTGTTTTAGGGGGTGTTAAAGGAGGACTATAAAATCTGTAATACTTAGAATAGGCAAGGCAAGGCAATTTTATTTATATAGCACAATTCATACACTGGGTAACTCAAAGTGCTTTACACGAATAAAAGACAATTTACAAGATTTAGATTAAGATTAAAAATTAAAAAACATTTTAAAAGAAGAGTGCATATTAAAAAACACTTTAAGTTGTAATGTAGGCGGAGCTAAAGAGGAAAGTTTTTAACCTCCCCTTGAACATTGTTAAAGTTGAGGCTGTTCCAGGTTTTTGCTGCATGAAACTTAAACGCTGCTTCACCCTGTTTAGTTCTAACTCTGGGCACGAGCAGAAGGCCTGTCCCAGATGTTCTCAGAGTCCGAGGAGGTTCATAAGGAACTAGCATGTCAGAAATATATTCTGGTGCTAAACCATTAAGAGACTTGTAAACCAGCAGTGCTGTTTGAAAGTCTATTCTCTGAGCAACAGGAAGCCAGTGCAGAGATTTTAAAACTGGCGTAATGTGGTTGTACTTCCTGGTTTTGGTTAGAACCCGAGCAGCAGCGTTCTGAATAAGCTGCAGCTGTCTTAACCCTCGTTTTGAGAGACCAGTGAGCAGGCTGTTACAGTAATCTAACCTGCTGGAGATAAAAGCCATGGATAAGTTTCTCTAAGTCTGGTTGAGACATCATCCCTTTGACTCTGGAAATGTTTTAAGGTGATAAAATGCAGATGATGTAATTGACTTAATGTGACTGTGGAAATTCAAGTCTGAGTCCATGATGACCCCTAGATTTCTAACCTGGTTTTTAGATTTTAGAGAAAGAGATGCGAGGTGACTGCTGACACTTTCTCTTTGTTTCTGTGGCCCAAAGATGATTAGTTCAGTCTTGTTTCTGTTCAGTTGGAGGAAATTATTTTGCATCCACACATCAATCTGTTCGATGCAGTGACACAGTGAATGGATTGGTCCATTTTCACCTGCTGTGAGTGAAATGTAAATCTGAGTGTCATCTGCATAATTATGGTAGGATACGCCACAGTAGGGCTGGGCGATATGGCAAAAATGTGATCTCGAAATAAAATATCCATATTGAACGATAACGATTTTCGATATTCGATACAAGTTGTTAATGCTTCCAGCTTAAAAATAGTATGCCTGAATGACTGAAGCCACAAAAATGAGAGGGTTCATTAAATTAAACTATTGTAAACATAATTTGTAAACATTACAGTTTTTTTCCAACCAGAAGACTAACTGTAAACAGTGTCTGGCGTTAAGAGGTACATTAAATGTGCAAAATATAAACATAAAAATATACAACTTCTAGCAAGTGCACACAATTTGTAAAACTTTCAGTTGTATTTTTTTATTCTTTTTTTGCCAGGAAGACTGGTCTGTAAAAAGTGTCTGGATTTAAGAGGTAGTTTAAATGTGCAAAACGTAAACATGAAAATATACAACAACTAGCTAGTGCACACAATTTGTAAAACTTTTACAGGTTTTTTGCCAGAAACACTAGTCTGTCCACAGTGTCTGGCTTTAAAGCTGCCCTGTGGCAGGACACTATATTACCACCTGTGCTAAAAGCACGCTCTGAGGGTGAGCTGGTGGCAGGAATAAACAGGTAACGTTTTGCCAGGAGGCTCACTCTGGGGTATATTGCTGAATTGATCTTCCACCATTCCAGGGGGTTGGTCTCGCTGTCTGCATCTCCTTTCTGTTTCCTGTATGAGATGTGGCGGAATGCGCATGCGCGGGTCTACACAAAAATGAACGACTCGCTCTCTGAGATGACTAGTTGTTCCCGAGTCATATTAAAGACTCGTTCAAAAAGAACGAATCTTTCATGAACGACTCATCACTAGGGGTGAACAACTCCTGCTCTGACTGCAGCTGGGAGGGGCTGCTGCGCGAGGACTGGGCCGACTATGAGTGCTTTGGGATGTGGGTGGGGCGGCAGCACCCGCTGCTCATTGATTAGAGAAAGAACGATGTGTGCTTTCACTTCAGAAAGTCTCCAAAAGTCTCCAATAACTCCAGAAAAAGTCGCTAGATTTGTCGCTAGTCCCTTTTTTGAAAATTTGTCGCTAGAGGGGTCTGAAAACTCGCTAAATATAGCGACAAAGTCGCTAAGGTTGCAACACTGCTGACGTACGCTGCTGTCGCATATTTCTGCTGTGTGATTGGTTCTTGGATCTTTTTCTTCTTCTCTAGTATTATTGGCGGATCGCAACCAATTGTTTCCGGTGCATACCGCCACCTACTGTACCGGAGTGTGTAATTCATGTTCTAGTACTTCCGGTTATGGTTCATGGATCAATCCATATCAAGTGAAAATGTCCGGAGCTTATCATCGTTATCGATTTAAATTTTATCGCGATTCGATGTGATATCGTTTATCGGCCCAGCCCTACGCCACAGCTGCGTATTAACTGGTCTAAAGGAAGCATGTAAAGATTGAATAATAGAGGTCCCAAGATAGACCCCTGTGGAACCCCACACGTCAGAGCCTTTTGGTCTGATACACAGTTTCCAACCGAAACAAAGTACTTCCTGTCTTCAAGATAGGACTGAAACCATTTAAGGTCAGTTCCAGTGATACCTATCCATTCTTCCAGAATAGAAGCACAATGTAAGAGTGCTCATAATATATCAGCTGTAGGTCCGGCTATAGATTGATTGCAGTCTGTCTTTTGGGAATCCTTGATGTAGCTTAAGTGTTAAAAACTGTTAAAAACCCTATGTAGTGACATTTCAAATAAATGGATATTTTAGGTACAATGTTTAAGCTCTATCCCTCATATTAATTCAGGAAGAACACTTTTAGGTGTTGCTTGAGTGAGTTTAACAGCTTTAAAGATACACACTACAAAACACCAATCCCTTTTTGAATTTACATTTGCTCCACTCGCTGTATAAATGTTTAAATAACTTTCATTAGAGTGGCAGCTGTGACTAACATGACACAATCTGGAGTGCTGTCCAATTACTGGTGTTGCATCAGTGTGCAGTAAACTGTTTAATTTGAGAGGTTTGTGTGCTGTGTTTGGTGTCTGTGTGTATTACTGATGTTTGACAGCTGTCCATCAGGATTATGCTCAAGGTGGCTTCAGTGTCAAGATGGTTGGATATGTCTCAGACTGCCTCTTTAATTTTGGTTCATGGTGACATTTTCATTCCTCATTTATCCAAAGCAGCAAAGATTAGGCTTTTATTGCTGCTAAATGCTAGGATATTTGGAAACGTTGTGTCATGTAATAACTATGTTAAATTGTGATACTGAACTTACCCGTGATTATTGTGATAAAAGGCAATACACAGCTTTTTACTTTTGTATTTGGTTGCATTACTGTTTTGAATTAAGGACAACTATTTTGACAATAAATATTCATCACAATGAAGTCTGTAACTGGTCAATATTTGGTGCCTGACACCTGATAGTGTGACTTCAATATTTGTGGTACTTGCTACTGAAATGCAATAGCCCTGCATTAGAGGCATTTGTTCTGGAAGAATAAGCATTTTCCTTTACAGAGAAGATAAAAGTCTTTGGATAATTCACAAGTTTTTTTCCACAAAAGCTCTCTGATTTCTTTTTCTCATATTTGTAACAACTCCCAGACAGCTGAGAGTGACGACGTGATCTTTGAAGGAAGAGGGCTTGTTTCTTCTCACAGTGATGTCCTCCACAGTGGGTTTGATGAGACGGTTCACTCCCTCCTTCCTGCTGGGTGATCAGTCTAGTCTATTGTAACAACTATAAAAGCCATTGGCTTGATGCACAGATGCGATGTTGCACTCAGTTGCAATCCCAGGACTCCCGGGGCAACAGTGCTAACCTGTCAATCAAACTGTGTGCACTTTATCGTGCCATCCTTTTCTCAGAGTCTCTGTTGATATGGTTTAAAAGACTGTAGGATAGACCCCTTTTGTGGAGGCTATTGTGCTGAATGTCTTTTTGTTCCTTGGTTTATACAAAGTACTTTTCATTTCGAGATGCAATGGGTTCATTTTAGCTTTTAAATGTAATGTTAATAGACAATTTGTGGAAATAACAAGTAACAAATGGGTGATTGTGGTCATTTTCAACCTTGCTCAAGCCTAACAAAGCCACAGACAAATGAAAGTGCTAATCAAAATGAATGAATGTGTTTATTAGTTTATTTTAAAATTGTATTCTTTGACACTCAAAACTCTTCATCCCTATTAAAAATTATGTCCTTTGGCAAAACAGAGCTGTGTTTTTTTTAATTAATAAATCATGCATAGTTCGCCCTGAATGTCCCAGATGTAAAATAACTTTCTTTTTGTCCATTTTTTTTACATATGGTGGCAATGTCATGAGTTATTTAAGATGATAATAAAGGTAAAAAAAAGTAAATCATAAACAAAATGTAAAAACAAAACTAATATAACAAATGTTTCAACAGAGAGCATCAGTAACTTAACAGCACTCCTACAGCAACATTTACTTTTATGACCTGCTGCAAATGAGATACAAAGCCAGACACCAGTCAGTATATCAGGAATTCTCTAAATCTATGACTCTAAGTGATGTTTTTTCTGTAAAAGTTTGTCAAGTCAGGTTATTTTGTTCCACATTTACTTGTTCTCAGTATGGTCTTCTACTTGTGGCTTGGAGTAACACTACTTTTATGCTTGGTATTTCTTTTTCCACTGAACTGTAACCTTGGCACTCATAAGCTGTTATCGCTTTGGCACAGCTACGCAGTTTTGTTCTCCTCAAAAGTCCAGCGGTCTGTAGGTTAAACGCTATCCTGATAAGAAATAACAGAGTAGAGGTATCGTATCCACTGTTTGAGGTGCTTATAGATAAAGCACAGTGAAAAGTAAATTGTGGGTAGATATACTCACAGAAAAAAAAGAGGAAATGAAATTGCATCCTTACTATCTCTAATCAGACTTGACAACAGAGAACACCATGTTTCTGGGAGAAGTGCCTTCCATGGATCCCTTGGGCACATGTTGCCTCCAGTAAAGTTAAGTCTTTATCAGAGATAGCACACACACACACACGCACACACACACACAGATGGAACAAAACACACACACACACACACACACACACAGATGGAACAAAACACACACACAGGCAGCGGAGTCTCCCTCAAGGACTCTGTGTGTGTCCATCTCTTTTTTTCTCTACTGTAGTTAGTGTCTCCAAGTCACTCTTACTCACTCCTGCAGTCCCCAGAGTTAGTGTAAGAGTAGGTAATAGAGCAGGCTGGCTTGTCTTCACTGCCGTTTAGATGTAGTCACTCAGACCACCCGATTGAACATGGTATTCATCCAATTTATAAACAGTATTGTGTTGAAGTGTATTGCTTAAGTGATTGTTTGGAAAATAGGGTTAAACGTGGTACTTTTATATAGTTACGCTGTAGAAGATTTCCCGGTAACGCTTTAGATTAGGGGCACATGGATTCATGCATGAATTCAGTTCAGTTTCAGTTTTTAACCATGACATTTTGTTTTCGCATTAGTTTAAATGCATCCAAGGCCAAATACCTGTGAGTTTTTTCTTGATTTAATACAAATCAAGAAATCTTTTAATTCCTGACCACCATCTGGACCACATCATTTCATGGCTTGTACCACTATGTTGGCAATTTACATGCTCTTTTTAAGTGCAGGCAAATGACCTGGGGACTGACTGTCTCCTAGCAACCAGACAGACAGACTTGCAGAAAGAAGGCAGGCCCTAGACGGACAGATGGAGAGGGCATTAACAAGAAACAACACACTCCGGGGTTTAAAACAGAATGGGCATATCCATGTGCTCTGATTAGCCCATTCATGACCGAGTGACATCAAAGTTGAAACGAGTTAATGTAGAGAAGTCACCCTAGATAAAAAGGGAGTTGAGGTCATTCAGTTGGACAAAGATAAAAAGGGAAATCATAGCACTGGGCAAAGTCATGGCAAACAAAAGGCAAAGTCATTCAGGAGGACAATGAAGTATTCCAAAAATAGATGCTGCTTTAGTTTCACAAAGTTGGATTAAATACTGGATTTGAGACCCTCTCTGACACCACCAGGAAAGAAAAGCTGCTTTTTGTACTGGTTTTGTTTTTTGTATTGTATTTGCTTACATAATATAATGACACATTATAATATAGACTTTATTATATTCACAGCAATTCACTTTATTTGTTACAGCCGCTCACAGAAAAAGTATAAAAAAAATCTGATTGTAGTGGGTGTTCAAATAACATAAAGCCAACAAAAATGTATGTCTTTCCCAGCTCTCCATCTTCTAATATTGAAACATCTTATCAGTTATTACAGCTATTGTCCAGATTGCATGTCATGAAGAGCCAAACAAAGGAAGTCTAAAGCCACAAACACTTCACAACTTTGCTCTCTTCTGATTGGCTCACATTCATTCTTAGTCGCTGTCATGGCAGTTCATAAGCGCAGATTATGACAACTTAACCTCAAAACAGTGAGATAGCTACAAAAATGTCCTTGTTTCAGGAAACTTTATTGAAAAACTTTCCGTCGTAGGGATTATGGCGTGCATTGCAGCTTTCAGGTTGTATAATACCGCCTGTATCTGGATGAGTCACCTTTATGTATTGAAATGCAGAGTCAATCCTTAGATCGCTGCTCAAAATAAACTGTAGACAAGACATTTATTTTTGGATAGCCCTTTAACAGCTACCTCAAAGCGCTCAACAGACCCAAGACAACCCTGTCCTTAGACCCTCCGTCTGTTAGGTTTTAGTCAGGTGGACTCCAAATGCAGAGGCTGAGCCAGGAATGAGGTTCAACAGTTTGTTGGGAAAAAAAAACAACTCAATGCAGAGAGTTAGCTGGCTCTCAAACTTAACTTGTACAGAAGTAACATTTAGAAGAGTGCATTGATCCCCAAAGAGAAACTCAAATGAAAAATTCTCCTTCACTTCTACTGTAGGCTTCACTCAGACTTGTGCATTTGAATACGTCATTAAACAAACAAAGCTCCTCCAGTCCCTGGTGATTAAGTAGACCCTATTGTCTTGAGCCAATGACCAATCAGAGAAGACAACCAATAAAACCCCTTTTTTCAAGCCTTACACTTCAAGGATTTCATAAAATGCTTGAAAACGCTGGTTATACATCCACAAAATCTACAAATGTCTGCATACACTGGAGACATTTTGTGTGTAACAGCGAAGTATGTGGCAGATAAAGTTTAAATGTTTACTGTGACAGATTTTTTTCATCTTTTTTATGTTACTCATCACACTGATAAATACTTAACGTTGTATGGCAATGTAAAGGTCAGACTATGAAATGTGAATAGCCATTTGGTATTAAAGTGCCTCCGGCGCCCTTTAGAGCCCTCATTAAGTCTTCTTGTACATTACAGCGGAGGTTTCACACTGAAGAAACACAGCCTCAAAGTTTATAATTAATCCTTTTCTCTACTTTGATTTGAAACAATCCTCTGTAAATGACCCTTTATCCTGGAGTGTTTCTAAACATGACTTGTGCAAAAATGAAACAGCTGCACTGTGCGCTTGTCCCGAGAGAAACAGACGTGCCCTGGCCCTTTGCTGACATGCAGGTTACCATGGAAACAACACTTTTCTTTCCTCTCAACTCACACATCACACTGATAATTGTGTGTATCACCTCCCTCTGATAGATGCACGCGTTTAACACTTCATGTACTTTTCAAAGGTGAAAAAAGGCCACTCTGTCAAAGCCAGTTATAAAGCTTAGATTTATAATTACTTGGGAATTAAAAATATACCTGACAAAATATAATAACATCTAATCAACCCCCACTGTTTAACATAAGTACTCCCTGTCATGATCAAAACTAGCACTTAGTTTGAGTCCTTGGCAGTGACATGCAACTACACAGAATCCACGAAAAAATAAGTTATACATGAATTTGTTAATAAAACTATGGTCCTTGCTACACACAATATTTCAGGCAGGCTTTTTGTTTTTGTGTAAATGAGACAAGTCTGTAGAAACATCCTAGATCAGGGTTGTTTCCTTTACTAAAAAGGAAAGGCAGCTGTCTCTCAATAACTGGATCTAAAGCAGAACAAACCGTCATTGCAGCAAGGTTTTGTCTGCCGTTTGAAGCTAATTACTGGCAGAAAAATTAAGTACCACGAGTGACAGACCAAAGACCACACAGTTGAACTTCTTGGCCCAGGAGCCAAATCCAGTGTGATTTAAATGGTTAAATAATAATATGTCTTTCATTTAATTTCATGCAACAATCATTCTTGACAACATTTAAGAAACATGACTTTGTTGAGTGTCTTATTTATTGATTGTGGACATGTAAAAAAGAACTGAAAGAAAATAATTGCAATATTAGTGTGATTAGATAATAAAAAAAACTTAGATAATAAACATAATATTTTGGTGTTTCTTGTTGTAAATTATGGCATACATAATGTGTAATTACAGCACAGTCACATCAAATTGAATGGTCAGCTGTCATTGTCAACCTTGTCTATTTTACATTGTAGACTTTTTATCTCTTTAAAAACGGAACAGATGTGGCGTACTTGCAATGTCAGACGTGGTATGAGAAACAACTCAAAGTTACTTTGTCTAATTTAATCATTTCATCTATTTTCTGTTTTTCCTGATTTAACTTTTAGTCTCCATGTCAGTCTGTATTGGTTTTCTTTATTAATATGTTGCTCTTTTGGAGTTGCATTGCTCTTCACTCACTGATGGTTTGACCAAATTAAATGATTGGTGGTGGTTTAAAAAAAAAACACATTGGAAAAGGATCTCAACATGAAGCCACGTGATTGACACCAGAGTAGCATTGTTAGTTACTTGCTTAAAAAAAGCCCCAAAAAGATTTTTCATGATATATTTTTATACAGAAATGTTAGGTTACTGTGAAATGAGGTATAAAATTGCTATTTTCTATTGAAGCTGTATTTCTGAAGATAATGTGCTGTCAGCCTCAAGTCAGTGAGTTCTGATTACTGTTTTTTGAACCCAAGAGACATGGAACGAGGGAAAAATGGGGCAATATGACAGGCCCACTCTGTCAGTTGTTATTGAGCCATTGTTCATGTGAAACGTCATAGCTCTCTCTATTGAACATATTGATTACTTGGGAAAGCTTGTCCATAACATTTCTTGTTGTTGTGTGCAATACTGCTCGACTCATATGTAACCTCATGGGCCTTTACGGATGAGTGATGGCAGCAGGAGCAGGCCATAGATCACTAGAGCCTCCATTAGCTGCAGTACAAGTGATAGTGTCTCGAGTTGCTTGACTGCAACCCTGTTCCCTGAAAAAGCGGAAACGAGATGCTGGGTAGAAATATGCTATGGGGGACATTCTTTGTGTGACCGGTTGTGAAACACGGCAAGAATTGGCCTAAATAACCTCTGTTGGTAACACAGCTTGATGTGCCAGAGCGTGCCAAAGGCTATAAAAACACGTAACTTGGAAGCGTCTTCAGGACGTCCGGACACGCCCACAGTGCGCATTGAAGCGCAGCATCTAATTCCTGCTTTTTCAGAGAACAGGGTTGGAGTCAAGCAACCCGAGAAGTTCCTTTTCAAAAGCTACACCCGCCTTTGAGAAATACGCTATGGGGAATGAGTACGAAATAAGTTATTTAGGCCAATTCTTGGCTTGTTTGAAACACTTGGTTCATAACTGGTCACACATGTTCCCCAAACCGTATTTCTACGCAGCATCAAGGGTAGCTTTTAAAAGGGAACCTATATACAGCACTGTGTTTTAGGCTGTTGACATCCGGATCAGTGTTTGTTGACGAAAATTATGACAAAAAATTTCACAACAAAGGTTTTTTGCAGACAAAAATGAAACAAAATGATCATAATCACTAAAATGATAACTAAATAGACATTTTCGTCAACAAATAAAAGACGAGACGAAAACAACTTGTGACGAAACCCAGTCAGGAGAAGGGAAAGATTAAGTGGAATGAACGGGATGAGTCACGTAAGCCAATCTAAGCGTGCCTTGTTGTTATAAAGAGCTTTTCTGAAAATGAATCGAAGTAAATAAATATTTGCATTTGATGTTTATGATGCCAGTGTTTATGTAGCATAAGGAATAGCCTCCTGTTCAATGCACTTTAAATTCAAAGATGGTTTAGATGATACGTTTATTGTTGTTATTTAGCTTTCTTGGGCTATAACGGCCTTTTGATAATTGCACATTTAATTAAAAAAAAAAGCTGTGAATGTGTATTTTGCATCTCTTTGATACACATTGATGTCTTTTTTTTAACTAAGCCAAATGGGTGTGTATTGATTTAGGGCTGCCTTTGTTTGATGTTAAAAATCTGTATTGTATAAGGCCCTGCATCACTCAAATAGGCAAGCTATCTATCGACAAGTAACCCATACAACACTACTTAAAACAAATGCCTTTGATAAAGTTGTCTGGTTCTGAATTACCAGAACCACTGAGTAAAACCAGTAGACTGTGTGTTTATTTAGAGATTGGATGCACTAATGACTGCAACATATGTCTGTCTGACAACCAGGAAGCAATAAGAGTCTTTGTTTTTGTATAAATTTTGTATGTAGATTGTATAAATGCCGACACAGCTGCGCCGATCCCTGACAATCTGTAAATCTGTAAATCGGAATACTCCTCGTGAACATGTCTGATTGGTCAGGAGAATCATAAGCCTTTAGTAGCCAGTTTTGGGAGCAACACAGCAATAAAGGTAAGCGACTGTCACTTTTTGCAGTACGTCCTGGTCTATAGTGTGATGCATATTATCCACGCCAGACAATATCCCTACTCAAAGGGGCGAAATAAACAAAATAGAAAAAGAGATTATTTATATAAAAAGTATTTACTGTTCATTTTATGCTACACACACAACATTTTTTGTGACTTTAATTAGGGCTGTTTAGTAAACCAATTTCCTGTCACAAGAAATAACTCCAATTGTATGGACATATTGATTTAGAACTTATAAAGGACACCTAATTAATATTTTTATAAACACGTCTGTAAAACGTGTATAGACGTGTATAATAAACGTACAGCAGTTAAATTAATGTTTTTAAGGCCTGATTGTTCTGTTGAACTGTTTGAGTCAACTGTGTCCAGGTAATTGAACAGTACAACAAAAGCATTCTACATTTATGCACGTCTAAATGATTCATTCAATTGTGCTCTAATCACTTGTTATTCATGTGAATGCTTGGGCGCAAACAAACAAACACACCTAATGGATGTGTGAAGGCTTCAAGTGACCTCCACCACAGTCCTAATTCTCCCACTGATGATGAATTATTCAACATATTTCAACATTTTATGAAATTCTGCTGCTCAGGGTTCGCTCACATCCACAAGGAAATTAAAATGTGACCCAAGCTTTATACTGAGAAGAAGGGGTTTGTCATATTTCAGACCAATCATATTAGTATTACAACAAGTGCTTTCTATATAATATATTACAGTACACGGCATATATATAAATTATATATAAAACTACATAACTTTTCAGTCACCACTGAACTGCTTAAAGGACACGTGACTGTTAAGTTTTAGTATTTGTATATACAAGTTTTGCTTATCTGAGAAGATTAGTGTCTGTGTGCCAGTCACTCATAATTACTGTACATATTAGAGTACTAGGTAGAGCTGGAGACACTGTGTCTATGAAAGAGAGGTTATTCTTCCTGTTTATATCAAGGACCTGTATTTGAATTCTTTGGATGCAGTGCCATGTCCTATAAACCGGAAGGTTGGAGGTTCGATTCTTGCTCTCCCAAAAGTTCACATTGTCCTTGTGTCCTTTTGGGCAAGACACTTAATCCTCCTTGCCTCACAGCAGTGTGTGTCACTGGGACAACGGATGGACAACGGATGGAAATGAGCTATAATCTGGCATGTTTACATTCATGTGGTTGTGTCTCATGTATGTTCATTAATATGCACTGTCTCAATCAAATAAATAAATTAATATTAATATTAATAATGAAAAGTTACATAAAATTGACCATAAATTAACCATTTGGCTATATTTGTCAGACAGTGTGTATGTAAAAATACTTGTTCAATCAAATACATAGTGCCTGAAGCAGAGTATATGATTTTAAAACTTTTATTACACACAAGGGAAGATTTGGCTGATTTTGATCATCACAGCAATATTCAACAATGCTGTTTGCATATTGTCTGTTTTCCATGCAGCTATAACACGGAGCAGTCGCTTCACATCCAAGTCCCACTATTTACAGACGCAAGTTTGGTTCTGGGCTCTAGTCTCAAATATGACATAATTGAATCTAAACATGCTTGAGGCTTTGTCTTCTCTTCTAATCTACTTTTCAATAAATGAGCTTTCTGCTCTAGTGCTTTTCATTCCCTCTTCTCGATGTGCCTCTCATGCTTGAGCTCTAATGGGCTCCTGACACAGGGTAATATCTCCATGTAAGACAATTGGAAATGACATACTCTGGCCATGTTTAGTTTCCATTTGAACAACAAAGGGTCGATGGGGTGTTGTACGTTGGAGTGCAGGGAAATAAAACCAGAGTCCCAGCTGGGACATTGTTGTAGAGGCTAGATTAGAAGAGGATGCAACGCAAGGCAAGCTGCAGCTGATGAAAGCAAAAAGAGAAGATTTGGGAATCTTATCTTTCGCTATTCTAATAATAATAGTAATTGTTTTTTACAATGTATCTAGCCTCTTAAAAAAAAGTAGTGTATGCAAACTTTAACCTATAGGTATTTTTTCCTTTGACTAGTGCAAATGTTTAATTATACTCTGTTTATTAGCAACAGTAAATTATTTGGAGACAAGGCAAGGTGTTGGCACTAAACAAATTAATAAAACTAATAAAATTGTTTTTTCTTTTTATATATTAGTTTATATTAGTAGCTTAGAGTTCTCGTTGAAATTTTGAAACATGTTTTAGAGAATAACTAAAACAGGTATAACTAAGTCCCTAATGTGAGCTCAGCAGAAGCCTTCTCCTCAGATATAGCCAGATTTTGTAGCCCAGAAGCAAATGATATAGTGCTGCTGAAATAAACAGTAGAAGATTAACATTGTTGCAGAGTTGTATAGCTAAGTCTTGAAAAGAGCTCCTGAGGTTATACAGTTTTATGTGAATTAAAAAACATAGTATATTGTGGTAATCCTATTTACTTTTCTTTATTATTGATTGCCTTGTTCAAACTCCCAAATTAGTTTTTTATTAAAGCAACACTATGTAACCTTTCTCTAATTTTTGAAGAGTAACAGAGTCTCATGTGAGTTCAATGTGAAAAGTAAAATGTTGCTTTAAGTGGGCAGTAATGTTGAACAGGCTTTTTCAATACTATGTTATTGCAGTAACTTTTAGATTGGCAACAATGTTCACTGAAAATAGTAGATTTGTTAGGTGTAAATGGAGCTCTCGGTAGTTCATGGGCCCCAGGAAATTGCCTTACCTGTGTGTTATATAGTGTTATATAGCAACCTGCAAAAATACCTTTTCTAAATCTCATATAAACCATTAGTCATCTTTGCTCCTAAAAGACTTTTCCTTTGCTCATGTCAGATGTTCTACAGTCTGACTAATGATCACTATCTTGTCACTTAAAAGATGAAAAATGAGAATTTTTCTGCATTGTAGCACTTTAGTTAAAACTTCAGAGCTTCGCTTTACTGAGCTGAACTTTGAGCAATGTTCCTTCAAAGATCCTGTGTCTGCCTGCGCTGACAGCAGTCACTGTGACTCATCCGGGGACGCCAAATTCAATTAAATGTGCCTGCTGAATTGTTTTGGGGAGAGTGGGCCCAGTGAAATTACAAATCACAGTAATGGTTATGACTCAAATGTTCCTTCATGGATGTATTTTATAATGTCATGAAATGATCATTGCTGAAACAGTTAGTGAAATGGATTTTAATGGAAACATAAATGAGGGTTAGATGAATATAGGCAACAGGGCCTATCATTCCTGCCTATGAGTCATACTGAAAACATGCATTGCTCTGTAAATGTATGACCCTCTGAAGAACCTTGCCATTTGCATTAGGGCCATTGTATAACTCATTAGACTGACAACCAGACGACAGCAAAATGTCTCCCGAAATTTTATTAGAAGACAGCATTTGTGTGTATCTAAAGAAATAAACCCTTTCACATTAAATACATTTCAGATACTTTCCTGAAGACATTTCGAAAGTCCCATGCTTTGATTAATATCTGTTTTCTTCTGTTCAGTTTGAAATAAATGTAACAATGATTATTTTGTTTACAGTCACAAAAACAAGCCATTATTGATGAGCACTGAAACTGAACCAGTCTGTCTCCATAGCGACAGCAGCTTAAGCTACCAACAGAAAATACTGACAGAAAATACACAGTGAAATTAAAAAAGAATTGAGATCATAGGTGCTGTGCGTGACACTGCGGCAGGGGCCGAGGCTAAAACCAAAATGTTTGGGTATCTGGCTTTTTTTTTTTTTTTCTGAAAAACTGAATTCAGACACAGATGCATCGTGCAAGTGGACAATTATAATCAGTAGTATTGAAGAGTGTAAGGGAAAAGTTACCTGCCACATATTTAGGGTAAGACTTGAGTTTTGAGTTATATCCCTGAAACAAAGAAAAAAGTGCTGGAATGGTGTTCCCTGCTAAACCACACAAGGTCAAGACATTTATCTGTTCCTTGTATTTCCTTATTTAGATTTATGAATTCATTGGTCTTACCTGATCGTGAAAGTCTTGTTTTTGTGCAAAGCTGTACCTTTGCTTTGAATTGCTTTCTCATCATGTGGTACTTGGATTTGTTTTGTACAAGAGTTACCTAACCCCACTTGGTTTGTCTTAAGGCAACTGTGACGCATGTTAAGACAAAGACAGAAAGAACAAGTGAAAGCATCTTTTTCTTTTACCTTGGTGTGAACTTTTTAAAACAGGTTTTCAGAACCTAATACATTTGAGAAATGATACAGCAGCATCTCTAGCAGAGTCTCTAGACACATTTATTATTTTCCATTGATACTCATACACTTCTCTTGTAACATCTTTGGCCTATTAAACCAACCTTGACTTCGTACTCTTTTGGGAAATGTAAATCAAATTCTGTGCACAAAGTCAGCCGTTGAATCTGTATGAAGGTCATGTCTTCACCTTTTGAAATGCTGAACACACTTGGCTGCCCTTCAGCACAATGAGTGTCTTTGAGAAGCGGTTGTTGCCCATCGCACTGCCTTTGTGAGTGAATGTCTGAAGAAAAGAATGGCCGAGAGTTGCAAACAGCTGAACCTCAATCCTATTCTGCTGTTGCCCACGCTCTAGCACTGCCGGACAAGTAGGAGATAATTTAAGCTATCTTGGCCCGATCGGAAGGGAAAGAGGCAGCTTGAAACTCGAAGTGAAGCTTACATTGAGACAGGAATGGGCAGCAATCACCTGACTCGCCAGTGAACCTCTCTGGAATGGACAGCCGAATATGTGACGGCTCAGGAGTGGAAGTTCTCTGGGCAGCTTAATCAGGAACCTGGTCTGTGGTATCCTCCTTTGATAATCGTTATCGTAGTGACTTTCCTCTCTTGCGTGGAAGATGGGGTACTCATTTATAGCTTTATAAACGCAACAGACAGTAAAAAACATGGAAACAATGTCACAACACATTAAAACATACAGTAAATACAATACAGAGTATTTCCATTAAAACCCTATTCAAATGTCTAGTGTTCACAGACTTGATTGGATTTGAGCCATTGTTTTACTTAAACAGTCTCAGATCTGTCGAGGACTTACAGCACTGTTCAAATAGTGTCTTTATGTCCACAATATGATTGTAGAGTATGATCACTGAGTAATAATAAATAGTACTGATTTCTTTGATTTTTTGATTTGCTGTACCTTTTTTACAGCTGGGTGGTATTTTGTTTGAGTAATATTGTCACACCGGCTGTGAATACTTCGCTTGGAGAAGTTCAAGATAAATTTTTGTGAGCTTGTAAATTAAGTGCATATTTTCTTTTTTACAGATTTTAAACAGCACTAAAGGGCCTTGCTGTTTCTTGGCAATTATTCAAACAATGCAGACCACTATACAAGGGCAAAAACCAAAAAATCAAGTGGTTTGAATCACGCTGGACTGTAACACTGTAACCAAGTTTAGAGAGGTTACTTGAACTATTGCTGTTTTTAGCCCCAGTTGATTTTAGTTTAGCTGTAGTGTGTACTTAGTGAAGTGTATGTGTATGTGTATGTTAAGTTCTACTTGGTTGACCATGTATCTTTTATTTTGACCTCTGCACTCACAGGAACAACATTACAATGATTTCCTCCCATTGTCCAAAGGAATGCATGTATATTTTGAGTTAATCTAAAGTGCTCATAGTGAATAAATGTCAGTGGTTGTGTAGGATGCACAACTCATAAGATAAACGGTATAAAATCTAATTAATATCTCTTTTTGGCTGATACGACCCTTTAGTTGTAATACTGCACGGGTCACAGGTGAAATTAGCAACACTGAAGAAAATCATTCGACTTTATACATAATTATGAAATACTGAAATCTGGTGTGATATTGATAGACAGTGATTCAAGATATATATTTTTAACAGTGGTTGTGTATTCTAAACCCTAAATATATCAATTGTTTTTGGACAGCTCAGGAAACGTGGATATCTACTTAAAGCAAAATCACGTATGCATTGCCTTAGTAAACAGTCTGTTACATGTGGAATAGTTGGTAATATTATCTTAGCATGACAGGTTGTGGCTTAAAATAGTAATTTGTGGTTGGTTGTATGGATTTCCCACAGTGTAGTGTCAATTTTCTCACTTCTCTGTAACACCTACAATACATAGCTGAATAGTGTAGGATTTCAATGAAATATTGACCTCCTTCTCTGGCTCTGTTACTGCTTTCAGACAAAAATAAATAAACCACTGACCCTCTTTGTTGTAGCAGCTACATATTCTGTTTTCAGAAATCAAACTCACACTTGTTACTTAAACACACACAGCACTGGGGATTTGTGTGTCACTTTGTTGCAGCGACGTAAAGAGGGGAACAAAAGGACGTCTGCTCTGAGCTCTTGTCTGTTCTTCTCTAGGATAAGCCGCTTATTAATAATTGAACGAGGGGAGTTGTGCGATGGCATATCTATCATGATTTCACTGAGCCTGTCAGAAGCCCTGCATACACTGTAAAGATCTAACTCCATACTGTAGAAGATGTTAGCGCTCCAGCTGCATTTTTGCTCTGTTCAAAATGGGATAATGAATTGTTAGCCACTGATGCTGGCTCTCACTATTGAACCCAACCCCCATGATATACACGAGCAAATGTGTGAAATAAAAAAAATAAAAAAAGTCTGTTCTTGAATGGTGGGAAGACCTATACTGTATTTAACCTTATTTCAGTCAGGACCACTTGAGTCAAAAATACCATAGACAATTCTTTAGCCAATTTTTATAACTTTTATTTGCATGATGTTAACGTTACATTTGGCGGTATGGCTCTGTTCTAAGTTACCCATACTTTCATGAGCTCCATGAAAGCTTGTCAGGTAACAGCAGCAGCTTCTGGGGACAATCTCCCATTTAAAACTGGGAGAGCAGCAAATAAAATTCCCCCGTTGAGAACAGAGCATGCATCAATGAAAACAGTATGACATTGATTAAGTTAAACAAAGTTAAGGAGGCGATACGGGGAGGAGGTGGGTTGCAAGCAATGCAGTGGAAGCAGCCACGCAGCAGACTGAAAATGCCTTAAATAGGGCGCCCTGTTTGAACGGACCAATTGAGTGCTATAGCAATCAGATCAGCTGATCTGGGTGTCAGCTGACAGCAGAGCTTGACTACGTGGCCTGCCTGAACTGACGCTGAAACGCTATATTTCAGTCAGGACCACTTGAGTCAAAAATACCATAGACAATTCTTTAGCCAATTTTTATAACTTTTATTTGCATGATGTTAACGTTACATTTGGCGGTATGGCTCTGTTCTAAGTTACCCATACTTTCATGAGCTCCATGAAAGCTTGTCAGGTAACAGCAGCAGCTTCTGGGGACAATCTCCCATTTAAAACTGGGAGAGCAGCAAATAAAATTCCCCCCCAAACAGACCATACCAGGCCAAATCGAAGATGCCATCAGAGATTAAAATGAGCGTTTTAAAGAAGCCAAATCTTATTCAGTAAAGATAAAGTCAACAGATTAACGTGAATCATTAAAGTTACATTTGGCGGTATGGCTCTGTTCTAAGTTACCCATACTTTCATGAGCTCCATGAAAGCTTGTCAGGTAACAGCAGCAGCTTCTGGGGACAATCTCCCATTTAAAACTGGGAGATCAGCAAATTAAATTCCCCCCCAAACAGACCATACCAGCCAAAACAAAGAGCCAGCAGAGATCAAAATGAGCGTTTTAAAGAAGCCAAATCTTATTTAGTAAAGATAAAGCCAACAGATTAACGTGAATTAAATTTTACATTTGGCGGTATGGCTCTGTTCTAAGTTACCCATACTTTCATGAGCTCCATAAAAGCTTGTCAGGTAACAGCAGCAGCTTCTGGGGACAATCTCCCATTTAAAACTGGGAGAGCAGCAAATAAAATTCCCCCCCAAACAGACCATACCAGCCAAAACAAAGAGCCAGCAGAGATCAAAATGAGCGTTTTAAAGAAGCCAAATCTTATTTAGTAAAGATAAAGCCAACAGATTAACGTGAATCAATCATATGAAGGAAGATGAGCTAACGAAGCCGTAATTAAATAAGCCCATTAGTTAAGTAATATTTATTTCACTATACATCATAAGCATCACTTATGGCTTTTTGAGCATCAAGGATGGCTCGTGTATCTGGCCTGAGTTCATAAGCTCAAGACCATCTTCCATAGCTTTAAGGGTAGAAACAGGAGTAGAAGAAGCTGCAGTTGTAGCAGCCCCTATGCGCAGTGAATGAGCCGAATAATACTGGGAGCCCGCAGTATTGACAAAGCAAGCGGAGACGGAATGCAAACCAGGCTCTGGACATAGGATTTCCCTCCTCCGTTATAAATAATGGGTCCTCCCGACAAGCTTGTGGATGGCTCCTCAGATAAGCCAACATAGACGACAGAGACAAAAAGCAGAGTTAGTTTCAGAAATGTATACAACATAACCTTCCCTGTCCTGTCAGTTTTAAGTGCTTTAGGAATATGGTGAAGTGGTGAGAAAAATTAAAACGTCTGATAGGGTTAAGTCATGTGACCCATGTTTGCTCCACAGAATACCAGCTATCACTATGGGATATATTTCCAACAGAGCGGTGGACATGTTATTATCAGACACAGATAGCAGCTCCTTTGGCCATTAACTAGCAAACCACTGACCATTAAACCCCCCCCAAAACCGACAGAAGGCGCAGCGTCTGTATAAAAATTAAGCTGCAGAAAACTCCATATCATCATAGTGAAAAAGGAAATGCCATTCCAATTTTTCAATGAGCAAAGACCAGAACTTGAGATCTGATCTGCAGCCTGGATCTAAGGCAACCATGTCCTTAAGATCTTTAACTTTTGGGCATAGATTGAGAGTGTGAGAATGAGAGCCACAGATCAAGCAGATCTGATGCAGGTCTGATCTGACAGAGCTTGATGACCAGTGAAAAGTCTTCTTATGAGGGTCAAGTCAACAACTGACCAGTCCAATCTCTGATTGAACATTGAATAAACATAGCAGCTTTTGCAGAGAATGACTTATGATAGTCATAAAAGAGAGTTCCTCCCTAAGTCATAGCCAAGTCAGAAATAATTGCTAAATAGGTGTCCAGCTCGGCTCTACGAGACGGAAAGATTTCGCATATAACATCTCTGAAAACACCAAATGCCGCGTTAAACTCAGCTAGTGTTAACATTTTTGGACAGCCGGGGATCGCTGTCTTTAAGCATAACAGATACATCGCCGCAGTCAACGACACGTTTCTCACTCATTTCGGAGCACAGCAATATTTTTACAAGATTAACATCATCACCTGCAACGATTTGGCTTCTCAACTGATGAGAAATCACAGCAGCCGCTTTCTATAGCAGCAGCAGCAGTAGTAGCAGCATTAGCACCAGCAGTAGCAGTAGTCGCAGCAGTAGCAGTAGTATTAGCAGCACCAGCAGCAGCCGATGCTGTAGTAGCAGCAGCAGTAGCAGCACCAGCAGCAGTAGCAGTAGTAGTATTAGCAGCACCAGCAGCAGCAAAAGCTGTAGTAGCAGCAGCAGTAGCAGCACCAGCAGCACCAGCAGCAGCCGAAGCTGTAGTAGCAGCAGCAGTAGCAGCACCAGCAGCAGTAGTATTAGCAGCACCAGCGGCAGCAGCAAAAGGCTGTAGTAGCAGCAGCAGTAGCAGCACCAGCGGCGGTAGCAGTAGTGGTATTAGCAGCACCAGCAGCAGCAAAAGCTGTAGTAGCAGCAGCAGTAGCAGCACCAGCAGCAGCAGCACCAGCAGCAGCCGAAGCTGTAGTAGCAGTAGCAGCACCAGCAGCAGTAGCAGTAGTAGTATTAGCAGCACCAGCAGCAGCAAAAGCTGTAGTAGCAGCAGCAGTAGCCGCACCAGCAGCAGCAGTAGCAGTAGCAGCACCAGCAGCACCAGCATCACCAGCAGTAGTAGTAGCAGCACCAGCAGTAGCAGCACCAGCAGCACCAACAGCAGTTGCAGCACCAACAGCAGCAATAGTAGTAGCAGCAACAGCAGCAGTAGCAGCAGTACCAGTAGTAGCAGCAACAGTAGCAGCAACTTCGTCACATACAAAATTATATACAGCATATATAACCGGCAGTGAAATGTGAGTCAGGTCCGCTCCATGGACAGTGCAATTATTAAGGAAAACACACAGATGAAAAATATGCATGAATATAGCTATGTAAGAATGAAATAAAAAGTAAACAATAAAAAAAATATAAGAATAGAATATAAAAAATGTGTATTGTGTGATTAAATCTAGATCGCAATATAATGTACATGAATGTAAACTGTAGACTTAAATATTAAAATGTACAGTGATGTAGTGTGCATATATGCATTTTGCTGTGGTCTTGAATATTAAGATACACAGGAAGGTGCAAGAAGCAAATGTGCAAACAGGGTGACACTGTCAGTGTGTCAATGTGAGGTAGTGTATAGAGTAGAGATAAGGTGAACATAAAGTAGAGGCATGAGATGTTAAGAAGCTGGTTTAGAGATCCAACTAAAACCTGATCAAATCCAACTCTTACCTGTTCAAATCCAACTCTTACCTGTTCAGTAGCAGCAGTAGTAGCAGCAACAGTAGTAGTAGCAGCAACAGTAGTAGTAGCAGCAACAGTAGCAGCAACAGTAGTAGCAGCAGCAACAGTAGCAGCAACAGTAGCAGCAGCAACAACAGTAGCAGCAACAGTGCAGCAACAGTAGTAGTAGCAGTAGTAACAGTAGCAGCAACAGTAGCAGCAACAGTAGTAGTAGCAGTAGTAGCAGGAACAGTAGTAGTAGCAGTAGTAGCAACAGTAGCAACAGTAGCAACAGTAGCAGTAGTAGTAGCAGTAGTAGCAGGAACAGTAGTAGTAGCAACAGTAGCAGCAACAGTAGTAGCAGCAGTAGCAGCAACAGTAGCAGCAACAGTAGTAGTAGCAGTAGTAGCAATAGTAGCAGGAACAGTAGTAGTAGCAGTAGTAGCAGTAGTAGCAACAGTAGCAGCAACAGTAGTAGTAGCAGTAGTAGCAGGAACAGTAGTAGTAGCAGTAGTAGCAGGAACAGTAGTAGTAGCAGTAGTAGCAACAGTAACAGCAACAGTAGTAGTAGCAGCAACAGTAGTAGTAGCAGTAGCAGTAGCAGTAGCAGTAGCAGCAGCAGCAGCAGCAGTAGCAGCAGCAGTAGCAGCAGCAGTAGCAGCAACAGCCTTGCAAGCAATGCAGTGGAAGCAGCCACGCAGCAGACTGAAAATGCCTTAAATAGGGCGCCCTGTTTGAACGGACCAATTGAGTGCTATAGCAATCAGATCAGCTGATCTGGGTGTCAGCTGACAGCAGAGCTTGACTACGTGGCCTGCCTGAACTGACGCTGAAACGCTATATTTAGCCTAACACAGCCTAACATATTCACAGCAAACAAGACCAGTATGGGCCTCTTTAGTGTGAAGCTGGCGATACTACAGTTTATTTAAACAATATTGTGAGATCATTATGATTCCAGGACACTAACTTCAAATGATGTGGTCAGATTAAGTTATACTTATTGTTTTAACCTGGACAATTTACCAAAAGCCCTTAACTGGTTGGATAAGCATGTGCTAGTCCTTTGAGTTCCGAGACCAACATTCCACTGAATATTAGTGGTAGGTTTCCTCGATTCTGAGGGTGTCTTTAGACTTACCCAAAATTAAATATGAGTTATTGGAGGAAACTTACAATGCTGTCAGCTGCTATTACTCTATGTTTAGGGCGCAGTGGCTCAGTGGTAGAGCGGTTGTCCTTCAACCAGAAGGTAGGCGGTTCGAGTCCCGCCTTCCCCACAGTTCATACTGTCATTGTGTCCTTGGGCAAGACACTTAACCCACCTTGCCTCCAGTGGTGTTCCAGCTGTAACACTGGTGAATTTAAGCTTAATTTACGTCGCTTTGGATAAAAGCATCTGCTAAATGTAAATGTTTAGAGGTGTGTGTGACATGTAGTTTTTTTGCAGCATTTCACTTTAGGACCTTTTGCTGTTTACAGATGTTCTTACTCACCAGTGTTCTTGACATCTATGAGTGTCTGCTGAATGAGCTTTTTATCTTCTGAATAATAGAAAATCTCAGTTGGAAAATCACAAGCAGTATAAAAATGCATGCCCCTCAGTGTTGTATCCTCTTCTAACCTTAGTCGCTATGATCTGATTTCATAACCAGGCTGTGACTTTCAAACACTTTTCCAGCCTACACTGAATAACTGCTGTGCCTGGTTTCGTTTCGGTTTACATTTGTATCGTTGTCACATCCTACATCTTACACCTTCTGTATTTGTCACCTTTACATCTAGAAATGTTCAGATAGATCAGTGCTTTGTCAACCTTCTACAGTAAATGGTCACTGACTCAAAAAAAGACTAGTTGCCCAAAGTAACCAATGTTGGTGCCCCTCAGTTGGACAAACTACTTTTGGTGTTAAAGTAAATGCTTTCACACTGTATTTTGAGATGGTTAAAGGGAGTGTCTGCTAGATCAATATTGATGGTTATGCTTGTAGTTGTACATAACTGTTGGATAAACATCTGAAATAAGGACTATTTTATCTTAACAAATAAAAAACTCATAAGCTCTGCCTTTTATAGTTTTTAGACTCTTGTATTTAATGGATATAAGGTCAGTTACCTAAAGTTCAGGAGCACTGTCTGTTAGGCGGTTTTTCTAAGTGTTAAAAAAAATCATAAAAAAATTACACTTCTGCTTCTAACCTAGCAACGGTAACCAAGGAGGGCGTGGTGGGTCCTGACATAGTCTCTGTTGATCAATACCAGCGGTGTGACTAGCTTCAGGCGGCAGAGTTGGCTTTTGTTGACTCTAGTGCTGACATTTTTTTCCTCACCTCCAGCTTCAGATCTGTTTGCTCTCTGTGTTTTTCCACTGGGCTTTGTTTATTTTTTCACAAAGATAGGTGTCTGGGTTTCCGATCAATATGTGATTTATCTTCTATACTGCCACCTTGTTCAAATCTCAGTTTCTGGCAGTAATTGAGTGTGACAGTTCTCGGTTTGGACGTCCATTCGTTCATCTCTTTATCCATCTGTGGTGAGCGGCTCCTGTCAACTGCTGGCCTTCAGTGCCCCTGGACAAACACAGCTGCTCCCCTGTATCTGCACACAGGAGATTAGATCAGCACCACTTAAAATGCTGTCTCTCTCTAATGTTACAGGGCTACAGCAACTCATAATCAGCGAGGAAGACAATTGGTTTTGCTTTCCATAAAGAACTCTTTTATGCTGCTTTCGGTGATGTTGGATGAAATTTGTTCTAAACTTTTCCTATATATAGTCAGTTTTGTGATGGATGGACGGCTTCTAGTGATGCATTAGGCTATATTCATGGTTTGGATTTTTTTTTTCTGTAGACTAAAGTAATAAATGTAGTGGAAAAAGCAACACTAAAAGGACATGGCTGATTTGCATATACTGTACATTAACACATGCTATTCTTAATTTTGTGCAAATACTGCTATTAAACACCTAATATATAAATAATTTGTAGTTTTAGTTGAAGTGTATATGCATAAAAACTAAAGGAATGCAATAATATGTTTAATACCAATATTCCAACCCCATAAGCCTTACTATTTTCATGCTGTTTTGTTGCAGAAATAATATTACTTAGAAAACTCTTAGGCATCCCAACTAGATAATCTTAAAATAGTACCTTGGGTAGAACAGTTTAGTTGGGATTTTGCCTGATTACCTCTACAAAGCTTCTTTGTTATTAATCATTCGAGATTAAATGAGGTGCATCATGTGCCACAACCCGTCATTATCTGCACAGACCTCATATCCACTCTGCATTAGGCCTGACCTTCTGCGCGGATCTTCAGTGTGACATGTCATGATCCCGCTGTGATGAGCTAATGTGATGAGGAAACGAGGAGAAGGGAATGTGGGAGACATAATTAGAGCAGGATCGAGGCTGAGGTGAGAGAGCTGCAGATTGTCTGGCTCTATTCTTGATTGCAGCCCTCTGTTGGATCTCCACTTACTTCCAGAGGACTCCATGATTAAATGGACAAAAAAGGCTATTCTTAGAAACCTTTAAGTTAAGCATTGTGTAGAATTTCATTGTATACACTTGGGCTGCCTTGGTTTTTGCAAAGTGGCTATATCTGTGAAGGTTCTCAAGCAAAGGCATCTGGACTCACTTTTCAAGGTGAAGACGTTTTGTCTCAACTGGTAGGAGAGCTGAGCTTATATCTCTAGAGAGAGGAGTTTCCCCTGAAACCAAATCTGATGGAACAGGCTGTTCTGGTCTCATATTCGTTAGCTATCAGGGCAGTGTGACTCCTGATGTAAGAGATGTTAAAGGCTCAGGAGAGTCGTTAGTTTCACTGTTCCATTCAGATGTTGTTCTAGAGAGAAACTGTTTTGATTTAGGTTTTAAAACACTGTTATAAATACTATGCAACATGAATCTGAGGTCACCTCCTCTGTTCAGAGAGGGCTTTCCATTTTAACAAAAATGGCTCCCTTCACACCCACACAAATCACTCTTGGTCGTAAGGAAGAGACTACTACTGGACACATCTTTACAGGATCTGCAGTTTATTGGAGGTATGTTAAAACACTACATATTTCCAGTTCAGAGGTAACTTCTACAGGTCTCTTTCCCAGGTTAAAAATACATTTATTCCATATTACCCAGCCGAGCTATTACTTCTATAACTTCCTATTTCTACAACGCAGAGCAGTGCAGACAAACCCAGAGTGGACAAAGTGAGCATTGCCGGCGACAAAAGCCTCATATGAAACAAGACAAGCTTTGTTTGAAAAAAATAATGTCTTCCAATCAACAAATAGAAATGTTTGTAACACACTGCCATTTAGTACCAGTTCCACTTTGTTGCTACCTCAGTGACAGGACGCAGAAGTTAGTCTGAATGGACTAACCTCTATCTTCATAAATCAAACACATTTCCTTGATTTATAATGATTTTTAAATCAATGTACTATGTTCATTAGTGTTGTGTAGTTTTCTCTCTGCTCTGCATTTATCAAGCAAAGCGATGGCGCGTATTTGAAGTATCTGACAGCACTAAACAGACACTTTAATTGGCCACGGGGATTTTATGCAGCAAAGACGGGTGTTTTCTAAAAGCAGGTAGCCCAGCAAAGGAGCTAATTGGAGATTCCTTCAAAGCATTTTAAAGAGAGGCAGATAGAAAAAAATAAACATAGACTGTGCTTTTATTAAAATAGATGCCAGGCTTTTCTTGCAAACTGCACAAACTGTGTCAAAGGCTTGAAGTGAGGCTGGTACTATTTACTGATGATGTTAAATCAAATGGCAGATAGCAACAGAGGAGTTCACGGAGGGTGTTTTTCAGGGGCTATTTACAGAATGCCAAAATGCAAACATTACAAAGTAGCAGGTGATAACATGGATTTATCTTCTCATTGTAGGGTTATTAATATAAGAAATGAAATTGTTAATGAGTCTGGATTGTGGAGTTTGATTTAGGATTTAGGGATTTTCCTGAATGTCATACAAATGCTCAAAATGTTTCACTCTAAGGCATAGTCTGTATTTTGTTGATAGACAATGTATGAAGTCTGCACTATGACGTATTATTATCTTGATCTTTCCCAATAGTACAGCTTATCTGTGAAGGTTCTCAGTCAGAGTTTTCTATGTCCTAAACTAAGTCCAGATGCCTTTGCTATGACCTTTTCTTCAAATAGTACAGCTGCACAACAAATCAAAAACCCTGCTACTCTATGAGACTAGTCAAAAGTAAAAGTGAAAATTTCAGTCACAGTAACAGTTATTGGCAAGAATATATTGATGGTTTGGAATTATCAATAGTTTTATCGCTTGCCCTTTTTTGCCCTTTGCCAAATCAGACTCATTAATGTAAGTCACCTGACGGTTTGGTGGCTCTGCACTTTCTCTTTTTGTCTCTGAATGGTCTAGAAAAAGGTGGTGCATGTGCCTGATTTTCACTAATTTTTGTGTTTATTGTGTGTGTACGTATGTAAGAGTGTGCAAGAGCAGTTTTGAAAGAGCAATCTAAAACAACCATGGCAACAGATTTGGAGGAAAACTTGTGCAATTATAGCAACACTCTCCGACTTAATCACTGTGCCTTTAGCTGACTGCTCTCTCCAGCTTGTTTTTTCTGTCTGTTTTGTTTTTTTGCCACGATTTTCAATATCTCATCTGATTAAATTACATCTGGGTGGTGTTCAGCAGAGGAAATGAAGCAGTGTCAATTTGCGTTTGTTTTGAATGTCTCCCACACCCCAAACTTTATATTGATTATTTGAGTAAAATATGCTTTTGAACTTTAACCTAATGCAATTTTTTTGTGGGAATTTGCATGTATAAATACTACAAATAAAAAATGGGTTTATGTGACAAATAGCAATATTATAAGTAATAGTTTTTTAAGTTCCTCTTTGGGTGGCTGTCTGATCTCCAGTGTTTAGATCGTGAGTTGTGATGAGCTCATGAATCCTCATTTTGGTTCAGCTAATAAGATAACAGCCTTCTGCATGGCTCTCTGGAGATCGACCAATCACACTACATCAGGTTAGCACCGCAAAAATGGCTCTTCCTCTCAACACACTACTTCCTCAATGGTGGCTGCTTCATGTTAAACCAGGACTGTAGAAGCGAATCACACATGGGATTTACAAAAAGTTATGCTCCCTTTTTATGAGGGTTTACTGGGTAGTGAACATTTTCCTCTACGTTTGGGCATCAGGATGGCCTCACATGGAAACTGCCCTTTCCTGCAGTGACAGTTATGTTGGAGAAACAAAACCAGGTCCAGTTAGCACTGTTTTTGTACAATGGCCTCACTTATTGCTTATTACATTTTAAATACATTATTAATGTAGCTATATGATAATTGTTTTATTTATTAATCTCTAATAGCACGCTGCTTCGATTCATTCAAAGGCCTCAGTCCATCTTGCACCCAAACCCCACCTCAGAATGCCTACACCGGTACATGGCGGCTCGTCCTCACCTGAACCAGGAAAAGATAGCAAATCAACACTGCGTTACTGACTATGAGCCTTTCGCCAGCTGTAAGATCGGGCTCTCTATGTTTTTGAAAAGACAAATATAGATTGAGGTGGGATTGAAAGACGCTGTTTTTAGTGCATAAACCGGAAATGTAATAGATAAATTATACCAGTTCTTATTTAAAGTAAAGACTGAAGTATTTTCTTGTCAACAGAGGCTTCCCTTTTCAAAGTATGATCTGGAGATGCTTTCTGGTCCAGCGTCCTCCCACACACAGCTGCTCCCCAATACCCAGTCTGTGTCTGCTCTCATATGTGCAAGCCCATGCCTCTGTGTGTTTGTGTAGCCATTTGTGTATTCAGGAGGATTGTGTGCACATTTAAAGTGTGTTACTGGTGTGTTTGTCCACCCCTTGGCGCTGCGTGTTCTCCTTTTCATCCAAAAGCTCTATGCCTGTCCAATAGCTCTCTCATCCTATTAGGACTGCTCCCAAAGGAAAAGGCTGTGTGTGTGTTTTGTTTGAAGTTCACATTTGGGACCATGGAGCTGAGCCAAATGGGACTGCGTGAGGTAAAGGCTGCTCTAAAATATCAGTTTCATCCCAAACTGTGATATCTGTTTTGAAAAAAAAAAAAAAAAGGGCAGTCAAAGGTTTTTGTCAGCCTTATTTTTAAACTTTTTTACACTTTCCAGGGGCCAAAAGGGTCTAGTGCTTGAAAATCTCATTTTGGCTCAGAATTTCACTCATAAAAACTTCATAGGTGATGGAATTGTGTCGTCCCTGTTGTAGCTGTCTTTGTAAGCTCCACAGGAGCTTTATGTAATATTTACTATTATTAGCAATATGTGAATGTCCTCAATGGCATTTATATTTAAACTAATCAAGAAATACATGGCTCTGGACTCGCTTCCTTTTGCCTTTTTTGTGCCATATTTTATTTAGGTTTAAACACAATGTAATTTCATGCCAATTATATGTTATGTATATATGTATATTATTGCAGTTTAAGTAGTCTTTGTAATATGGATACTCTAATTGTTGAAATGTTCATTTAATCTTCCACAAAAGTTAACTATGGCTGTATTATCTGTGTCTACCCTGCAAATGAACAACGGCTGGTGGTACCGTCCCAAAAAGGTACAAAATCACTCTCACGTACCTTCTCTGGCTCTGTTCCACATTGGTGGAATGATCTACCTGCTGCTACAAGATCAGCAGATTCTGTAGCCATCTTTAAAAAACACCTGAAAACACATCTCTTCCGTCAACACCTGACTGACAAACACTGAGTCCTACTTCCTTTCTATCAATTCCTTTCTTTAAAAAAAAAAAAAATAAATCTCTTATCCTTAGCATTGTATACTGCGCTGGGTTTAAACTGACTAGTTTTTTGTGCACTTATGCTTTTTGTACCTTGTGTTGTTAAAATTGCTTCCATTGTTTTCCTCACTTGTAAGTCGCTTTGGATAAAAGCGTCTGCTAAATGACTAAATGTAAATGTAAATGATTACCAATTCATTTGTGAAAATGAGTGTGTTTTATTGTAGATTCATTCATAGAGCCATCCTGCCAAATCCCAAGTGTTCATTATTAAATGCATAGCTGTAGAGACCAAGTGCTTAGTTATTTTTTGGGTGTGTCATATAACTTGTAGATGAGAGATATAATGGCATGAAAGGTTCTTTTGTTTGGATCAGTTTGTATATTTTTAAATATATGGGTTTTTATTTGTCAATTTTATTTATTTGACATATTATTACACTCATGGTCAAATACAAATACTGCAAGTCCAAATGGTCAGTGCAGTTTTCTCTGCAAATAAATGATTGAACCATCAAGTTTGTGTAAAGGTTATTATAATTTTATCTATTTTTATAAGCCATTCCTTTAGTTTTATTTTTTAGGGCCTCTTACTCCTACACTCTCTGGTCTTCTGGGCAAAACCTGCTTATTGTAGTTTACTTATTTGATTGCACTTTTTAAAGTTGTTGGGGATTTTTATCTGTGTCTACCCTTACTTTCCTTGTGTCTGTAGACGGGCCGGTGATCTGGCGGATGCTGACATACCCCGACTCGACGAGCTCTCATTGTGGGCTGTGGTCTTCAGATGTTCCAGCAGCTTTCAGGAATCAACACAGTCATGTAAGTAAACACTTTTAGCTCTGTTTAATCCTGTATGTGTCACCTCCGAGCTGTCAGAGAGGTTTAGGTTTTGTATAACACAATTCTGCTCTGTGGGACCAGATTTCTCACAAAAGGAGAGTGGGGCATGACTTCTATTGGTAATGTCATGTTTTTTTGTTTTATTACAACTGACAGGAGCATAACTATGACAAAGCACCGGTACTGTAAAATATTGTAATACCAAAATAAGTGCTACAAGAAACCAAATAGAGTGCCCTTTTGTTATGGAGCTTTATTCAGCAAAAGGTGAAGCAAACATTCAGAGGAAAATACTGTATAAAAGCACACAACATATCATATTGGCCTCTACAGTATTATGTGAATGAGTTCTTTTTCTAGCATCAATTAGTCACACAGCAATAATGATATAGTAGCCTACATGCTTGATAAATAGTTCACCATTTTATACTTACTTGACACAAAGCTGTAAAATCAAAGCAAAACAAAAAGAAAATCACGCAAACTTTCATACAAATCTACTTTCCCACACACAGTAGTTTCTAGTTAATTTTGATTCATTCCCTGCAGCACTAGTCATATTTACTATTGACACATAGTGTATGTCGAGACTGTGTATGCTGAAACATGGCAATGCTGGAAATATGTGCAGCTGATGGCCTGAGGGCACAGTAATACAACTACGTGTAAGCTTTCAAAACCAGCATAAAGAAGGTAGAACAAAGCCAGATGTAGTTTTAATATATGCAGGGGTAATGTTCTCCCTTTCATTCACAACACAATTCACAGTGAATTCACATTGATATTCTGTGAAATCTGTCCTGATTTTTTTTGTTCCACACATGACCCCTTTCTGGTAAAATGGAAGAACTTTGCTGTGGAAGGCTTTATGTGTGAATGGGGCTTTAATGGAGATTGTTTTAATTGTTCTTGTTGAAAGGTGTATAATTTACATTCATCAGCAGGCTTTTTTTTTTTTTTTATCCCTGGGCTAATGTGGAATACACTTACTGTACAACTTTATTCAGAAAGTAGTATAGTAAGTTGTATATCTCTTTGGCCTCTTTCCACATTTCATATAATCCAATGTGTCAGCTGTCACATAACCCTGCAAACAAACAAACAAATGAAGTGTAAGTAATGTGACACAGAACTAAATTAGATCTGTTTCATAAAATAAATAGTTTGCTGCAAAAACAAATCAATCTGTATTATTTACCCAGACTCATAAAAACATATCCTTGGCTATATTAAATTTCCATATGAATGGTTGGAGCCTAAGCACCATAACAAAATTATTATACAGTCTTAGCTGGGCCCAGTCTCTCTTTGTCTTATAGGTTATAGCAGTGTATTGTTGCTGTTGAAATGAAAAGTCCAATTGTGATTTTATTGCGTTTGTCGTTAGGGTTTATCTAAACTAAAATGATTTATGACATTTATTCTTACCTCAGCTCCACAGAGATCCACACAGGCCCCGTTCATGTGACACTAGGATATTAAACCTCAAAGCGGTGGCCTGTGCCTCTTTGACTGTTTTTGTGTTTTATTCTTCTCATCGTTTGATCTGAGGAGATTATGTCATCAGTCTACACCCATGAGTTGAACCATATTACAAGCTCTGTAAACAATCTGTGGATATGTGCTGTTGCCTAGCAACCGTGAGAGTTGAGGGCAATAGGGAAGTGTGTGGCTGTGTTTGCGTTTATGTGTGACTTTAATTTGAGAAATGTGACACTATAAACCAGGTCTCTCTGCACATGTCACCTGTGAAAGTGTCACATAAGAGCAGTAACAGGGATGTGTTCAAGTCCTTCTGGTAAAACGGTGACTAAAGAAGCACTGGTGTGTGTGTGCTCTTATCTTCAGACAAATGGTAGAAACAAGGGGTAAAATATGTTTTTCCCCGGCAAAGCTATACAGTCCTTACATATTGTTTTTCCTAAGGTCACACATTACTGTATCCTGATAATTATGAAAGGGAATGGTGTCTGTTGGGAAATTTAAAAAAAAACATATTTTGCCATGTTAAGGAGATTTTTACCTTTAATTTTTACTGATATCAGTATTTTGTCTGAATAAAAATCTGAACATATGTCTTAAAATGCAGTAATTATCACAAATTGGTTGTATCCACATATTGGGCCTCATCTTACAAAAAGGAGTATACTTGGTGACGCATATGTGATCTGCCATCCTACATCTGTTACTCTTGATTTTCTGCACTTTCTGGGTGGGCTGGTCAAAAAAAAGCATGGTCTGGCTCATTTTTTCTTGGAAAGATGGTAGCGTCAGGTTTAAGACACTAAAGCAGAATTAAACTATTAAAAGTATCCAAACAAAGTTTTCAAATAATTAGGGGCCAAGCGCACCGAAGGTGCGTAGGCACCTATTGTTTCTGTTCCGGATCTTATTAGGGGCCAAGCGCACCGAAGGTGCGTAGGCACCTATTGTTTCTGTTAGCGTTCTTATTATTATTCTTCTTCCCCAATGGAAGTCTATGGCAGCCCATAGAACCGTTTGATAAAAAGTTGTGAAATTTGGTACACTCATTAAGGACAGTCCAGTCATTGATCTTAGTAAATTTGAAGTGTCTAAGTCAATATCTCTAGCGCCACCAACTGTCCAAAGTTGGACTTATGTTTATGCTAATAACTTTTGAACCCTAAGGCCTAGAATGAAAATTCTTTTTTCCACTGATTCCTTGGGTCAAGGCGATTCGATTGCACCCTATGACGTCATTTTCCGCCTAGATAATTTTTCCGCCATTTTGAATTTTACGATAAACCTACTTTTGCGAACTCGTCCTAGGCCGTAGCCCCGATTTTCATGAAAATTGAACCAGATCATCTCCAGACTATGGTGACAAAAAGTTATGGAAATAAAGTTGATTCGTCAAACCGTTGTCGAATACCGCATTAATGAAATCGACTTAGCGCGCACAAAAATGAAAGTCAGGCTATATCTCTGCGATGCTTTAACGTATTTTAACCAAACTTAGTACGTGTTATGTCAACCGCGATTTGAGGATGCCTGCAGAGTTTTGGCGCAGCGCCACCTAGTGGTCCGGAGATACAAAAATGTGACCTTTTTTGATTATTACTTCAGAATGCTTTGGCCAAAAATCACAAACTTGGTCTCTTTAGATTCGTGGCATCATGCCGAGTCGTAGCATATCCAATTTTCCCGTGTCAACTATTTTGGGAGTCGGCCATTTTGAATTTTGTCAAAAAGTGCTATATTTTTTGAAAGCATTGCCGAATCATTATGAAACTTGGTTTGCGTCTTCGGCACCAAGCCCTGAAGGTATTCAAAAAGTTTTGGGGCAGCGCCACCTTGTGGTCAAAAGTTATAACCAAATTCACAAATATGCTAATAACTTTTGATTACGTTAACCTATTGTAAAACAAATAGTCTCAATGTGTTCACTGGATCAAGCCGAGAGCACAGATAACACATATGTCCTATTCGGCCAAACTTTCTGTTTGCCATGTTGTTTTACTTTAAAAACCTACTTTTTCGAACTCCTCCCACACCGTTTGTCCAATTTTCACCAAAATTGAATCATAACATCTTTAGACCATGCTGACAAAAAGTTATGAAAAGAAAGTTGATTCGTGAAACCGTTTTCAAATACCGCGCAAATGAAATTGACTTAATGCGCACAAAAATAAGTCAGGCTATATCTCTGCGATGCTTTAACATATTCTAACCAAACTTGGTACGTGTTATGTCAACCATGACTTAAGGATGCCTGCAGAGTTTTGGGCCAGCGCCACCTAGTGGTCCAGAGATACAAAAATGTGACTTTTTTATTATTACTTCAGAATGCTTTAGCCAAAAATCACAAACCTGGTCTCTTTAGATTCGTGGCATTATGCTGAGCCGTAGCATAGCCAATTTTGCCATATCGACCATTTTGAATTTGGTCAAAAAGTGCTATGTTTTATTAACGCATTGCCGTATCATTACAAAACTCGATGATGATTTTTCAACCATTTAGACTGAAGTCTTATTGAAATGTCTTTAGATGCTTACTCTGAATTTTTATCTTCAATTATCAAACTTGAAAATGTTCTGATACTCGGGGATTTTAACCTCCACATCGATGATGCTTCGTGTAATCTGGCATCTGAGTTTTTAACACTCACTGAAGCATTTCATTTGAAACAGCATGTCTCTGGTCCTACACATACAAAAGGCCACACTTTGGACCTTGTTTTCTCTTTAGGCCTGAACATTGACCAGTTGAGTGTTACTGACATTAATGTGACAGACCACTGTTGTATATTTTTTAACTTGTCTTCAAATGTGGACTATCTTCCTTTCAAACCGATGTCACAAAGACGCATCATAAATGGATCTACAGCGGAGAAATTTTCAGAGTTATTTGAACCCAGTGTTTTTGATGGCTGTCGTGAGCCTGAATCTTTTATGCAGTCTTTTAATAACCACTGTTTGTCTGTTTTAAACAGACAAACAGGTTAAACTTGGTTGCTCAGCTAAAAAGTAAACACACCTTCCCTAAAAATCCCTGCCCTTGGATAAATGAGGAAATCTTATCTTGCAGGAGAAACTGTCGTAAAATAGAACGTTTGTGGAAATGCACAAGTTTGGAAGTCCACAGACTGCACCTGAAGGACCTCATCGTGTCACTAAATGATAAATTAAAACAGGCCAGATCTGCCTATTTCTCTAATCTTGTTGTTCTGAACAAGAAAAATCCTAAAGTCCTGTTTGACACAATATCAAGAATTGTCTCTCCTTCAGCTCCTCATGTACCAGTCCACTCAAAATCTGACTGCAACAGGTTTTTACATTCCTTTGTGAACAAGGTGCATGATATAAGAGCCTCTATAAACCCATCATCTGTAAACACATCTTGGGGTTTATCTCCTCAGTGCTCTTGGTCCACCTTCTCACCTGTCACTGAAGAGGATATTAAGGGTCTACTAAAAAAGGTGAAACCATCATCAAGCCCTCTGGATGTAATGCCAACTTCACTGCTTTTAAATGTATTTGATTTAGTTGGTCCATATGTTGTTAAACTGATCAACCTTTCTCTTTTAACTGGTTCTGTGCCCAGCTCTTTTAAACAAGCGGTCGTCAGCCCCATTCTGAAGAAGCCCAATTTGGATTATTTTGAACCAAACAACTACAGGCCAATCTCTAAATTGCCCTTTTTATCTAAAATCTTGGAGAGAAATAATTTTATAGATAAATTTCAGTCAGGCTTCCGAAAATGTCATTCAACTGAGACTGCCCTGCTGAAGATTTCAAGTGACATTATGATGGCGGCTGACTCTGGGCAGTACTCTGTCTTGATCCTACTGGATTTATCGTCTGCTTTTCATACTCTGGACCATAATGTATTGTTAAAGCATCTGCAAAATGAAATGGGTTTCTCTGGATCAGTTCTAAAGTGGTTTTCTTTCTACCTGAGTGAGGTCCTCTTTTGTTTTTATTGTACATTCGCCCTCTTGGTGAAATAATTCACGGTTTTAAAAATGTGTCTTATCACTTTTATGCTGATGACATTCAGTTGTACTGTTCTTTTAAAGACTCTGAGTTTCATAAACTTACTGATTTGTTGAACTGCTTGTCGTCGTGACATTTAATGGCCTCCTAAGTGCTTGGCCCCGTCATGGCTGCTTGCAGCTATATTTATTAGACCCGAGCCGGTGATAACCGGAAGGGTCTATTATTTTTGATAGCGTCCGTTATTATTATTATTATTCTTCTTCTACTCTTTGAGGCAAATTTGATGAACATATACATTGGGCCTATGGAAAGTGAAAGTAACTTTTTTCCAACGTAGAAAAATGAAACTTGGTACATCCATAGAACAGCTCAGGGCAAATATAAAAGTCTTTGACAGCCACACCCTAAACTCAACAGGAAGTCCGCCGTGTGGTGGAAAGCGCGCCACTAAAATCGCACTCCTCGCGCAAAATGATTCAACTCATCGTGTTTTTATCTAAATGGCCCCAAATTTAATGAGTATCATCTAGACACGTGTGTCAACCAAAGTTATAACTTTGTTGTAAATATCTTATCGGGTATGGGTGTGGCAGGCCTGTAACAGGTGGCCATTTTGTGAAAATAAAATGTCTCTTAACTCTCAAACGCCTTCTCGGATCAAGTCGGACCCAAAAGGCGTTTGTGCACATTCATGACCTGAACACAAAGATATGTAAATAAAGGGTTATCTTTAGAAATGGCTCTCCAGCGCCCCTACAAACTTATAATGGGACCCAAGAATTTAGTTTGTCATAGAGACATTAAATTTGGTACACACATCTCTTATGTCATGACGAACATAAAGCCAATGACAACCACCCCTATCTATAAATGTGTTACCATAGCAACGCCCCAAATATGTGGACAAAGTCAATGGGAAGTGAAAATTTTAGTTTATCATAAGCAAATGAAACTTGGTACACATATCCAGTATGGGCTTATGAACAAAAAGCCAATTGTGACCACATTCTATCTATAAATGTGTTGCCATAGCAACGCCCCAAATATGTGGACAAAGGCAATAGGAAGTGAAAATTTTAGTTTGTCATAAGCAAATGAAACTTGGTACACATATCCAGTATGGGCTTATGAACAAAAAAGCCAATTGTGACCACACCCTATCATACACGGGAAGGCGGCCATTTTGAATTGAATGTGACAATCTTCTTAGAATACACCTCTTTTAAAAAACAGTCCTTTGTTTTTCTCGCCTTAGCCCAAGCATAATCTATTATTTTCAAAAGTTCAGACAGCTCCCAGGAAAACCAGTGATTGTGGAGACCTTTAGCTCTAAATTACAAGGTGGTGTAGCAGGAGAAGATTCAAGCAGTAGCACAGGCCTGGTTATTTGACATTACTGTGTTTGATGAAAAGTTGTGAAATTTGGTACACTCGTTAAGGACAGTCAAGTCATTGATCTTAGTAAATTTGAAGTGTCTAAGTCAATATCTCTAGCGCCACCAACTGTCCAAAGTTGGACTTATGTTTATGCTAATAACTTTTGAACCCTAAGGCCTAGAATGAAAATTCTTTTTTCCAGTGATTCCTTGGGTCAAGGTGATTCGATTGCACCCTATGCCGTCATTTTCGAGCTAGAAAATTGTCCGTTATTTTGAATTATACGAAAAACCTACTTTTGCGAACTCGTCCTAGGCCGTAGCCCCGATTTTCATGAAAATTGAACCAGATCATCTCCAGACTATGTTGACAAAAAGTTATGAGAATTAAGATGATTAGTCAAACTGTTTTTGAATACCGCGCAAATGAAATCGACTAAGCGCGTACAAAAATAAAAGTCAGGCTATATCTCTGCGATGCTTTAACGTATTCCAACCAAACTTAGTACGTGTTATGGCAACCGTGACTTGAGGATGCCTGCAAAGTTTTGGCGCAACGCCACCTAGTGGTCCGGAGATGCAAAAATGTGACCTTTTTCGATTATTACTTCAGAATGCTTTATCCAAAAATCACAAACCCGGTCTCTTTAGATTCATGGCGTCATGCCGAGCCGAAGCGTATCCAATTTTCCCGTATCAACTATTTTGGGAGTCGGCCATTTTGAATTTTCTAAAAAACGTACTTTTGCAAACTCCTCCTAGGCCGTGGCCTCGATTTTCATGAAAATTGAACCAGATCATCTTCAGACTATGGTGACAAAAAGTTATTAAAAGAAAGTTGATTCGTCAAAGCGTTTTCGAATACGGCGCAAATTAAATCGACTTAATGCGCGCAATGATAAAACTAAGGCTATATATCTGCGATGCTTTAACATATTTTAACCAAACTTAGTACGTGTTACGGCAACCGTGACTTGAGGATGCCTGCAGAGTTTTGGCGGAGCACCACCTAGTGGTCCGGAGATACAAAAATGTGACCTTTTTCGATTATTATTTTAGAATGCTTTATCCAAAAATCACAAACCCGGTCTCTTTAGATTTGTGGCGTCATGCCGAGTCATAGCGTATGCAATTTTCCCGTATCAACTATTTTGGGAGTCGGCCATTTTGAATTTTCTAAAAAGCGTGTCCTGATTTTCATGAAAATTGAACCACATCATTATTATTATTATTACTCATTAAGGACAGTCCAGTCATTGATCTTAGCAAATTTGAAGTGTCTAAGTCAATATCTCTAGCGCCACCAACTGTCCAAAGTTGGAGTTATGTTTATGTTGATAACTTTTGAACCCTAAGGCCTAGAATGAAAATTCTTTTTCCACTGATTCCTTGGGTCAAGGCGATTCGATTGCACCCTATGACGTCATTTTCCGCCTAGATAATTTTTCCGCCATTTTGAATTTTACGAAAAACCTACTTTTGCGAACTCGTCCTAGGCAGACCCGATTTTCATGAAAATTGAACCAGATCATCTCCAGACTATGGTGACAAAAAGTTATGGAAAGAAAGTTGATTCGTCAAACCGTTGTCGAATACGCGCAAATGAAAATGACTTAAGCGCGCACAAAAATGAAAGTCAGGCTATATCTCTGCAATGCTTTAACGTATTTTAACCAAACTTAGTAGCGTGTTATGGCAACCGTGACTTGAGGATGCCTGCAGAATTTTGGCGCAGCGCCACCTAGTGGTCCGGAGATACAAAAATGTGACCTTTTTGATTATTACTTCAGAATGCTTTGGCCAAAAATCACAAACCCGGTCTCTTTAGATTCGTGGCATCATGCCGAGTCGTAGCATATCCAATTTTCCGTGTCAACTATTTTGGGAGTCGGCCATTTTGAATTTTGTCAAAAAGTGCTATATTTTTGAACGCATTGCCGCATCATTATGAAACTTGGTTTGCGTCTTGGCACCAAGCCCTGAAGGTACTCAAAAGTTTTGGGGCAGCGCCACCTTGTGGTCAAAAGTTATAACTAAATTACAAATATGCTAATAACTTTTGATTACGTTAACCTATTGTAAACAAATGGTCTCAACTGATTCACTGGATCAAGCGATTCGATTGCACCCTATGACTATTTTGCCAAACTTTTTTGCCATGTTGTTTTACTTTAAAAACCTACTTTTCGAACTCCTCCACACCGTGTCCAATTTTCAGCAAAATTGAATCATAACATCAGACCATGCTGACAAAAAGTTATGAAAAGAAAGTTGATTCGTGAAACCGTTTTCAAATACCGCGCAAATGAAATTGACTTAATGCGCACAAAAATAAGTCAGGCTATATCTCTGCGATGCTTTAACATATTCTAACCAAACTTGGTACGTGTTATGTCAACCATGACTTAAGGATGCCTGCAGAGTTTTGGGCCAGCGCCACCTAGTGGTCAGAGATACAAAAATGTGACATTTTTTATTAACTTCAGAATGCTTTAGCCAAAAATCACAAACCTGGTCTCTTTAGATTCGTGGCATTATGCTGAGCCGTAGCAAAGCCAATTTTGCCAGATCGACCATTTTGAATTTTGTCAAAAGTGCTATATTTTATGAACGCATTGCCGTATCATTACAAAACTCGATGATGATTTTTCAACCATTTAGACTGAAGTCTTATTGAAATGTCTTTAGATGCTTACTGCCGTTGGTCTGCTGCTGCCGGCCGTGTCGTTGTGACATTTAATGGCCTCCTTGGTGCTTGAAGTTTGGCGAGTTGTTTTTCTTTAAAAACCATATTGACCATTTTGAATTTTGTCAAAGTGCTATAAAACTTCGGTGATGATTTTTCAGCCATTTACACGAAGTCTTATTGAAATGTCTTTAGATGCTTACTGCCATTGGTCTGCTGATGTCTGGTCTTGTTGTGTGACATTTAATGGCCTCCTAAGTGCTTGGCCCCGTCATGGCTGCTTGCAGCTATATTTGAGCCAAGCGCAATGCGTAGGCACCTATTGTTTCTGTTAAGCGTTCTTATTAGGGGCCAGCGCACAGGTGCGTAGGCACCTATTGTTTCTGTTAGCGTTCTTATTAGTTTGATAAAAAGTTGTGAAATTTGGTACACTCATTAAGGACAGTCCAGTCATTGATCTTAGTAAATTTGAAGTGTCTAAGTCAATATCTCTAGCGCCACCAACTGTCCAAAGTTGGACTTATGTTTATGCTAATAACTTTTGAACCCTAAGGCCTAGAATGAAAATTCTTTTTCACTGATTCCTTGGGTCAAGGCGATTCGATTGCACCCTATGACGTCATTTTCCGCCTAGATAATTTTTCCGCCATTTTGAATTTTACGAAAAACCTACTTTTGCGAACTCGTCCTAGGCCGTAGCCCCGATTTTCATGAAAATTGAACCAGATCATCTCCAGACTATGGTGACAAAAAGTTATGGAAAGAAAGTTGATTAGTCAAACCGTTGTCGAATACCGCGCAAATGAATTTGACTTAATGCGCACAAAAATAAAAGTCAGGCTATATCTCTGCGATGCTTTAACGTATTTTAACCAAACTTAGTACGTGTTATGTCAACCGTGACTTGAGGATGCCTGCAGAGTTTTGGCGCAGCGCCACCTAGTGGTCAAAAGTTATAACTAAATTATTAAATATGCTAATAACTTTTGATTACGTTAACCTATTGTAAATCACAAAGGTCTCTTTAGATTCGTGTTCACTGGATCAAGCCGATTGCACAGATAACACATATGTATTATTCAACTTTTTGTTTGCCATTTTGAATTTTACTTTAAAAACCTACTTTTTGAACTCCTCCCACACCGTTTGTCCAATTTTCACCAAAATTGAATCATAACATCTTTAGACCATGCTGACAAAAAGTTATGAAAAGAAAGTTGATTCGTGAAACCGTTTTCAAATACCGCGCAAATGAAATTGACTTAATGCGCACAAAAAAGTCAGGCTATATCTCTGCAATGCTTTAACATATTCTAACCAAACTTAGTACGTGTTATGTCAACCATGACTTGAGGATGCCTGCAGAGTTTTGGGCCAGCGCCACCTAGTGGTCAGAGATACAAAAATGTGACATTTTTATTATTACTTCAGAATGCTTTAGCCAAAATCACAAACCTGGTCTCTTTAGATTCGTGGCATTATGCTGAGCCGTAGCATAGCCAATGTTGCCATATCGACCATTTTGAATTTTGTCAAAAAGTGCTTTATTTTATGAACGCATTGCCGTATCATTACAAAACTCGATGATGATTTTTCAACCATTTAGACTGAAGTCTTATTGAAATGTCTTTAGATGCTTACTGCCATTGGTCTGCTGATGTCTGGTCTTGTTGTGTGACATTTAATGGCCTCCTAAGTGCTTGGCCCCGTCATGGCTGCTTGCAGCTATATTTAGAAAATTTGGTACACTCATTAAGGACAGTCCAGTCATTGATCTTAGCAAATTTGAAGTGTCTAAGTCAATATCTCTAGCGCCACCAACTGTCCAAAGTTGGACTTATGTTTATGCTAATAACTTTTGAACCCTAAGGCCTAGAATGAAAATTCTTTTTTCCACTGATTCCTTGGGTCAAGGCGATTCGATTGCACCCTATGACGTCATTTTCCGCCTAGATAATTTTTCCGCCATTTTGAATTTTGAAAAACCTACTTTTGCGAACTCATCTAGGCCGTAGCCCGATTTTCATGAAAATTGAACCAGATCATCTCCAGACTATGTTGACAAAAAGTTATGGAAATAAAGTTGATTATCGTCAAACCGTTGTTGAATACCGCAAATGAAATCGACTTAGTGCGCACAAAAATATAAGTCAGGCTATATCTCTGCGATGCTTTAACGTATTCTAAACAAACTGCGTGTTATGTCAACCGTGACTTGAGGATGTCTGCAGAGTTTTGGCGCAGCGCCACCTAGTGGTCCAGAGATGCAAAAATGTGACCTTTTGATTATTACTTCAGAATGCTTTATCCAAAAAATCAAACCCGGTCTCTTTAGATTCGTGTCATGTTGTAGCATATCCAATTTTCCCGTATCAACTATTTTGGGAGTCGGCCATTTTGAATTTTCTTAAAAACGTACTTTATGAATTTCTAGGCGTAGGCATTTTCCATGAAAATTGAACCAGATCATCTTCAGACTATGGTGACCAAAAGTTATTAAAAAGTTGATTCGTCAAAGCGTTTTTGAATACGCGCAAATGAAATCGACTTAATGCGCACAATGATAAAACTAAGGCTATATATCTGCGATGCTTTAACGTATTCTAACCAAACTTAGTCGTGTTATGGCAACTGTGACTTGAGGATGCCGCAGAGTTTTGGGGCAGCGCCACCTAGTGGACATTTTTTTATATGACTTGAGAATGCTTTATCAAAATCACAAACCCGGTCTCTTCTTGGATTATGGGTCATTTCGTATGCAATTTTCCATATCGACTATTTTAGTCGGCCATTTTGAATTTTATCAAAAGTGCTCTATTTTTAACGCTTGCATCGTTCGAAACTTGTATGCGTCTTGCACCAAGCCCTGAAGGTACTCAAGAGGTTTTGGGGCAGCGCCACCTGTGGTCAAGACTGAAGTCTTATTGAAATGTCTTTAGATGCTTACTGCCGTTGGTCTGCTGATGTCTGGTCTTGTTGTGTGACATTTAATGGCCTTCTTGGTGCTTGCCGTCATGCTGCTTGCAGCTATATTTAGGAGCCGCACCAAAATGCACCTATTGTTTCTAGCGTTCTTATTATTATTCTTCTTCCCCAATGGAAGTCTATGGCAGCCCATAGAACCGTTTGATAAAAAGTTGTGAAATTTGGTACACTCATTAAGGACAGTCCAGTCATTGATCTTAGTAAATTTGAAGTGTCTAAGTCAATATCTCTAGCGCCACCAACTGTCCAAAGTTGGACTTATGTTTATGCTAATAACTTTTGAACCCTAAGGCCTAGAATGAAAATTCTTTTTTCCACTGATTCCTTGGGTCAAGGCGATTCGATTGCACCCTATGACGTCATTTTCCGCCTAGATAATTTTTCCGCCATTTTGAATTTTAAAACCTACTTTTGCGAACTCGTCCTAGGCCGTAGCCCCGATTTTCATGAAAATTGAACCAGATCATCTCCAGACTATGGTGACAAAAAGTTATGGAAATAAAGTTGATTCGTCAAACCGTTGTCGAATACCGCAAATGAAAAATTAGCACAAAAAATGAAAGTCAGGCTATATCTCTGCGATGCTTTAACGTATTTTAACCAAACTTAGTACGTGTTATGTCAACGCGCGATTTGAGGATGCCTGCAGAGTTTTGGCGCAGCGCCACCTAGTGGTCCGGAGATACAAAAATGTGACCTTTTTTGATTATTACTTCAGAATGCTTTGGCCAAAAATCACAAACCCGGTCTCTTTAGATTCGTGGCATCATGCCGAGTCGTAGCATATCCAATTTTCCGTGTCAACTATTTTGGGAGTCGGCCATTTTGAATTTTGTCAAAAGTGCTATATTTTTGAAAGCATTGCGAATCATTATGAAACTTGGTTTTTCTGGCACCAAGCCCTGAAGGTATTCAAAAGTTTTGGGGCAGCGCCAAAATTTGTGGTCAAAAGTTATAACAAAATTCACAAATATGCTAATAACTTTTGATTACGTTAACCTATTGTAAAACAAATAGTCTCAATGTGTTCACTGGATCAAGCCGAGCACAGATAACACATATATCCTATTCGCCAAACTTTCTGTTTGCCATGTTGTTTTACTTTAAAACCTACTTTTCGAACTCCTCCCACACCGTTTGTCCAATTTTCACCAAAATTGAATCATAACATCTTTAGACCATGCTGACAAAAGTTATGAAAGAAATTTGATTCGTGAAACCGTTTTCAAATACCGCGCAAATGAAATTGACTTAATGCGCACAAAAATAAGTCAGGCTATATCTCTGCAGTGCTTTAACATATTCTAAACTTGGTACGTGTTATGTCAACCATGACTTAAGGATGCCTGCAGAGTTTTGGGCCAGCGCACTACCTAGTGGTCAGAGAAAAAAATGTGACATTTTTTATTATTACTTCAGAATGCTTTAGGCAAATCACAAACCTGGTCTCTTTATGATTATTCGTGGCATTATGCGAGAGTATAGCATAGTCAATCTTGCCATATCGACCATTTTGAATTTGGTCAAAAGTGCTATATTTTATTTATTAACGCTATCATTACAAAACTCGATGATGATTTTCAACCATTTAGACTGAAGTCTTATTGAAATGTCTTTAGATGCTTACTCTGAATTTTTATCTTCAATTATCAAACTTGAAAATGTTCTGATACTGGGATTTTAACCTCCACATCGATGATGCTTGTGTAATCTGGCATCTGAGTTTTTAACACTCACTGAAGCATTTCATTTGAAAAGCATGTCTCTGGTCCTACACAAAAAGGCCACACTTTGGACCTTGTTTTCTCTTTCCTGAACATTGACCAGTTGAGTGTTACTGACATTAATGTGACAGACCACTGTTGTATATTTTTAACTTGTCTTCAAATGTGGACTATCTTCCTTTCAAACCGATGTCACAAAGCGCATCATAAATGGATCTACAGCGGAGAAATTTTCAGAGTTATTTGAACCCAGTGTTTATGGCTGTCGTGAGCCTGAATCTTTTATGCAGTCTTTTTACTGTTTGTCTGTTTTAAACAGACAAACAGGTTAAACTTGTTGCTCCTAAAAGTAAACACACCTTCCCTAAAAATCCCTGCCCTTGGATAAATGAGGAAATCTTATCTTGCAGGAGAAACTGTCGTAAAATAGAACGCGTTTGTGGAAATGCACAAGTTTGAAGTCCACAGACTGCACCTGAAGGACCTCATCGTGTCACTAAATGATAAATTAAAACAGGCCAGATCTGCCTATTTCTCTAATCTTGTTGTTCTGAACAAGAAAAATCCTAAAGTCCTGTTTGACACAATATCATGTCAAATTGAACCTTCATCTTCATGTACCAGTCCACTCAAAAGTTGACTGCAACAGGTTTTACATTCCTTTGTGAACAAGGTGCATGATATAAGAGCCTCTATAAACCCATCATCTGTAAACACATCTTGGGTTTATCTCCTCAGTGCTCTTGGTCCACCTTCTCACCTGTCACGTGAGGATATTAAGGGTCTACTAAAAGTTTTGAAACCATCATCAAGCCCTGGATGTAATGCCAACTTCACTGCTTTTAAATGTATTTGATTTAGTTGGTCTCTTTATGTTGTTAAACTGATCAATTTTCTCTTTTAACTGGTTCTGTGCCCAGCTCTTTTAAACAAGCGGTCGTCAGCCCCATTCTGAAGAAGCCCAATTTGGATTATTTTGAACCAAACATCCAGGCCAATCTCTAAATTGCCCTTTTTATCTAAAATCTTGGAGAGTGGCGAGCAGCTGATCGTCTTAATGAAAATAATTTTATAGATAAATTTCAGTCAGGCTTCCGAAAATGTCATTCAACTGAGACTGCCCTGCTGAAGATTTCAAGTGACATTATGATGGCGCTGACTCTGGGCAGTACTCTGTCTTGATCCTACTGGATTTATCGCCTGCTTTTCATACTCTGGACCATAATGTATTGTTAAAGCATCTGCAATGAAATGGGTTTCTCTGGATCATTCAGTTCTAAAGTGGTTTCTACCTGAGTGAGGTCCTCTTTTTGTTTTTATTGTACATTCTCTTGGTGAAATAATTCACGGTTTTAAAAATGTGTCTTATCACTGTTTATGCTGATGACATTCAGTTGTACTGTTCTTTTAAAGACTCTGAGTTTCATAAACTTACTGATTTGTTGAACTGCTTGTCGTCGTGACATTTAATGGCCTCCTAAGTGCTTGGCCCCGTCATGGCTGCTTGCAGCTATATTTATTATTCTTCTTCCCCAATGGAAGTCTATGGCAGCCCATAGAACCGTTTGATAAAAGTTGTGAAATTTGGTACACTCATTAAGGACAGTCCAGTCATTGATCTTAGTAAATTTGAAGTGTCTAAGTCAATATCTCTAGCGCCACCAACTGTCCAAAGTTGGACTTATGTTTATGCTAATAACTTTTGAACCATAAGGCCTAGAATGAAAATTCTTTTTTCCACTGATTCCTTGGGTCAAGGCGATTCGATTGCACCCTATGACGTCATTTTCCGCCTAGATAATTTTTCCGCCATTTTGAATTTTACGATAAACCTACTTTTGCGAACTCGTCTCCTAGGTAGCCCGATTTTCATGAAAATTGAACCAGATCATCTCCAGACTATGGTGACAAAAAGTTATGGAAATAAAGTTGATTCGTCAAACCGTTGTCGAATACCGCACTAATGAAATCGACTTAGCGCGCACAAAAATGAAAGTCAGGCTATATCTCTGCGATGCTTTAACATATTCTAACCAAACTTAGTACGTGTTATGGCAACCGTGACTTGAGGATGCCTGCAGACTTTTGGCGCAGCGCCACCTAGTGGTCCGGAGATACAAAAATGTGACCTTTTTTAATTATTACTTCAGAATGCTTCGGCCAAAAATCACAAACCCGGTCTCTTTAGATTCGTGGCGTCATGCCGAGTTGTAGCATATCCAATTTTCCCGTATCAACTAATTTGGGAGTCGGCCATTTTGAATTTTGTCAAAAAGTGCTATATTTTTTTAACGCATTGCCGAATCATTATGAAACTTGTTATGCGTCTTCGGCACCAAGCCCTGAAGGTACTCAAAAAGTTTTGGGGCAGCGCCACCTTGTGGTCAAAAGTTATTACCTAAATTCACAAATATGCTAATAACTTTTGATTACGTTAACCTATTGTAAAACATATGGTCTCAATGTGTTCACTGGATCAAGCCGATTGCACAGATAACACATATGTCCTATTCGGCCAAACTTTCTGTTTGCCATGTTGTTTTACTTTAAAAACCTACTTTTTCGAACTCCTCCCACACCGTTTGTCCAATTTTCACCAAAATTGAATCATAACATCTTCAGACCATGCTGACAAAAAGTTATTAAAAGAAAGTTGATTCGTGAAACCGTTTTTCAAATACGCGCAAATGAAATTGACTTAATGCGCACAAAATAAGTCAGGCTATATCTCTGCGATGCTTTAACATATTCTAACCAAACTTAGTCGTGTTATGTCAACCTGACTTAAGGATGCCTGCAGAGTTTTGGGCCAGCGCCACCTAGTGGTCCAGAGATATAAAAATGTGACATTTTTTTATTATTACTTCAGAATGCTTTATCCAAAAATCACAAACCCGGTCTCTTTAGATTCGTGTGGCATCATGCCGAGCGTATATAGCCAATTTTGCCATATTGACCATTTTGAATTTTGTCAAAAAGTGCTATATTTTATGAACGCATTGCCGTATCATTACAAAACTCGATGATGATTTTTCAACCATTTAGACTGAAGTCTTATTGAAATGTCTTTAGATGCTTACTCTGAATTTTATCTTCAATTATCAAACTTGAAAAATGTTCTGATACTCGATTTTAACCTCCATATCGATGATGCTTCGTGTAATCTGGCATCTGAGTTTTAACACTCACTGAAGCATTTCATTTGAAACAGCATGTCTCTGGTCCTACACATACAAAGGCCACACTTTGGACCTTGTTTCTCTTTAGGCCTGAACATTGACCAGTTGAGTGTTACTGACATTAATGTGACAGACCACTGTTGTATATTTTTTAACTTGTCTTCCAATGTGGACTATCTTCCTTCCAAACCGATGTCACAAAGACGCATCATAAATAGATCTACAGCGGAGAAATTTTTAGAGTTATTTGAACCCAGTGTTTTTGATGGCTGTCGTGAGCCTGAATCTTTATGCAGTCTTTTAATCCACTGTTTGTCTGTTTTAAACAGACAAACAGGTTAAGCTCAGCAAAGTAAACACACCTTCCTAAAAATCCCTGCCCTTGGATAAATGAAAATCTTATCTTGCAGGAGAAACTGTCGTAAAATAGAACGTTTGTGGAAATGCACAAGTTTGGAAGTCCACAGACTGCACCTGAAGGACCTCATCGTGTCACTAAATGATAAACTAAAACAGGCCTTTCTCTAATCTTGTTAAATTTGGTACACTCATTAAGGACAGTCCAGTCATTGATCTTAGTAAATTTGAAGTGTCTAAGTCAATATCTCTAGCGCCACCAACTGTCCAAAGTTGGACTTATGTTTATGCTAATAACTTTTGAACCCTAAGGCCTAGAATGAAAATTCTTTTTTCCACTGATTCCTTGGGTCAAGGCGATTCGATTGCACCCTATGACGTCATTTTCCGCCTAGATAATTTTTCCGCCATTTTGAATTTTACGAAAAACCTACTTTTGCGAACTCGTCCTAGGCCGTAGCCCCGATTTTCATGAAAATTGAACCAGATCATCTCCAGACTATGGTGACAAAAAGTTATGGAAAGAAAGTTGATTAGTCAAACCGTTGTCGAATACGCGCAAATGAATTTGACTTAATGCGCACAAAAATAAAAGTCAGGCTATATCTCTGCGATGCTTTAACGTATTTTAACCAAACTTAGTACGTGTTATGTCAACCGACTTGAGGATGCCTGCAGAGTTTGGCGCAGCGCCACCTAGTGGTCCGGAGATACAAAAATGTGACCTTTTTTAATTATTACTTCAGAATGCTTCGGCCAAAAATCACAAACCCGGTCTCTTTAGATTCGTGGCATCATGCCGAGTCGTAGCATATCCAATTTTCCCATATCAACTATTTTGGGAGTCGGCCATTTTGAATTTTGTCAAAAGTTCTATATTTTTTTAACGCATTGCCGATCATTCATTTAAACTTGGTATGCTTGCACCAAGCTGAAGGTACTCAAAAGTTTTGTGGCAGCGCCACTTGGTCAAAAGTTATAACTAAATTATTAAATATGCTAATAACTTTTGATTACGTTAACCTATTGTAAAACAAAAGGTCTCAATGTGTTCACTGGATCAAGCCGATTGCACAGATAACACATATGTATTATTCGGCCAAACTTTCTGTTTGCCATGTTGTTTTACTTTAAAACCTACTTTTTCGAACTCCTCCACACCGTTTGTCCAATTTTCACCAAAATTGAATCATAACATCTTTAGACCATGCTGACAAAAGTTATGAAAAGAAAGTTGATTCGTGAAACCGTTTTCAAATACGCGCAAATGAAATTGACTTAATGCACAAAAATAAGTCAGGCTATATCTCTGCGTGCTTTAACATATTCTAACCAAACTTAGTACGTGTTATGTCAACCATGACGTAAGGATGCCTGCAGAGTTTTGGGCCAGCGCCACCTAGTGGTCAGAGATACAAAAATGTGACATTTTTTTATTATTACTTCAGAATGCTTTAGCCAAAAATCACAAACCTGGTCTCTTTAGATTCGTGGCATTATGCTGAGCCGTAGCATAGCCAATGTTGCCATATCGACCATTTTGAATTTTGTCAAAAGTGCTTTATTTATGAACGCATTGCGTATCATTACAAAACTTCATGATGATTTTTCAACCATTTAGACTGAAGTCTTATTGAAATGTCTTTAAATGCTTACTGCCATTGGTCTGCTGATGTCTGGTCTTGTTGTGTGACATTTAATGGCCTCCTAAGTGCTTGGCCCCGTCATGGCTGCTTGCAGCTATATTTATTATTATTATCCTGCAATGGAAGTCTATGGCAGGCCATAGAAGCGTTTGATAAAAAGTTGTGAAATTTGGTACACTCATTAAGGACAGTCCATTCAATGATCTTAGTAAATTTGAAGTGTCTAAGTCAATATCTCTAGCGCCACCAACTGTCCAAAGTTGGACTTATGTTTATGTTGATAACTTTTGAACCCTAAGGCCTAGAATGAAAATTCTTTTTTCTCCTGACTCCTTGGGTCAAGGCGATTCGATTGCACCCTATGACGTCATTTTCCGCCTAGATAATTTTTCCGCCATTTTGAATTTTACAAAAAACCTACTTTTGCAAACTCGTCCTAGGCCGTAGCTCCGATTTTCATGAAAATTGAACCAGATCATCTCCAGACTATGGTGACAAAAAGTTATGAAAAGAAAGTTGATTAGTCAAACCGTTGTGGAATACCGCGTAAATGAAATCGACTTAATGCGCACAAAAATAAAAGTCAGGCTATATCTCTGCGATGCTTTAACGTATTCTAACGAAACTTAGTACGTGTTATGTCAACCGCAACTTGAGGATGCCTGCAGAGTTTTGGCGCAGCGCCACCTAGTGGTCCGGAGATACAAAATGTGACCTTTTTAATATTACTTCAGAATGCTTGCCAAAAATCACAAACCCGGTCTCTTTAGATTCGTGGCGTCATGCCGAGAGTAGCATATCCAATTTTCCGTATCAACTATTTTGGGAGTCTCGGCCATTTTAATTTTGTCAAAAGTGCTATATTTTTTTTACGCATTGCCGCATCATTACGAAACTTGGTATGCATCTTCGGCACCAAGCCCTGAAGGTACTCAAAACGTTTTGGGGCAGCGCCATGTGGTCAAAAGTTATAACTAAATGCACAAATATGCTAATAACTTTTGATTACGTTAACCTATTGTAAAACAAATGGTCTTAATGCGTTCACTGGATCAGGCCAAGAGCACAGATAGCACAAATATGCTTCCTCATTGGTGCTTGAAGTTTGGCCGAGTTGTTTTTCTTTAAAAACCATATCGACCATTTTGAATTTTGTCAAAGTGCTATATTTGATGAACCCATTGCGTATCATTACAAAACTTCGGTGATGATTTTTCAGCCATTTACACGAAGTCTTATTGAAATGTCTTTAGATGCTTACTGCCGTTGGTCTGCTGATGTCTGGTCTTGTTGTGGCGACATTTAATGGCCTCCTAAGTGCTTGGCCGTCATGGCTGCTTGCAGCTATATTTAGAGCCAGCGCTACCAAATGCGTAGGCACCTATTGTTTCTGTTAGATTTCTTATTATTATTATTATTATCCTGCAATGAAGTCTATGGCAGGCCATAGAAGCGTTTGATAAAAAGTTGTGAAATTTGGTACACTCATTAAGGACAGTCCAGTCAATGATCTTAGTAAATTTGAAGTGTCTAAGTCAATATCTCTAGCGCCACCAACTGTCCAAAGTTGGACTTATGTTTATGTTGATAACTTTTGAACCCTAAGGCCTAGAATGAAAATTCTTTTTTCTCCTGACTCCTTGGGTCAAGGCGATTCGATTGCACCCTATGACGTCATTTTCCGCCTAGATAATTTTTCCGCCATTTTGAATTTTACAAAAAACCTACTTTTGCGAACTCGTCCTAGGCCGTAGCCCGATTTTCATGAAAATTGAACCAGATCATCTCCAGACTATGGTGACAAAAAGTTATGAAAAGAAAGTTGATTCGTCAAACCGTTGTGGAATACCGCGTAAATGAAATCGACTTAATGCGCACAAAAATAAAAGTCAGGCTATATCTCTGCGATGCTTTAACGTATTTTAACCAAACTTAGTACGTGTCTTATGTCAACCGTGACTTGAGGATGCCTGCAGAGTTTTGGCGCAGCGCCACCTAGTGGTCCGGAGATACAAAAATGTGACCTTTTTCGATTATTACTTCAGAATGCTTTGGTCAAAAATCACAAACCCGGTCTCTTTAGATTCGTGGCATCATGCCGAGTCGTAGCATATCCAATTTTCCCGTGTTGACTATTTTGGGAGTCGGCCATTTTGAATTTTGTCAAAAAGTTCTATATTTTTTTAACGCATTGCCGCATCATTATGAAACTTGGTATGCCTTGCACCAAGCCCTGAAGGTACTCAAAAAGTTTTGGGGCAGCGCCACCTCGTGGTCAAAAGTTATAACTAAATGCACAAATATGCTAATAACTTTTGATTACGTTAACCTATTGTAAAACAAATGGTCTTAATGCGTTCACTGGATCAGGCCGAGAGCACAGATAACACATATGTCCTATTCGGCCAAACTTTCTGTTTGCCATGTTGTTTTACTTTAAAACCTACTTTTTCGAACTCCTCCCACACCGTTTGTCCAATTTTCACCAAAATTGAATCATAACATCTTTAGACCATGCTGACAAAAAGTTATGAAAAGAAAGTTAATTCGTGAAACCGTTTTCAAATACCGCGCAAATGAAATTGACTTAATGCGCACAAAAATAAGTCAGGCTATATCTCTGCGATGCTTTAACATATTCTAACCAAACTTGGTACGTGTTATGTCAACCATGACTTAAGGATGCCTGCAGAGTTTTGGGCCACCTAGTGGTCCAGAGATACAAAAATGTGACATTTTTATTATTACTTCAGAATGCTTTAGCCAAAATTCACAAACCTGGTCTCTTTAGATTCGTGGCATTATGCTGAGCCGTAGCATAGCCAATTTGCCATATCGACCATTTTGAATTTTCAAAGTGCTATATTTGATGAACCCCATTGCCGTATCATTACAAAACTCGATGATGATTTTTCAGCCATTTACACCGAAGTCTTATTGAAATGTCTTTAGATGCTTACTGCCATTGGTCTGCTGCTGCCGGCGTGTCTTGTGACATTTAATGGCCTCCTTGGTGCTTGAAGTTTGGCGAGTTGTTTTTCTTTAAAACCATATCGACCATTTTTACTTTGTCAAAAGTATTATATTTGATGAACCCATTGCCGTATCATTACAAAACTCGTGATGATTTTTCAGCCATTTACACGAGTCTTATTGAAATGTCTTTAGATGCTGGTCTGCTGATGTCTGGTCTTGTTGTGTGACATTTAATGGCCTCCTAAGTTGCTTGCAGCTATATTTATATTATTATTATTATCCTGCAATGGAAGTCTATGGCAGGCCATAGATAAAAGTTGTGAAATTTGGTACACTCATTAAGGACAGTCCAGTCAATGATCTTAGTAAATTTGAAGTGTCTAAGTCAATATCTCTAGCGCCACCAACTGTCCATTATGTTTATGTTGATAACTTTTGAACCCTAAGGCCTAGAATGAAAATTCTTTTTCTATGACGTCATTTTCCGCCTAGATAAGCCATTTTGAATTTTACAAAAACCTACTTTTGCGAACTCGGAAAATTGAACCAGATCATCTCAGACTATGGTGACAAAAAGTTATGGAAAAGAAAGTTGATTCGTCAAACCGTTGTGGAATACCGCAAATGAAATCGACTTAATGCGCACAAAAATAAAAGTCAGGCTATATCTCTGCGATGCTTTAACGTATTTTAACCAAACTTAGTACGTGTTATGTCAACCGCGACTTGAGGATGCCTGCAGAGTTTTGGCGCAGCGCCACCTAGTGGTCCGGAGATACAAAAATGTGACCTTTTTTGATTATTACTTCAGAATGCTTTGGCCAAAAATCACAAACCCGGTCTCTTTAGATTCGTGGCATCATGCCGAGTCGTAGCATATCCAATTTTCCCGTGTTGACTATTTTGGGAGTCGGCCATTTTGAATTTTGTCAAAAAGTTCTATATTTTTTTAACGCATTGCCGCATCATTATGAAACTTGGTATGCGTCTTCGGCACCAAGCCCTGAAGGTACTCAAAAAGTTTTGGGGCAGCGCCACCTCGTGGTCAAAAGTTATAACTAAATGCACAAATATGCTAATAACTTTTGATTACGTTAACCTATTGTAAAACAAATGGTCTTAATGCGTTCACTGGATCAGGCCGAGAGCACAGATAACACATATGTCCTATTCGGCCAAACTTTCTGTTTGCCATGTTGTTTTACTTTAAAAACCTACTTTTTCGAACTCCTCCCACACCGTTTGTCCAATTTTCACCAAAATTGAATCATAACATCTTTAGACCATGCTGACAAAAAGTTATGAAAAGAAAGTTGATTCGTGAAACCGTTTTCAAATACGCGCAAATGAAATTGACTTAATGCGCACAAAAATAAGTCAGGCTATATCTCTGCGATGCTTTAACATATTCTAACCAAACTTGGTACGTGTTATGTCAACCATGACTTAAGGATGCCTGCAGAGTTTTGGGCCAGCGCCACCTAGTGGTCCAGAGATACAAAAATGTGACATTTTTTTATTATTACTTCAGAATGCTTTAGCCAAAATTCACAAACCTGGTCTCTTTAGATTCGTGGCATTATGCTGAGCCGTAGCATAGCCAATTTGCCATATCGACCATTTTGAATTTTGTCAAAGTGCTATATTTTGATGAACCCATTGCCGTATCATTACAAAACTTCGATGATGATTTTTCAGCCATTTTACACGAAGTCTTATTGAAATGTCTTTAGATGCTTACTGCCATTGGTCTGCTGCTGCCGGCCGTGTCTTCGTGACATTTAATGGCCTCCTTGGTGCTTGAAGTTTGGCGAGTTGTTTTCTTTAAAAACCATATCGACCATTTTACTTTTGTCAAAAGTATTATATTTGATGAACCCATTGCCGTATCATTACAAAACTCGGTGATGATTTTTCAGCCATTTACACGAAGTCTTATTGAAATGTCTTTAGATGCTTACTGCCGTTGGTCTGCTGATGTCTGGTCTTGTTGTGTGACATTTAATGGCCTCGACAGTCCAGTCATTGATCTTTATGTTTATGCTAATAACTTTTGAACCCTAAGGCCTAGAATGAAAATTCTTTTTCCACTGATTCCTTGGGTCAAGGCGATTCGATTGCACCCTATGACGTCATTTTCCGCCTAGATAATTTTTCCGCCATTTTGAATTTTACGATAAACCTACTTTTGCGAACTCGTCCTAGGCGTAGCCCGATTTTCATGAAAATTGAACCAGATCATCTCAGACTATGTTGACAAAAAGTTATGGAAAGAAAGTTGATTCGTCAAACCGTTGTCGAATACGCGCAAATGAAATCGACTTAATGCGCACAAAAATAAAAGTCAGGCTATATCTCTGCGATGCTTTAACGTATATTCTAACCAAACTTAGTACGTGTTATGTCAACCGCGACTTGAGGATGCCTGCAGAGTTTTGGCGCAGCGCCACCTAGTGGTCCGGAGATACAAAAATGTGACCTTTTTGATTATTACTTCAGAATGCTTTGGCCAAAATCACAAACCCGGTCTCTTTAGATTCGTGGCATCATGCCGAGTCGTAGCATATCCAATTTTCCCGTGTCAACTATTTTGGGAGTCGGCCATTTTGATTTTGTCAAAAAGTGCTATATTTTTTGAACGCATTGCGAATCATTATAAAACTTGGTTTCGCTCTTCGGCACCAAGCCCTGAAGGTATTCAAAAGTTTTGGGGCAGCGCCATTGTAGTCAAAAGTTATAACCAAATTCACAAATATGCTAATAACTTTTGATTACGTTAACCTATTGTAAAACAAATGGTCTTAATGTGTTCACTGGATCAAGCCGAGAGCACAGATAACACATATGTCCTATTCGGCCAAACTTTCTGTTTGCCATGTTGTTTTACTTTAAAAACCTACTTTTTCGAACTCCTCCACACCGTTTGTCCAATTTTCACCAAAATTGAATCATAACATCTTTAGACCATGCTGACAAAAAGTTATGAAAAGAAATTTGATTCGTGAAACCGTTTTCAAATACGCGCAAATGAAATTGACTTAATGCGCACAAAAATAAGTCAGGCTATATCTCTGCGATGCTTTAACATATTCTAACCAAACTTGGTACGTGTTATGTCAACCATGACTTAAGGATGCCTGCAGAGTTTTGGGCCAGCGCCACCTAGTGGTCAGAGATACAAAAATGTGACATTTTTTATTATTACTTCAGAATGCTTTAGCCAAAAATCACAAACCTGGTCTCTTTAGATTGTGGCATTATGCTGAGCCGTAGCAAAGCCAATTTTGCCATATCGACCATTTTGAATTTTGTCAAAGTGCTATATTTTATGAACGCATTGCCGTATCATTACAAAACTCTATGATGATTTTTCAACCATTTACACTGAAGTCTTATTGAAATGTCTTTAGATGCTTACTGCCGCTGGTCTGCTGATGTCTGGTCTTGATGTGTCGTCGTGACATTTAATGGCCTCCTTAGTGCTTGGCCCGTCATGGCTGCTTGCAGCTATATTTAAATATAGGCACCTATTGTTTCTGTTAGATTTCTTATTAAATTTGGTACACTCATTAAGGACAGTCCAGTCATTGATCTTAGCAAATTTGAAGTGTCTAAGTCAATATCTCTAGCGCCACCAACTGTCCAAAGTTGGACTTATGTTTATGCTAATAACTTTTGAACCCTAAGGCCTAGAATGAAAATTCTTTTTTCCACTGATTCCTTGGGTCAAGGCGATTCGATTGCACCCTATGACGTCATTTTCCGCCTAGATAATTTTTCCGCCATTTTGAATTTTACGAAAAACCTACTTTTGCGAACTCGTCCTAGGCCGTAGCCCCGATTTTCATGAAAATTGAACCAGATCATCTCCAGACTATGGTGACAAAAAGTTATGGAAATAAAGTTGATTCGTCAAACCGTTGTCGAATACTGCGCAAATGAAAATGACTTAGCGCGCACAAAAATGAAAGTCAGGCTATATCTCTGCGATGCTTTAACGTATTTTAACCAAACTTAGTACGTGTTATGGCAACCATGACTTGAGGATGCCTGCAGAGTTTTGGCGCAGCGCCACCTAGTGGTCCGGAGATACAAAAATGTGACCTTTTTTGATTATTACTTCAGAATGCTTTGGCCAAAAATCACAAACTCGGTCTCTTTAGATTCGTGGCATCATGCCGAGTCGTAGCATATCCAATTTTCCCGTGTCAACTATTTTGGGAGTCGGCCATTTTGAATTTTGTCAAAAAGTGCTATATTTTTTGAACGCATTGCCGCATCATTACGAAACTTGGTATGCGTCTTTGGCACCAAGCCCTGAAGGTACTCAAAAAGTTTTGGGGCAGCGCCACCTTGTGGTCAAAAGTTATAACCAAATTCACAAATATGCTAATAACTTTTGATTACGTTAACCTATTGTAAAACAAATGGTCTCAATGTGTTCACTGGATCAAGCCGAGAGCACAGATAACACATATGTCCTATTCGCCAAACTTTCTGTTTGCCATGTTGTTTTACTTTAAAAACCTACTTTTTCGAACTCCTCCCACACCGTTTGTCCAATTTTCACCAAAATTGAATCATAACATCTTCAGACCATGCTGACAAAAAGTTATTAAAAGAAAGTTGATTCGTGAAACCGTTTTCAAATACCGCACAAATGAAATTGACTTAATGCGCACAAAAATAAGTCAGGCTATATCTCTGCGATGCTTTAACATATTCTAACCAAACTTAGTACGTGTTATGTCAACCATGACTTAAGGATGCCTGCAGAGTTTTGGGCCAGCGCCACCTAGTGGTCCAGAGATACAAAAATGTGACATTTTTTTATTATTTCTTCAGAATGCTTTAGCCAAAAATCACAAACCTGGTCTCTTTAGATTCGTGGCATTATGCTGAGCCGTAGCATAGCCAATTTTGCCATATCGACCATTTTGAATTTTGTCAAAAAGTGCTATATTTTATTAAGGCATTGCCGTATCATTACAAAACTCGATGATGATTTTTCAACCATTTAGACTGAAGTCTTATTGAAATGTCTTTAGATGCTTACTCTGAATTTTTATCCTCAATTATCAAACTTGAAAATGTTCTGATAATCTGGGATTTTAACCTCCATATCGATGATGCTTCGTGTAATCTGGCATCTGAGTTTTTAACACTCACTGAAGCATTTCA